>VYZM01023080.1:113214-127290 GCA_013398915.1 Dromas ardeola
AAAGAAAAAAACGAAAAGCATTACAGTATCTTCTGCACCAGAGCTATGGAGAATAGCATCGTGGTAAAGTAACCAAAAAACTTCAGCCTTCCATTTTAGGCAATGTTTCACCCAAAATGTTGTGCTGAACTGCTAAAACAGATTATTTTTCCATTTGAAAAAATTAAGAGCTGCATTATGATGCCTAGTAAAACATTGTGTTTGTTTCAGGGTGCCGAGGAAAGGGAGAAGGAATACCTAAAAAAAAGTGCTCTGGAAAGGGGCAATTCTTCAAATGTTATTCTTTAGAAGGCCTTTTATACCGAGTTTTGGAAATACCAAAGACAGGGGAAACAGAAAGAGGAAAAAATTATTTAAAGCATCTTAGGGCTGATGGTAACTTTTTTTCTCCCTCAACAAACTTCCTTAGTAAGTGGCGTCCTGTCAGCTGTCAGACAAGTCTGAAACCTGATTCCCATTAACTTTAATGAGAGTTGGATTGTGTTTGCAGGTCGTTTGACTATTAGTACACATTTCTGTTGGGAAGAAAACTGTCTTATTCGTACAGGCCCTTATAACAATGAATGACAGCAAGTCCATTTAGTACATTTCTGACGGTGTTTTTTCAAAACAACTTTGCACTCAGCAAAAGAGAAACGATGGGTGTCAGAAAGAATATAAATTCAACACAGATAGGCTCTGCTCATTAGCAGATGGATTTGAAGTACAGATTTCAGTTGAAAAAGAATGTACACAATTGCAAATGAACACCTACACCTACTTGCAGAATTATGGGATGTTCTCTCAGACAGCCGTGTGTGCTGGACAAGTATTCAGTAATATTCTCAGAAACAAAAACAACAGCTGAGGTTTATGCAGAAGCTGAGGAAACGGTCTTACTGAATCCCACCAAACAGCTCTTTGTAGTTATGAGCAGGTACCTGGATCACTCCAACACTCTGTACTACAATATAGAGAGTCCCTGGAGTGCCAGCAGTGGAACAAAAGATATACACAATAAGCAGGCAACAACAGGATAATTTGGGAAAAGCTGTCTCTCAAATTTTTTGAGACTACTACAGCATAGAGTTCATCCTAGCAGTTGTCGTCTTGGTGTCCTGCTCTCATAATTTTCTCATTTCTTGCGCAAGACACAGGCTTTTAGGAAGGACCGAATGTGATTAGCCAAGCTGGGCTAGGAAAATTATTCTGCACTTCATAAAATTACTTGAAAATGGGGGTGAGGAGAGGAAAGGGAAGCTGGTAATATTTGTGCTGACAGAGATCAATGAAGTATGACATTTGTGATGTGAAGATGCATGAAAACTGTACAGGAAAATAAAGGCTTGATAAGATGACCTTGATGAACATGTTGAACAGAAATAGACAGAACTGTAAAGGGCAGCGGACTGGTGAATTTCATTTGGGAGAAACAGAGAGAGGGGATGATGTTTTTTGGAAAGCCAAAGTCGAGAAAAAGGTGTCGCTATCCAAATTAAAGATGAAAGTCAGAGCACCTGAACAAAACAAAAAAAAATGTATAAAAGAAGCAGCAGTGATGTTAGGACACAATGGGGACTTAAGAAGTAGAAAAGAGGGACACAGGTTAGAAACTTTTACAGCAGTTAAGATAGTTCGATTAATAGAAAGAAAACAATGTACTGTTTCAATGTACTGTGGTTCAGTTTCAAGAACGTTTGTGGAAAATACAGCTGGCTCTTGGAGAGAAAACTGGAAAAGTGAAGGTAACCAAACAGAAACTGGGGAGGGGAGAAACATATGAGTCAGCTAAAATGCTATTTATAATTTCTATAGTATACCAATAAGCAAATATCAGACCCATATTTCTCCCTACCTATGTCATCAGCATACGTTGCTGTTCCAGAGGACTGAGCCTGGGGTGACAGCTCCTGTAGGAATCATACTGGAACATAACTGAAGGCTAATTCACAGACTATTGTTTGATTCCCAGATACAGTACTTCATATCCACAATATTTCTAGGAAGAAGTTTACAACATAGTGCTAAGAGTATGTCAGGTTCTTTGAAGGGATTCTATATTCAGGTAACTAAAAACAAAGTAATAAAGTCTTATTTAAAGGTGGTAATTAAACAACCTGCTATTGTAATTCTAAGTGTGCAGATGAAACACGATGGTAACAACTTTTAGGGAACTTAAAGGGTGAACAAACTAATCAGAAACTTTCGATGAATTGCCTTTTGTAGGAATTGTAGGTCTATTTGTCAAAATACCTTTGGTACATGCATTATTTTATCTATTACTTTGTAGACACCTATGTAATCTTTTCCCCAGCGCTATTACAATTTAAATATAACCATGTAATATATCTTTTGCTGTCTTTCTTATTTCCTCAACACCAAATGAAACACAATTACCCCTCTTCTGAGATCCTTTGAATAGCTCTTAACATAAATTAAAGTCTTCAGTTATACAAAACTCAACAGTATTAGCAAAAATATGGATTTACACTATATGAATGAAGAAAATCCAAATGTTCAGATATTGACAGACACCCATGTGTTTGACCACAAGTTCACATAGCACAAAAATATTTGGAAAACAGCCTAGCAAAAAAAGTAGTCGCATTATTAGAAGATAAATTTAATTGAAAAGGAAACTTAGAAGTAAGAAATTCTTCATCTATGATACCTTGCTGCTTTATCACTAGCATTTTAACCTCTGAAGTATCTGACAGCATCTTGGGTTACAGCTATTAGTAGTTAAGTCTACACTAAAGATGACTGAAATGCCAGCACTGGAAGAAGCTGCCCAGGGAAGTGGTTGAGTCACCATCCCTGGTGGTATTTAAAAGATGTGCAGACGTGGCACTTTGGGACATGGTTTAGTGGTGGACTCGACAACGTTAGGCTTATGATTGACCTTGATGATCTTAAAGGTCTTTTCAAACCTAAATGATTTTATGACCATTTCTCTGAGCCAGATGCAGAATCTTACAAGCTAGAGAGTCAGGCTGGAGCCCAGCAATGTCTGTCTTCCTGCTTCTGATTTCCTTTCTCTGACAGAGGATTTTAATCTACCTGCCAGATGTTATGTGACAAATGGCAAAATACCTAAAATTTGAAAAACAGAAATTGTGTTTTCCTCCATTTTTACATGGAATATTTTCTTCCTTTGTTTCTCTTTCCATTTTGGAGAAAATCTTTCAATGGAAAAGGGTTGATGAACATTGAATATGTCACAATATAAAACCCAAAAAGAGACTACTATAATGTGGCTACATAGTTTTAACAAGAAAGTAATATAGAAGGACACTATGCTTATGCACATTAATTTCTAATCTAGGTACCTGAACTAGGAGTATGTTCTTGGTACAATCATTTGACACAAAAAAACCTCTTTGCTGTATTCACAGCCTAGGGACTTATTTTAGGAACACGTTAGGTGTCTTAAATCTAGTGGTGTGAATATCCATTCAGTTGTAACAAGTTCCTCCATCAGGTGGAGATGCTGAGGGAAGCAAAATGGAACAAAACACTTGCTCTGTAAAGCTCACTTGAAAACATTAACACGAGTTTCCATCATCTGCTCTGTGGTTTCACAGGTTTAAGTGGGGAACAGAACTTCAATCTCAGACTGTTTTTCATCTCTATTTTTCTTAGGCACCACTTCTACTAAAAGGAGACAGACTTCACGTAGCGCCTCAAATCTATGAGCAAACAACAAAAAGAAATAAAGAACTCACTTTCATCCAAAAACATCAGGTGAAACCACTTTGAAGTGTATTTATAGAGACAAGGACTCTAGGTACCTGTTATACATAAGGCTTCTCTATAAAGCATGTGGAACGTACTGGTGCCAGACTACATTAAAGCCACTTACACTACTTTATTGCTTTGTCTGCATTACGCTTTAAAACAATTAGGCCGTAAAATACAATTTTCATTTTGAATTTTTTTAAAACATATGGAATAAAAAAGATGGAATAGAATGAAATTCAAATAATGAAAGGTGATATTATTACTAATAATTAGTATTATTACTAATTATTAGTATTATTAATAATAAACACAACAGATTCAATATTTTTTATCTTATCAAAAGGAAAGAGAAAATTTGGATAGACCAGCATTACCTTGTAACCCTCTAACAGTGTCTGAGATGGGCAGCATTAGGATTGTTTTCCGGTGTCACTGCAGCAGACTTTGAACATTCCCAGCAGTGCCATGACAGGGCCAGAGAGATCATTTTTAATGATTGTACAACCAGAAATGTTTTGCATGATCTACATCTTAATTGCTCTTGTTCCCAAAGAACAGAACATCAAGTTTTAAAATACACAGCAGGGGACTGAAAACTCTCTTTAGAAAACTTATGATGTAAATATAGGACAACAAGGACTTTGAAACTCATTCATACAATTGCCTTTCAGAGTAACACTTCTGCTTTAGTTGCAGAAATACTCTTTTACTGATATTATTCTTTAAATTAATTTTTCATAGTTATTTTTTAAGCTATCATATCATTTCATCTAGAAAAAGGTTCCATATGGGCAGTCCCATGAATTAAATTAAATCATAAAAGAGTGCATAACACCTTCTTTTACTCATCAAAACAACCGAACAACTATTACGAAATTGTCACTGTCCTCTGAGTTCTGTTTAATTATTCTTGTTTCAAAAGCATGAAAGTAGAGGTGAAGTTTGTCAACAACTTGCATGTGTACAAGGGAATCACAGTAAGAATACTTAGATTTTCCACATCAAGTTCAGTCTTTGAGGCTGCCTTTTAGGCTCTGATGAGTGAAAGATCCTGCTCAGTCTACTTGGTCTATAGCACTACCATAAAAAAGGCAAGTACATTTCTTCAGAGAACGGCTCCAAAGACAGTGATACAGAACTTGTTCCTTCACAGATTAGTGGCAGCCAGTTTGCAACAACACTGAAACCTGTGCTTAATCCTCTTTGATAAAGATCCCAAGTAATTTGCCACCCTTTTCCTTTAGTCCAAACAAAATCCCACACCCACAAAAACAACATCAAAGAAATGATGAGCAATAGACTTGCCTGGGCCAAGGACCTGTTAAAAAATAGTTTGGTTTTCCAGGAGTATGGTAGTGGTATTTCTTATTGATTCAAGTCAGGATACATTTCAGCCTCAGTGATTTTGTGGGTTTTTCTTTGCCTCTGCAGATGGTTCAAACTGTTGAAAACTTGCTTCAAAATAGCTTATGCTACTTTTCTCTTTCTTATCCTGAGGTGTTTCAGTTATCATTAAAGGGGCATTACATCTCATTCCTCATATTTTTTTAGTCATGACTCATCCTCACCAAGTGCTACCCTTTCTCAAAGGATATTGGAACAGAATGGTTAAAGCATAGGTGTGTTTCAGTAATTGAGAAAATAAAGTCTTCTATAGAGGGAAATGAGGGGCATTTGTCCTAAAATGATGATATTATTTACGAAGAGCATAGAATGCAGTCTGATTTGTGAAACTGTATTAGCATTTCTTTGCTCTAACTAAAAAGCTTGGTAAGTACTAAATTAGTATGTTTCCCTTCAGAATACCCTTCTCTTAAAGACTTTGTCTCAAAAATCTTGGATTTTTCTACAGATTCCTCTTGTATGTGATAATCCTCCACATAACAAAGTCTCTCTTGTAGATTTCATTGAGTTTAAATAAAGCCTGTTAACATTAATCCAGTTTTTCCTGTTCCGGGTTGGAATGTTATTATTTTTAGACTAGTTTGTAAAATAATTTGCGATATATAATATAAATATATTCCTTTATTAAATCTATATCCAGTCTCACTTGGGTTGCATTAATTCCCTCAAAGTCAAATCTTGCTTCATTTATGAGATTAGTGGCAATGATTTCAGAGGCTTAAGCCAGAAAAATACCTGCACTTAAGGGAACAATTATACCAGTCCCACTCTGTTCATAAAGTATATATCAACCGTAAAGACATCTTCTCCCCACCCCCTCCTGCCTTTCCCCCCATCCACACTTTGGTAAATGAATTAGTATGTTCTTTAGATAAGTGCATGTTTTTCAAATAAGTGCTTAGTCTCTAAATCTTCTTTAAGGATGATTTTATCTTTTTTTCTTAATTTGTTTCAAACTGAACTTTACTCGACCCCAAATCTACAGTGATTGAAACCTTTATAAACCAAGTATGATGTTTAATTTCATCTTATTTTAAAGGGTTTATTCCTGTAAAAGATACTTAAGTGAAAGTTACAGGCATGACATGTTATCTTCCAGCTCAGTAGCTTGCTGTATGTGATTCTGAATGCTTACTGGACTGCACGAACAAGCAGCAATTGAGATGCAATATTATCAGGTACAAATAAATGCCTTTATTTCATACAAAATCCTAGTGGACTGGAAGTGAGTACCATGCGATCTTCTACAACTTTATGCAACTGCAACAGTCCTGAAGATTTGCAAAACATTTGTATTAATCGCCACCAAAGCCCAAACCCACACCTCTATTACCCTTTCGGAAGCTTCAGAACTAACGTGCCACAGAAAGGAAACATGAGGGATGTCCTGGTTTGGGGTGAAGCAGGGCCAGCTCTGCCCAGGGACAGGCCCGGGCCCACACTCGTTGCCGTGGCAACCAGGGTCAGCTGACCCGGGCGTTTGCCCTGGGGCGGGGATGGGTCAGGTGACCCAAACTGACCAATGGGGTGTTCCGTCCCATCCGCCATGCTCAGGAGACAACTGAGGGAGCGAAGGGTCTGGGGCTGGTTCTTCAGTGGCTCCCGTTATTAGGTGACCAAAGTCTGAGGAGGACCCTGTCTGTTTGTCTGCCTTTGATCCTGATCCCTGTGTGCTTGAATCAAGACCCAGAATCCAGTTCCCGTCCGTCACTGAGTCCGGTCTGGGACTTCTCTGCCCCCTGCCTCAATTTAACGTTGACTTCATGAGAAAAAAACATAACAATGAGGCAACAGAGATTTTTAATATTAGCCCCATTTTTCCCTACTTACAGTCCACATTATAAACTTCCAAAGAAGATGAAAAAAAGACAAACTGAGAAGGCAAGTTATGCATCATAGTGAAAAGTAAAACCTTACTGACCTGAAAGCATTTGATTAATATTCTGTAACAGTGATGCAAACAAATGGTGATCTGATTTCTTCTCAGCTCGCCTCCTGGGAGACACCATCAATCCACAGGGTCCTTGAATATAAGTTTAGTTTCCTACCTTCAAGAATTCCTTTCAACTGCTTGCATAGAACAGAGTAAAAATTTGACTAACTCATTCTTATGATGCGAGAAAAGATATGAAGGAGATCATAATGTGTTTTCATGTATTAAAGTGATACATAAAACCACTCTATTCATTGTGCTTCATTCTAGCCATGAGTATAGTCATGATAAGTGAATTCCTATGCACCTTGAGTTAAGCACATGCATAGTTATTTGCAGAATTATAATCTAGGCAGCCAGATATAATCCAGGCTAATCTCCTTGGATTAAAGTATCCTCTAGGTGCATTATTTTTCATATGCAGAGTGGACTATACAACGTTCTTTGATCTATGTAAAAAATAAGTACAATCCTGATAGGGTTTTAAAAGTTTGATAGTGTAAACACAATCTTATAGTACTAGATTAAGTGAAACATTTGTTGCCGACTCTAGGAATTCTTGCATGAAAAGAATTCTTCGTATTATGTTGGAGAGAACTAAAACCTATGTGAGATAAATTCTGACTATAAATCCATAAACTGACTTTATGGTTTATTTTTTAAGCAAAAAAAAAAAAAAAGCTAATGATTTAAAGAGAAATTGAGTGTTCTAAACATTTTTCAACACAATAAAAAAGTATAAATCAATATAAAGTATGACAAACATACATACGCAAAAATTGTAGTAATAGAAACGATTATGCAAAATTGTAAACAGAACAATAAAAAGATGAAATATTTGTGAAGAATGAATGCATAAACTGAAGCCATTAGAATTTCACTGCTTTCTCAGTCCCTTCTAACAACAGAATGGCGCTAAAAGCAAACCTGAACCATTTTGGCCAAACCTAAAATACTCGACAACAGTAAGGAAAAGACGCCTGCTGCAATCCTCTGGGAGACTGGGATGGAGAAAAAGGTTGTGAAGCTGGTAAAGATATCTGATTATAATAGAAAAACAGTTAAAGTGCCTGTTAATGCTACATGCCTTAAGTCCCTCAGGTAGCAACCCTTATTCGTACCTGTAAAAAGTGAATTTACTCCAGAGACATTTGGGATGCCAGTCACTGCAAAGAGTTAAGTCACAGCCTCCCTCAATCACAGCTTCTACTTTCCCTTTTGTACAAGTAGTTTTGTTTTGTCTCCCAAAGACCACTGACCACAACAGCAATAGGAAAAAAGCATTGAATTGTACCACTTGTCCATAACACTGGTGGGGCGAACCCACAGGATCCCACTAAAGATGAGCAAGATAGATATTTAACAGTCCCATATAAAAACATGTTCTTTCTTCATGTCTAAGAGGAAAAGGGATGAAATTCAGCAGCACTTACAAGGGTAACCAGTCTAACCAAATGTTTGGAACTAGGAATACTTTGTTTAGGATGAGACAATGTTATGTACTAATGGAAAACAGACACAAAACATGTTTCCTTTCTTTCAGTGCTTGTTAATTTGCTTGTTGTTAAATTAAAGTCTCATTGGAGTTATCAGGTCTGATCCAGAGTTGTACATAACTGCTACCTAAGAACATGGCAGTAACTACTTGTCTGTGAGTCCCATTCCTATTGACGGATTTCTGTACATGGCAGAAAATCAGCATGTTCCTCAACTAGTCAGCAGAGCTGCTGTAACACTGACTCTCCAGCAGGGACCAAAGGTAGTTGCACGGCTATCATATCAGCCAGCTGTGATTAAAATTCTGACCTCTGAACCCAACCACACTGAACTCTGATTAGTTACATAGATGTTGAGTAGATTTTTTCATTACTGTCCTGTTGATGTGTCAGCATCATGACAGCTATCCAAACTTCTTATTTAAGTGTGAGAAAGCAAACTACTAACTTCCACTCCTGCTATAAAAATTGACTTTAGTATCTGTCCAGCACAATCTCAGAGTGCTTCAAATCTTAGAGACCACAAAATATTTGCTAACAATGTATTTAACTGTTGAATGGGCAACACATTGATATCTAAGCATTAGCCCTGCAATGCGCTTAATGCCATGACAATGAAAGAGTACAAGTGTTACAAATAAGTCTTCTATGCACATTTTATTTTGATACATTATAGTACATTGGGACAATTTCACAGACCTCGTTAACATAATCTACACATATTGTGTTTGGTAATAGTGGCTACTGGTGCCAGAATTTTGAAAATTGGCATGATTTAGTTTCTAACTTATTATTTTTGATCTTAAAGGTCTCTTCCAACCAAAATAATTCTATGATTCTATTTTGTTTCTGAACGCTTGGCATCTCTTGTTTTACCTTCAGTCTAGACATAGGCTTTGAATGATAGAGACTACAATTTGGGAAACTTCTAATTATTATTAAAACTCAGTACACAAGGTCATTAACACAAATGAAGTAACTGAACTAAGAAAATAAGTTAGCAATTTTGTTTATATATGGCACAGTTAGAGACACCTGCAATAAGATGCTTCTTTTCATTATTTTAGTTTGTTATTATTTGTACTTACAGGTATGTAACTAGATACATGCTCTGCCTAGAAAAGAATTAGACGTTATTGCTAAAGCAAACAAGTAGTGTCAGCATGGTCAGAAGGGATGTGTTTGTACTTTCCATCTATCTGCACCAGGGCAGCTAAAACCCTAATGCAAACTGATTCTATGTGTATTCTCACATAGTTTTACGGTGTTGACAGTATTTTAATACAGACTTTCAGTTTACATTCACATTGGCCTTATACACTCCCACTTGCTATCAGAGTCCACTTCATTGTTTTACAGTAATTTTCTGAAATAGAAAATTAAAAAAGCATCAGTCAATTATCAATGGCTGAGAATCCACAATCACTTTATTCTGTTCCAAACCAGGTAATCTTATTGTCCGTATTTGCTCAGCATTTCAGCTTACCCTGAAATCCATTCTCTTCATACACCTGTGTGTAAATGTTTTAACCCAAGAGCAGATGTAGGTGTGCTGTTGGTCATTATGCAAATTTTTCCATTACTGATTATGATAGAAATGAAGAATTTTTATTTTTTTTTGTTTCTAAGAAAGGGGATTAATAATAGACTTTAAAAACACATCAAATTTCTATTCCATCATTTTGGCCAAGTATTTTTCAGAGCAAGATGCACTGTGTATTTGTTCTTACAAATACTTAATTGAAGCGCTATAAATAATAAAAAAATAAAGCTATCAAAATCAAGATGTGCCTCAACATAAAAGGCTTAAATTTGGCCAATGAATTATGCAAAATGAATAATTCAAGCAGCTCTATTCATATGCACAGTACTGTATAAAATTTAATTTAAGAATTTAAGTATTTGCCTCTTGTGTGATTTTTATGCCTCTAATTTAATACAATTTCCTTTCTCAAAGAAATTACTGCAGCACATTTTGACATCTGTTCTTCAAAGAATTACAGGGAGGGTTCTTAAAAAGTATACTTTACAGTGTTTTATGTAAACCTGCCCATTTCTATCAGACTCTACAGTAATTATTTTAAGTTATGAGGGATTGCTTTTCATTTCATTCATATTCATTAGCAGTGGGCAGATATCAGAAGTATGTGGGTGACTGAAGGGAGCTCCAAAATTGAGAATTAATGTCTACTATAAAGTGCTGCAGGGAACAGAAGTGGAAAAAGTAGAAGCACTCTGTACACCAAATAACTTTTAGGAGAGGAAACATAGCTTATAGATATCTTGGAGCTGACTGTCCATTTTAGAAAAACATCATAATTCAGCCTTCAGTACTAAATGTGGAAACAAAATAAAATGTTCTCTTTTCTAATGGAAGCAAAGAAAAATACATCAATAATAGTGTTAGCGATTATTAATTCTAATCACTAATAACGGTCATCAGTATTTCATAAAGCACTTTACAAGCAAGATAATTAATTTGTCTCTATTTGGCCAAAAGATAAACTGACGTATAGAAACTAAGATAGACAAACAGAAATTAAAACCCATTTCCTCTCCATAGCTTCTAATGTACAATAAACTGGAGCCACCCATAAGTGTGTATATACCTCATTAATGCTAGTACTTGAAAATCAAAGCTCTAAGAGCAAGTGTAAAACATTAACTAAAGGAAAAGCAACACATCCATGAATTGCTCCTAAAAAAAGAAAAAAAAAAAGTGCCTGACAAATCAAACAGAAAGAGGAAAATGCAAATTAAATTGTATTACATTGTTCAGTACCCATAATATGATGTAACAGATGTGAAAGACGGCAATTTGAAATGTCGGTGTATTACAAAATTTTTTTTAGGAACTGCAATGTAATATTAGCTCAGATCAGTACATCTGACAAAAATGTCTTCTGCAAGAAACAAGCATTTAGATGTGTACCTTAACTCTAATTATCTGATAAATATTCATTGGCATTGCTTATTATGTGTACATTGTATTTATTAAATGCAGTAATCACTATTCTATTGACACAATCGCAACACTGCCAACTATTTTGAAAGTGAATTCCAAAAAGATTGCCACCTGCAGTAGAAGCCTCTTTGGTTTACCATTTATCCTTATCAGTGAGTTTATTTCATGTTACAATAGCTATAACTGAGGGTCACATATCTAAGAGAATAAACTTTTTCTAATTCAAGTTAAGACACGTATTTATGAAATTATCTCAGTTTTTCAGTGAAGAAAACAGGCATCTTTTCCGAAAGAACAGCTATACTTTCAAGCATGCAATTACACTTCACATGCAAAAATGCCATCTTGCAATGACCAAGGGAAAAACTGTCAGCACTACAAGAAAATTATGCTGTAACACTAAACTTTTCTGTCAAGTCCAAAACTGTCGTGATCTCAGAGAATGCTTTTATTCTACGTGATAGATAGCTCTGGTATCACCACTATATTTTCTGAATGCCCTTGACTGTTAAACTCTATATACAGATTCAGTGAACTCTTCAGTAAATTCCTGATATAGATTCATTAACATCATCACCAGATACCAAAGCTGCTCTTATTTTAGAGAGCAACTCAATCCCATTGACACATAAAAATGGGAACATCTTCTGTAGACAATAAAATAAACAATTTACGGTATAGTAAAAATAATTAGTAGTATTGCAACAGATACTTCAAATCTCCTGACAGCATTACAAACGTAGACTACCCAGATTATACACTAAGCAATCTCTGAACAAGGATATTTCTTGCTTAAGGAAAAATGGGTAATGATCCAGAAATTACGAGATAGTTTGCAATAATTGACTTTTTAACATACAAGAAACCAGAGAGACACAAAGATCTCCAGAAAACCAGATGCCTGCAGTATTTTAAGCAGTTCTATTTATATATGACATTTTTGGGGAGGAGTATTCAAAATATGCTTCAGTAGGTATACAGTCCAGTTCAGCACATTTATCAAGCTCACACTCTACATTATTTCGGTGAGACACCAAAGGGCCACATTCGGCATTCAAGGCCAAGTCCTGCAAAATGCTGAGAACACAAAAGTGTTTTTTTCCAGCTCCAGAAGGAATGGACAGGAAAGTATGTAGTGTATTAATTTTATGTATTTTTGCTGTGTAAGGAGATGCCCAGTCCTGCAAGGCTCAAGAAGTTGTTGCCAGATGGCTAGTAGTAGAAGCAAAGTTTTATCATTATATATCCTATCACTTCGCTGAACGTGGCTTAACCTATCTGAAGAACCACATGGCAGCTCAGCACCTTTCAATCGACATCTATGACTTCCACTAGCTCCTGAGGAATTCTTTGGGTCTGAGCTAAATCATTGAGGTGCAAAACTCCAACATCATCTTCTTTTTCCAGTGGAGCTAAAACAGGGAATACTGCATTTTGCTTGTTTGTCTTTTGTATTCATAGTACAATCTCACTCATAATATTAAAAGAAATTACACCTTTTTGTTAGGACTTGCATACTAATAAATGATTTTTCAACATGCCCCTGCACAAAAAGAATTAAAAAAGCTGGTTCATCTCAAAATTCAGAAGAGAATCTTTTCTTTCCCCCCCCACAGATTATCATTTTATTATATTCTTGTTACATTAATTTGCAGCCTAGTAAGTACTTATTAAATATTTATTGATGAAAACAAAAAGAAAAGGAAATTAGGCTAGTGGCTAGGGGACATGCTTCTGCAACATGTCTGATGATGGTTTGAATATCCTCTTAATCAGAGATTCTTTCACAAGGATCCAGTTTATAGATATTTCTATCTGTCTCAATCCATACTCAATACTCATAGTTAAAACTGCTCTATGAGGGGAAGGACAACAAGGCATTCGGATAAAGTGAGGGGACTAAATACGCGTCTCATATATCCAAAGCAATGCCTCAGCCATTAGGCTGTGGAAGAAGGGGAAAAAGTCAGTACAGCAGTTACGTTGCCTTTCCTGCAGCAGTGTTTCAGGGACTCTACTCCCTTATTTCCTCAGCTTTTATTAATTTCACTCCAGTGTTTCAAGTATGCATAGTCATTTTTGTGTCAGCAAAAATATATTGTATAATTGGATCCAAGTTCAAAATATTTTCAGCTGCTTTCCTATAGCCACGTTCTAACATGAAGTGACTTTAAAAATATATTTTCCATGTCCATTTTAAAACATTTTTCTTATGCAATAGCAGAAAATTCTGTAGAGTAATTGAATCATAACTGTATTTCCCTGTATTGCATACTGAGTGATGTTTAAACATGAGAATTTGTTGAAACTAAGGAAAATATTGGCGTATCTTGCCATAAAATTAGGAAAGAAACCATTTTCTGAACAAGCATTATACTTAAATGAAATAAATTCCACCTGATCCACATATAGAGGAGGAATACTGTCATAAGCGTATGCAGTCATACCAGGCTGTCCTTGGGGAGCAGGCAAAACAGTCTGAGTTTTGCTTCAATTTTGTTAATCAAAATCACCAAAAAGTATTTTTATTGTATAAGAAAGTATTTATTTATTTATAT
>VYZM01023080.1:130531-166605 GCA_013398915.1 Dromas ardeola
CAGGTGGGGTATCATGAGAGCAGAGGGGCAGAATCACCTCTCTGAATTTGCTGGCCACAGTTCTTTTGATGCAGCCCAGGATATGGTTTCTGGACTGTGAATGCACGTTGCTAGCTCAAGTCTACTTTTTCATCAACCAGTACCTCCAAGTCCTTCTCAGCAGGGCTACTCTCAAAATCCTTTCATCCCCCAGCCTGTACTGATGCCCAAGATTGCCTTGACCCAGGTGCAGGACCTTGCACTTGGCCTTGTTGAACTTCATGAGTTTCACATGGGCCCACTTATTGAGTTTGTCCAGGTCCCTCTGTATGGTATGCCATCCCTCAGGAGTGTCAACCAGTCCACTCAGCTTGGTGTCTAGATATAAGATATCTATATATAGACTACGTATAAGGAAAAAATTTTTTACAATGAGGGTGGTGAAACTCTAGAACAGGTAGCCCAGAGAGGTAGTAGATGCCCCATCTGTTTTCACACAGGACCTGTGTTTGCTGGCTTTTTTAGATATTGTTTCATTTACATCACAGAGTGCTTCAAATTTGTCTCAACATCTTAAATCTTTAAGATGAGCTAAAAATAGCACTTAAACTTTGCTTTTCAGATAAATCACATCTTGCTGATTATTATGAATGAGTACATATCACTTAACACTAATCTTAAAGATTTTGGTTTTTTTCTTACTAGATTTAAAATCCTGGGAGAATTTCAGTTGTGGTGCACAAAACCCAAGAGTCAAGAATATTGGATTCCCTAGAAATTTACCCAAGTTAAAAAATTACACATATTCAGATTCATTCCATTAAGAATTTTGTGTGACACCTAGATTTCAAACCACCTAAAAACTGTGCACGCTCTACTTTGAGTCCAATTCATCTACACCTAGTTCCAAAATAAACAGTGTTCACAGTTGTTCATGTTTGAACAAGTGAAGAGATGGTACTACACCATCTTAACTATGAAGATAGCTTTTCTATGCCAAACTCAGACACTTGTTCAAACAACCTTGTAATTCACCTCTGAGGATATCCTCTCCATTAAAACTTGATACTTCTGCAAGTGAAGAAAAATAATGCAAGTGTGATCAAGGCAAAGCTACTTCAAAATTCAAACAAATGTCGACAGAGACTTTTTCCAAAATATTTTCCCAGCTCTAATATTTACTCATAATGAAAGCTATTGTTATTTGCTGTACTTCTTTTTCCCAGTATTCAAACAACAAACTATACAGAGAGTCAGCAGTTAATGCAAAGGAAAACACGTCAATGTCACTAAATATAGTAACATTGAAGTTCTTTTTTGTATATCTCTTCTTGCTACTACACTAGGGAATGGATGTTTATTTTGATTTCTGTATCTACACCTGTGTGGGTTTTTTTCCATATTAGTCATGTTGGCAAAGAACAGCTGGGCATATTTTGTGATTTGGGTAGTAAAATTTTGTGGCAGTTTTGCAGTACTCACATAAAGTCTGAAGAAATTCCACATGTGTGATGTTTATCATCCTTTTCAGGATACCACCTCCGGCTGCTCAATAAAATGACTAAAATGAATAATTTCAGCCTGAAACACTTCAATCTATTCACGACCGATAGATATCTGTACAGTATGTCTGCTTCCCTCTTGCTACCCCCAAGTCATTCATTACTTAAACATTCCCATCTGGCCACTACATCTCCTTGCTCATTGAATCATCTGGCACATGCTTCTTTTCCCTCCTTTGTCTGATAAGATATATTGTGATTATCTTCACTGTGTTCCTCCAATTTGTGGAGACAAATTAGAATGAAAAAAATAAAGAGAGAGAGAGACTTAAAACTTTGAAAATCGTAATTTCTCCTAGTCATGAGCTTCCAAAACATCAATATTCATTACGATGCTATTTTTCAAGCTGTTCTCAAACACTTCACCAATATGATAACAAATGTTGCCTCTATGGTCAGATTTCAGTTGAACAGTTACCTCTTTCCCACACTGCAAACCAGTATTTGTAAATTGGAGTAAGCATGACTACAAGCAATTCAAATCTAGCTTAATAGCTCCTCTTTTCCAGATGGAGGTGTCCATTTAAGTACGCTTCAAGTCTGACAGAACCCTATAGACCTTTCAGTAGTAACCACTGATGTTATTGCATTGTGGGGGTAAAGAAAACCTTCACCTTCAAAGGTAGGGGTGGGGTGGGGGAGGGGAAGCATTTTATTTCATGATTTTTTTAAATCTCTGAAGCACTAAATTTGGTTGCACTACTAAAAGTACGAACCCTTTGAAGAATCATGAAATAAATGTATAAATACTTTTGTCCCCCTTGGGTATTTGTGCAAGATCTCAAGGTTCAGAATGAGGATGCAAATATTGAAGATTATAGAATAGACTGTTTCAGTTAGAAGGGACATACAACGATCATCTAGTCCAACTGCCTGACCAATTCACGGCTGACCAAAAGTTAAAGCATGCTATTAANCATTCCCACGTGTCCGATCACCGGATACCAGGGAGATCAGCATCTCCTTCTTCACTTCGTCTTTTCAGGAAGCTGTAGAGAGCCAAGAGGTAGCCCCTCAGCCTCCTTTTCTCCAAACTACACAAGCCCAAAGTCCTTATCTGCTTCTTATAGGACATTCCTTCAGCCCTGAGCCATCTTTGTTTCCCTCCACTAGACACATTCAAGGACCTTCACATGCTTTTTAAACGGTGGGGCGCAGAAATGCATACAGTATTCAAGGTGAGGTGGCACCAAGGTCCCATTTTTGATCCTATGAGATCAGCAAGAACTAAATGTATCAAAATCAACAGAATTTTAAACAAGTTAAAAAATAACAAGATCAGTGTTACAATTTCCATGCAAGGGGGAACATGGTAATTCACCGAACTGGTCACTATTTTAATTAAGCACTGAACAGCAACAGCTTCATCACTGCTCTTGCATGTAATCGTAGCATTCACACAGAATTTTTCCAAAATCCGAAACTGGAGCTTAAAGTCTAAAGGAGATAGCTTAGAATTCTACTTCAGCTAGCTACAGAGCTGCTAACTTTTAACATGTACTGCTTTACCCTGTCCTCTCCACTGAGACCTGCGCTCTCTGGGGCACACAATGTGTGTATGATCTGCTACTGTTATAGACCAAAGGAGAAACTGCAGTACACTTAAGAAATGTAGGCCAGCCATGAAAAGTATGGGAAAGGAGGGCATGACACACCTACACAACTCCCATGAGGTACTTTGGTGCCTCCTCATTAGGCAAGCACTAATTAGGTTCAGACAGATCCATAATGAAATGCTTCTTGATTTGGTTCAATGAATTGTTCCATTTGATATGATTTGACCCAAAATACAGTATATTGTTTACATCTCATCAAAAGGAAAAGCAAAGAATTTTGGTTTTATCCCCACGTGGCCACACTTTCTGCTGGGAGAGGGGGAAACTAGGAAAAAATCTAGTGATAATTCTTTGAATTTAATTATATTATAATGCATAACATTTTTAGGTTAAAAGCACATTCAATAATATCAGTGCCTTGCGTTGAGCGATGTGGGAAAACAAAACTTCACATGAAATACTACTTCACTGTTCACCAGCTCATGTTGACATTTTTCATGGTATCAAATTTGAGTAGACAAATCCAGATTGTGCTGGAGAATAGAGTAAGGATCCAATTCCATTTTCAACTCTGAATTTTATCAAAGTTTTATATTGGTTGATATGCTTTAAAATTCTGGATCTTGAAGTTACATAATTATGACAGAACGCCATATTTTATTTTTATTAAGAAATGTTCAATAATGAGGTAAAATCCTGAGAATGTGAACCATTGTGTTTAAAATAAAATAATTTCTACACTTTGATCTTTATTTTTAGATCAGTTATCACCTTTATTTTACACAGTTATCACTGATAGTATTACTGCGCAATCAGGAAAAACTTTAAGAAAGACATTATGTTAAGCATAGGATCATTTAGCTTAAACCGAGGAAGAGACTGAAAAGAATTTCAGTCAAATAGAAGCCTTATGAAGTACTGACAATAGAGAAAAACCTCCTTTTTTATATATACATACATAAAATATATAATTAAATAAAATTCTCCAGCCTCCTTTATACTATGACAGTTATTGCTTTGCTTTCTTCCTTGCTTTTAAATGATATGTCTGAAATAAAGCATGCTTTTCCTGGCTTCACTACCAATTATTTCCAATACTAAAAAACCCTGTTATTCTATTGAACCTTCTCTATTAAAATAAATATTTCTTATTGCTACCTCGGAAGAGATTCTGAAGGAAAAAAAAAAATAATTGTACTTTTTCCTTAGCTGGATTAGAATATATCTTCCATTTACCTCATAGAATCATAGAAGACCAGGTTGGAAGGGACCTCAAGGATCATCTGGTCCAACCTTTCTTTGCAAAAGCACGGTCTAGGCAAGATGGCCCAAGCACCCTGTCTTAATGTAGCAAAAGGAAGTCACCTACTGTTCTATGCAAAACACACCTGTGCAGTAACGTAAAGATTATTCCAGTAGACACCTGAATACACCTGAGAACTCCCTTCTCAAGTCCTCTGGGCAAGTAAATCTATACAGTGTGCCTAAATGTCTTATGTTATTAGTATAAGGCACCACAGTTGTATAATTTCCTGTTGAAATAAATACTTCATGCTGTACATAAAAGTTGGAGCTATGCTGTTGTGCTTATCAGATTTAAATTCAAAGTGCTTGCAAAGAACTTGACAGGTTGAGAGCTCGTAAGACCTACAGAATTTGCAAATGCAATGTCTTGGCAGACAGAATTAATCTTAATAAAAATAATACTCTTTGCAGGTACTGCTTTTGATAGGAAAAAAAAAAAAAAAAAGAACTAGAACTAGATACAGGGAAACACAAACTTGTTAAATATATGGCCCCCAGCATGCACACTAACAAAATAAAGAGAATGAGGAACATGACTGTACAAAAGATATTCCGATCAGCGCTATGAGCCAAGTGATCATTTACTTATCAAAAAGAGTATTTTGCACACTTACCAGGCATACCGCTCTTGCCAAATTCACGCAGGTAACATTTCTTCAGCACTAAGGAGTTATGAATCAAAGGAAAATATTAAGAAGTGTTTCACCCAAACACAATTCTACTTCCTCAGGACGTGGTAATGAGATCTCTGAAGGAAACCGCCACCAATAAAGTATACAAAAACTCTGCCCAGGGCCCTGAGATAGGAGATGAGAAAGTCCGTTGAGAGTGAAGAGGATCAACAAGATAAACACGTCCCACACAAGAAAATTGATTACTGAGTTGCACACCTTGCAGAGCAGCTATCCTGCAAATTTTGCTTCCTTTGAAGGTTGTACTGGCTCTTTTTGCTCCATCCATGTAAAAAATGGAAGCAAAAGTTTCTGATATCAAAATGGCTTTAGAAGTGCTGTAGAAATCATATATTAATCTTAATGTTGCTAAATATTTGGGGAGAAGCAGAGCTGGCCTTCTAAAGGATTATTATCTTGCAAATTAAGGCAAACAGAGCCCGGAATTTATTCTGGGAAGATTAGATCCCAATAGCTGACCATTTAATGAGGTTTAGGCAGGCAACAAAGAAAACATTAAAAGGAGTTGTAGCTTTCCTTTTTGACAAAGCATGGAATTATGACACCAGAAGTAGATATACTCCTTATAAAATTCAAGATACCCTAGATCTTGAAGGTATGCAATTCTTTAATTTTCTGCTTTCAAACATAAGATGCCCAAAGGGAATAGATGTTTCCTCAGTTCTGTTCCCTTTTAACAAAATTCTATCCTGTGAACCATGTGGTGATGCTAATGAATCTACTTTTTTTTTTTTCCAAAGGTCTGTTTCTGTTTCATCAATGGATGTTACTAAGACCGACACAAAAAATTTGCTCCTTTTATACACTTTGCTGTAGCTTAGTTCTTAGACATTTATTTTTACAAAGTACATCATATAATCCTGTCATACTTGATGAGACAAAATTTCTACAAGCTTGAAAGGAAAAAAAAAAAGTAATGACAATACTTTGGGGTCCAGTAAAGTAACTGGCTAACACTATATCTCATATTAGCACTGAGCAGCAGTACTGTCTGCAGCATGGTTACTCATCTTCGTATTTTCCCATTAACATCTACCATATGCCTAGAATATCTATTTAACACAAAACTGTAATTATTTTACCTAATTAACTGATACATTAAATCAAAGACCGACTCTGCAAAGTAAGTTGAACCATACCAATTATGGATTGTGATGCGTATTTTCATTCTTACAATTGTCAATGGAGTTTCTCTCTGACTATGATTAATGCAAACTGATTAACTTCCTTTTTATAGTTTTAATCTTCCTAAAATGTGTAAATATATTCTAGTATTAGCAGAAGGTCTTGAAATTACAGCTGAGGGAATTAATTTTCCTTTATTTACTGAATGCAATCACCATTAGCTCAACCCCATCAATGCTTTATAAACCCCCAAACTCTGTGTATGTGATGATAAAAAAAAAAAGCCCTCCTTCTCTACTGCTCTTCTATTTTCAGGCTTACTTAATGAAATATACTTAACCACGTAGTCTTTTCATGATCTGCAGTTTGAATGTTTCCCCAGCAGTCTAAACAAATTGGTTATAATGCCTAGGAACCCAGTCTGGCTTTACTGTCTTATTGCAAACAGTTAATGTCCCTTTGCCCTCACCAAATGCATATCGTGTCAAGTAGGTACTCATTAATGCACTATTTTAAATGCAAAATACACACAGATACGTACAGTGATTAATAACAAGGGGATGGAGAAAATGTTATAACTTTATCATTTACTTCCTTGCTAACTTGCATTTGACCATACCACACTGAGTCAGTCCGTTTCATTCCTTCTGACACTATTTCTTCAAATCTGAGTTTTAAACAAAGTGACGATTTTAAAGAAGCAAATTCCTAGTTCAGTTACATTTCATTCATCTCCAGCAACATCACCAATATAGTGGTTTTCCTTTTGCCTGCTTGCCTGTCATCTTTGGTACTTTTCTCCATCATCCTATGAGTTCATTGGTTACATAGAGGATAGGGGGGAATTTAAGCATTCATCTAGGAGAAACTGTCATGAAAGAGATAGAAGCTGTCTTCAGACTCCTACAAACTCATTACTGAGTTTCAGCTTTCCTTCCATAAATGAGCTGGCAAAATCTTGGACATCACTTAATAGAGAGAACAGTGGTGGTATTCCATGTATTCAGCCTTCATGTTTTTGTACCAATTACTTTGTACTCAGTACCAAAGATGGGTGGTTTTGTTGTAAAAATTAGGATGTAAACACAGATGAGGATTTTGTTTTACTGCTGTGCCTCTATGTATATGCTGTAAAAGTACAATATGCAAATATCAAGCACTTTCCCTGGACCACTTCTACAAGTGGAGCTAATCCACAAATCAAGAGCTACTCTGTCCAGGCCTGAACTGCATTAATGCTATAACTACTATATCACTTCTAAAACTTCCCCAGTCCAAGATGAAACTAAAATTAAAGAAGGCTAAAAAAGAGAAAATATTACTCCATGGCATTTGCTGACTTATTTAAATTGAAATGTCACATGAAACAGTTTAATTTTGTCAGTGTTCAACAGATCCAAAGTAACGTTTCCAGATTCACATGCCAAACCATGTTTCTATGGGAAACCTTTTTCTGTTCCTCTCACTAGCGTGCTTGTTTAGCTCCTGGCAGCTCACCTGGTGGGCTGAAAGCCTGGATGACCTGGAAGACTAAGCATGAGCTCCTGACATAGACAGCTCCCAGGCAGGCTGCCAGGTGAACCGCGTCAAACCAGAACACTATTTTCTTTTTCCAGATAAAAGGTTGCAAAGAAAATACATTTGGAAATAGTGTCTTCCACAAAAAAGAACTACTGTTCTTCAGTCAACTCTGGCTGTTACCCATTTTTTTCTTTAATAAAAATTGGTTAAACGTTTCAAAATTAGCATGTGCTCTCTCCCATTCAATGCACTTAATGTTCAAGGAAGTATCACAGCAAACTCATATTTGGAGTGCTGTCCTTGTAGAATATGGCATATTTGTCTTCAATTATGAGCCAGTACTGATTTCACTTTGTTTTGGCATGAGTTTCAGCAAATATGAATAAAATATTGACCAAATTGCAGGTTTCTCCAGAGGCATTGCGAGGCATACTAAATATATACCAATTCAGAAGGTAGTGGCACTTTTTTTGGAGGTGTAGCTGAGACCACTACAACAATTACAAATTAGATGCAACTAAATTAGAGGCAACTACGCAGAAATGAACAGAGCTAACTAACAGAAACACGTAGTTTAAAAAAAAAGAGTATCTGGCTGATAAGATTCAAAATGAAGTGTTTTAAAGAAAACAGTCTATGTGCAGATATTTGACAGCTAAAAGCCTTGGATCACCTCTCACTTAAAAGAGGTTTCACTAATAAATTTCATGTAATTCCTTTTCATTTTTTGTCAGTTAAAACATAATTACATTAAAACATAATTATGCTAAGAGATATGCAGGTGTGATCGATAAGATGCCCAATGTTCAGTAGCACTGAACAATTTGAACAATTGTGTCAGGGCAAACTAGCAAATAATTCATATCTTCCAGTGCTAAATGTTCTGCCAAAAAATGAGCACAAGTAGGAAATTCCTAACCATTCACCTGAAAGGAAGTCCAGGAAGAAACTCTAAATTGCATAGATACTATATAAGCACTAGAGTGTCCAGCCAATTTTCCTCCCTTTGAAACTAAGCTAAGTGCATCACTCAAGAGGGCAAGTATCATGGTTTCTACCACTTTCCTTCAAAAGAATCTGTAAGTCTCTATTCTTAGACTTTTAAACCTTTTTAAATACATAAGTAGCTCTCACAGTGCCGGTATTAGGGCCAGATTTTCAAAGAAGTTTAGCTTATTATAGCACCTAAATAAACCAGCAGATTTTCAAATAAGCTCAGCTTGTTGTCATTAAGCATCTTAAGAATAGGAAGGAGACAGAGCACGGATGTCTTGAGCACTTTTTCAGAGTTTGACCCTTTAATTTTCTCTCTCTAAAGAATGCTGGAAATTCTGATTCCAATTCCAGGTGCCATTTAATTAAATCATTAGGCATTAGGGTCTTAAAAAAAATCTCGCCCTTAAGAAAAAGATTATCAACAATCCCACATTTATAGTAAACGGGACAGAGATCATGCTAAACCAACTTTATTCTTATCTGATTACATTAGGTCTATATGTTATGATGTTGCCTACAATTCAGGTAATCCCACTCCAAGGTGAACTCAAAGCTCACCTTCCAGGCTTGGGCTTTGACAGGAATCCCTCTATTTGGGCCATCCAGTACAGCCATCTACTACATTATATGCATCAGACCAAGATCTTCTGCCTGCTCAAAAGGGGCTTTTATGCTTTCCCAGCATTTTCACACAGCGCAAGGGATCTCGTTTGAGAGGACCCGCTGCCCATATGCACAGAAAAAACAGCAGAAAAAAAAAAATTAAAAATGGAAATTCATCTTGAGTAGAAATTCTGACCAACAACTGCAAACACGGTTGGTAGTTTTTATGGTGTGGCCTGTGATTCAGCAGAAAAGTTGTTCTTAATAAAAGAAGCAGTAAAATATAAGGTAAGGCAATGTGACAAGAAGACATAACACTGACTGCTCACTGAAAACGTTTGGCCTTGCACAATAAGCCGTTAAAACTGGAGGGGGGACAAGAAAGGGGGAATGGGGAATTACATGATGCAGATTGCTGAAGAATGGGACATTAAAATAAGAAACTAAAATGCCATAATTTGACCAAACTTTTACTTTCACCTGGTGTCTCCCTATACTACATACACTGCTGTGCTTTATGAAGGCGGCCTACGTGGCTTTCTATTGCCAATTTTGATTTTTTGAGTTTGAGATTTCTCCACAAACTTGGCATTTGTCCAGCTGCTGACATGCTCTGCAGTCAAAGGTTGCATAGAGAGGGCATTTCTTTGTCCTCGATTCAGTTTCTAAGATATGTGCTAGAGGGCTTTTTTCAGGTCATGATATGTCTTGCTGATCTATGGTAACTGACAGCTTCCACAAGGAGAAGTGTAGGAATTGTTTTCCAGCTTTCTAAAGTAAACCGTTCCTGATCAGTGCTTTTCATTAGATATTTGGTCAGCATTTATTTAATGGGACTTGGGGGCAGGGAGGGCAGGGTTAAGCTGAAAGGCATTACTGATAAAGAACCATCATACTTTTTTCTTCTTTTTTTTTTTTTTTCATTTTCTTTTTACCAATTTTATTCAAACTGTTCTAAATCTCTTTTTCTATGGGAAAAGCTATAATTTGTAATGAAATACAGTTTGATCATACTTAAGGCAAAATATGCATTGTCAAGTAGCCTGGAGATCAGACTTGCTCACATTCAAAAATTGTATTCAACTATTGATCAAATCATTACAGAAATAATCAGGTAAAGGCACCTATATAGCCAAACAGAACTATGTTAGCAT
This sequence comes from Dromas ardeola, assembly GCA_013398915.1. Classification (NCBI taxonomy): domain Eukaryota; kingdom Metazoa; phylum Chordata; class Aves; order Charadriiformes; family Dromadidae; genus Dromas; species Dromas ardeola. The sequence continues at coordinate 141,025 of VYZM01023080.1, forward strand.
AACAACGGAGTAGTATTTTAATATTTTATGAAATGCAAATGGCATAGATACAAACATAGCAACGCTTATTTTGCTACTATTGTTCTGAAGTTTTAGAACTAAATATATTCCAAGTAATGTTGCTCAAATGAAGCCCATTTCAAAAATGTTGTCCATTTCACCAGTTTGCTACTGCTTTTAATTTCTCAGTTATTCCTTACTGCAACAATTAAAAATGGGCTTTCTTAAAGAAGAAAAATCTTCAGTAAAGAAGATTTAAAGTAATACACTCTTATGAACACAATAAAGAAAAGCCTCAAGTCCCTCAACAATCAAAAAACGAATATAGTAACCCTTGAAGAATTTAAACCTCATTTGTATGGTGCAAGTGAGGTAGTAGGCCCTGAAGCACTAATCAGATGTATTAAAAATGAAAGAAAATATCAGACATGGGAAATGGTTGTAATTAAAATTTGAACACATACAAACACAACAGCTCCAACATTACTAAATGGAAGTCAAACAATGGTATTTGGTGTTAGGGGACTGAATAATAAGCCACCATTTAATCACCCCCATCTGTTCTGGTAAGTGCATACTTTGCAAAGTATTATATTAATTCCAGGTATTAGAGAGTTAATTATCTCACAAAGGATGCAAGCCTTGCTGGCCTTACACCAGAAGTCAAAGATTCTAGTTTAAAAAAAAAAAGCATCTGAGGCTTTTTTGAAACTTGCTTTCATTCTACATCAGAGATCAACAGAGTGGGGGAAGGTCTGTGAAGGAATTTTTTTTTTTTCTTTAAAATGGTGTTTTAGAATTCTGCTTCCAAAATATTTTTTAAAATATATTTTTTATTAGTTTGATGTGATTTTATGAGCTACCAGCCATAGTAATCATTAGTATTACTAAAATCAGTAAGTTAACGTAGCGCGTGAGACAGCCTATCTGTTGTATTTAATTTTTAAGTGCACAACAACTTCTACTTAAAACTTCTTTTCTAGATCAAAATGTTTCCCAGTTCTACTGTAACGGACTGACAACCTCTTTAGGGTCAAGTTGTTTCTCATTCTTTCTTTTTACTGTCATATTTTTACCACAATCTTTGAATTGTTCACACAAAACAGCCTTAAAAGGTTATTTCTTGGCATCCATTTGAAAGTACAGCTACAGATGCAGAAGGTATCAGCCAGTTGCAATGTAGTTGCACTAAATAGTTGGATTACAGAAAGCTCAAGGTACAACTGGTTAGTGCAGCATGTAATTTTTTCCTGTCCTTATTCCCCACTGATACGTACATCACTCCCACTTAGCTCATGGTGATAGAATATTCCATTTTCCAGTAAAGTAGTCCTAATGATTCCATTTTCACCACTATATGCAAGATACTCTCTCATATGAACTGCAAAGAGCATTTTTTTTAAATTAAATTGTAAAAATTACATGTGGCATTATAATAGCTGAGAAAAGTAGAAGTTAATAAAATGTAGAGAAAGTGCTATGCAAAGGTATTTTTCATAGAAATTACCTTGGTCATTTCCAAGTTTCAGTCTTGCATTCTCCTGATAGAGCCATTTCTGTCCTGTCACTACATTTGCTGTCTATCAGCTTTTTACAGATCTGACAGATCTTCATCCTTGACTGTATCATTCCTTTAAGAAATCTTGCTAGGAAGCAATTTTTTTTTTCTTCTGAGTCAGGTTTAGTCTAGCAAACTTCTAGTGTTTTCCTCTTTACATTTGATGCAAAGAGTAGTCAACAAAACCTGCTAGCATTGCTTGACTTTAATCACTGTTTACTACTGAAGAGTGGAAATAAAAACACACTCTTGCTGTTAGCCTCAGATACTACACACACAGTTTTACATGGTCTGCTAAGAACAATAAGGTTATCTGATGATTTTTGTATCTTACAACTTCATGCATTTCTTCTATTAAATAACAACTCTTCTGATAATATGTCAGCCTAACTATTTGATTTCCACAGGCTTTCACTTGACAGATTGCTAATACTTTACATCAAGAAAGAAAAAGTACTTTTGATGCTGGCATCCAGTCTCTTTTTCTGACTGAGAACAGAATGAATGCTTTTTAGCTGTAGTTGATATCCCTGGCCAAGTCTCATCAATCCACTGAAACATAGTTCCTTTCAAATCTTCTGGGTGTTTTAAGAAACAGAAAGATAGCTTCCCATTATCTTCCTCTTTCCGCTTCCTGCCTTCCTTCCCCCCCGCAACCACACCCGCAATTTAGAGGCACCAAACAGCACTGAAATATATCTTTGCACCATGGAGGGGGGATGTGGTGGTTTTTTTTTTTTTTTATTAAATCACAGTTATAGTTCTCATCAACTCCATGATTTAATAGCAGAAAGTACTTTTATTTGACAATCTGAATCTTTCCATCCTCTTGTTCAAATTTCAAGTCACAAATAAGCATTTGGATACTCCTAAAGTTTTACATACGCTATTTCTCTGTTTTGACAAATAGTCAAGTTTTTGGAAAAACAGTCCTTTAAGTTTAGTTTACAGTGTATCTAGATTGAAAATCCACTTTTTCTTTTCTTTTAAAAAAAATCCAAACAACAAAACCAAACCCAAACAACAACAATGTTCCAGGAACATGCTTGTATTCTATGGAAGCACTGCTTGCAGAGATAGCTAAGATCCTGACACCTGGATTTGAGTTTTGTAGATCTCAACAGTTTGGGTACATAATGCGACACATTTATTTTTCTGCTATGTTTTACATAAAGTCAGTCTGTACAATCTGCAAAATAAGCCACATATGATCTGTACTGCAACTATATATGCCAGTATTTCCAACAGAAAAAGTACTTGCTCCCATGAAGTTTACAAGCTTTGACAAACCTGCACATGTATTTGGAGTCTTCCATGGACCCAAAGAAAATAGTGGGAGTGAATCTGCATCCATAATTCAGATGCATATTTTCCCAATCAGCTGCAGACTCCTGAAATGTGAATTGTGATCAAAAGTCTCAGGAATAGATATGGGGATAGAATAGGATGTTCTAGTAGGAGTTTAATGGCATATTTATTTAATGACACACACACTGCTTTTGGCTTACCTATCTACTTTGATCAGCACTGCTCCTAGTCCCCAGTAGAGATCTACCATGCTTATGTTATCCTGCAGTACATATCCCTGTCCTTGTGATGCACCTGTTTCCTCCAGCCTTTTTCATTGTTATGTAAATGTAGTGCTCTGAAATGTTGTCTTTATGCAAATTCCAAGCAAATATCTCATGTTTGTTTTACTTCTTTAAGAAAACCGCACTTGGTACTCAAAGAGCTTAGAAGAATCACCAGAAGATAATCAGGGATAAAAATGGGTCTCTGGAAAAAGGTGTGGATACTTGAAGAAAATAATCAAAGAAACCAAAGATGACATAGTGCAGGTAGAAAAGGAAGGCCTCTTGTATTGCGAGAAACACAATGATGAACAAAAGTTCTGAATTAAAATTAAATATTTTCTAGTACTAGTCAGTTGTCAAACTACAACAACCCTAAACTAATGACAAATTTCAACCTAATTAAGAATCTTGTTGCACTCTTTGAAGCTGGACTGGAGACGATTGTTGCAAATGAAATGGGCATAAGGTATGTAATGTTCACTGTTTCTACACCTAGCATCTGCTTAAAAGCCTTGATTTCTTATTTATACAAGAAGATAATACAATACTTGCTGTCTCAACAAACAATGTCTGCTACAAGTTTGTTAGTACGCACTGCAATTGTGGAAACTTTCAGCCTGGGGTGGTTGAATGGGCAGTAAGAAAGGACTGTTCTACGCCAAACCAAATATTTCAGCAGTACGATCTTCCATCAATCAGAGATTACAGAGACTTCACGCTACCTGTGGGAACTAAGGCCATCATATTGAGTCTAATCAATATTTCCTTTATTTTCAAAGTGTATGAGATAGAAAGTCCATTATGAAACTAGAGTGGCACACATCGCATTATACAGTTGTTGTAGCACATGTCATCATTCAGTGTCTACTCATTATTCAATACCATGGTGTAACTGGTGTAACCTCAGGACAAGAGGTAATGGGTACAAACTCGAGTGTAGGAAGTTCCATCTCAACATGAGGAGGAACTTCTTTCCTTTGAGGGTGGCAGAGCACTGGAACAGGCTGCCCAGAGAGGTGGTGGAGTCTCCATCTCTGGAGACATTCAAAACCCGCCTGGACGCGTTCCTGTGCAACCTGCTCTAAAGTGACCCTGCTCTGGCAGGGGGTTGGACTAGATGATCTCCAGAGGTCCCTTCCAACCCTACGATTCTATGATTCTATGATTCTATGAACTGTATGCTTCAGAAAACAATCCTAAAGAGATGACAAACTCCACTACAGAGAGTGTTTTATATTCCATAACAACATACATGAAAGAAATTGTACTTGGAGATTTGCCAAAGACTGATAAGGTGAGTAACTTGGTCTCTAAAAATCTATGCACACCATAATATGATTCTTGTCTTTCTGTCAAGATGAAGAATATTCTTCCATTCAGTGAAATGCTCTGGATATGAAGTAAAGTTTGGGCATTTGACATAACTCAAAATGTATCAGTTTTATGGTTTCTACATGTCCTTTTCCAAAAATCCTGATTTGTATCTAACGTGTCACTGATATTTCTTCCCTCTCTCCACTCCCCCATCTTGACTTTCATCTGGCTAAAGTGATGCAACTGGAAGAGATTGCATTAACTGTGCTGGCATCTTTGAGCAGAGACCAAACATTTCCATAGCAACTTGATATTACTACACCTCCTTGGTAACCAATTTAACATAATTATTTATTAAATTTACCTGTATTAATGCGCTGGGACTGAATATTTTAGGTGTATATCATTCTTAAATATATTTGCTAGTTTCACAGATAAATCACTTTATGAATAGACACATTTTTGTTGTTTTGTGTAATATCTAATAAAACCCCTTCCCAGATATACAATTCAGCTTCTTCAATTAGTAAATCCTCAAACTGCCTAAAAGCCCTAAAAACCCACCAACTCCAATAGTCAAGCAGAACAGGTTTGTAAGGAGGCGTGTGGGGGAAATAATCAATTTTCATTAATGACCAAGATTTAAAGGAATTTAATAATAATTTTATTTTTACACAGTGCTTCATTTTGAGATTACTTTCCTGGCTCAAAAACCTGACTCAAAATCTCTAGACTCTGATTCAGATACTTCTTAACCACATATAAACTATATCTAACTTCTAATGAGAGATAATGATAAAGTAAATGGTGTAATCAACAGCCCTTCTGAACTTCAGACCTACTTTTCCAGTAGCTGCATTCAAGACAAGTTCAACCTGTGTGCTAGCACCCATTACAGTGCTACAGATTAAACTGTGAAGAACTACTAACAGAATTTACAGGCTCCTCGTCTTCATCTTCCATGACATAATTTCTGTTTAATTTTAAAATTATTTTCCTTTTAATAAATTACAGATAAGCAGAAAATTATTATACCTTATTCAGCTTTAAGTTTTCCACTTCTTTGGATTCAAGCTGTAAGTGCACTGTGAAAAACACAATGAAGAATGCACGATCAAACATATAAGAGACACGTAGGAAGTTTAAGTACTTATGTGACTGCAAGAGCAGGAACAGGGGTGATATGCACTCCTGAGACCATAGTTAAAAAACTTTTTTTATAAGGTAAGAAATTGTATTAATGAGTTAGTTTTAGGGTTACAATAAATAAGTAGGAAATTGGACTGCTATAAAACAATAATTGTACAGCTCTTTCTTACTTTTTCTTAAAGGTACTTTACGCACTCCAAAGAGTATTATCTGTCTCCCTGTACTAAAGTACTTGACAGTGAGCACATATGTACCTATGTTCACAACTACAAATATTTAGTATCTTAAAAAGCGCCGGAAAAGCATCACTATGCCAAGATAACAATCACGTAATGACATTGATTTCCTGTAAAACATTCTACACTAGGGAAATGGCAATTATTTTTTCCACTGTCTGTTGAATGCAGAAAACAGAGGCCTCAGAAAATGTAGTGAAAACGAGAGAGTTTGACTTCTAAAGTTCCAGTCTAAAGATACATTGTAGACACTGTATTTGTATGGTCTTTGTTGTATGATCAAAGCCTAAGTCATCAGTTCAATATAAAGATATCTAGCAATAAGCAGCATGCCAGCTCTCATACTTCTGAAAGATCAGGTTCAAAGTTTGTTGGCAAGCTATCTGAAAGTTACCTATCTCACAGATCTATCTGAAATAAGGTAGAGGAATGCTGGCAAAATAGAAAAGAGGAGTCATCTACTTCTTTAAGCTTGTCTCTGGAAGTGCCTGCAGTGGCAACAGACCGGCAGAAGAAAAGGGTAGACAGAAAAACACATAAGGAAAAAGCAGACACAGAGCAAAAGATAAAGAAGCAAGGTATAACGGTGCAGAGCCTAGACAGCAGAAATCAGGAATACGATTTAAGGATGAATGAAGAATGTCTGATAAATGGTTTCATCCAAAAGTCACTGAAGACAATGGGAAGACTTTCAAAATGGTTTGATATGAGTCTTGTAATCTTAAATGACTGCATTTAGAATCACTGCTTGACCAGCATATCTAAAAAACAGTGAGCACTGCTTAAAAAGTGACTGTAAAGCCTCTTCTGAGACGAAGATGCCACTACTTCTTTGAAGATACAGTCATTAAAGGATGAAGCATGTGAACAGTCAGCATGAGCCCTCTGAAGTTTTACTATAATCTCCTTATTATTTCTTACTGAGTTTCTGAAATCTTCTTTGGTGAAAAAGGGAAGCAAAACAGAGGCCAACAGCTTCATCTGGAAGTTACCTTGTAGACTAATTTTATTCTCAGCATTTTTTTATGTGTGTGTTCGAGCACGTTCATGTGTATATGCAGCTTTTTGTTGCATTAACCTGAACAAACTCTAAAATGCAGTGTAATTTCCTACCTTCCGTTAGCTGTTTGTTACAGCTGCTTGTCGCCCACTGGTAGATATGCATTTGGGTTTGAAATTTCATGATTCAGTTAAGGACAGTTAGGAGATGCTTCTGTAAGGGAAGAATTCCTCTACCACAGGCTAATTTTTTATTAAAAAAAAATAAAAAAAAAAATCATTATTGAACCAAAGTGATTCTTTTGTGATTCAGAAAAGAAGCCAATGACACTAACATGAAACAAGTTCAGTCTTAGTGAATTCTGAAGCAAACACAAATACGTACATAAGTACATTCAAATACATTCATATACACAATGTCTTGAAGTAGGTACGAGACACCGAATGAGGCATTCTTGTCCCACTGCAGAAAATTCATCCATATTTGTGTGGTAGGGTTCTGAACAGAAGCGGGGCTGAAAAAAGGATGCATTTGTATTTACAACTGATATTCAATTGTAGAAAGCTCTGTTCTCTTTATATAGAAGGCTAAATAATATAGGTTGTGTGGTCTTAAGTATAACCAATGATTTGTTTTTTTTTTTTTTACTTTAATAATTGTAATTGAATAATTATGTAAAACAAGACATTGCTATGTTAGAGAAATTACAAATAAAAAAAATACAGGAAGCGTATGAGGCACCAGTAGAGAAAGCGTACTTGTAAAACAGTTATCCAACTTGTATATTTGGAAGAAAAACAAATATGGTACAGGTTTCAGAGGTGTTTTGCCTGACTACAGACCGGACAGTCAAGATCAAATTTATTTCAAGGGGATACATTCTATACTGTCTCATAGTGCTTTACTCTGCAAATGAGTATGATAAAATCACTGAGCAGTTCCAGTACTGGTGCCAACCTTTTATGCAGAAGTGTATCAGCTAATCATTCAGTCTCACGGAACAGGCATTCCGTTTACATATTTCACGACATAATAGGAGACAGATTTTCAGACTGGGAAATACACGAACAATAAGTCAATGTTTGGGATTAAAAGAAAGAAAATGCCCCAAAGAGATTTAGGTGAAAAATTAATAAAGAAGGCAGGAAATTCCACGCAGGACCGAGCTTAAAATATTTTTTAAGTTTTCAAATATTTGTTTGTAAAAATAACTGTGGTGGGGTTTTGCTATTGTTGTTTGCTTTGTTGTTTGTTTGGAGTTTTTTTAAGGGGAGGACTTTTTTTTAATGCAGGTGTTCTATTCAGGGAACACTGTTTACACTTTCTTTATATGTAATAAACTGTGAAAATCTACATTCTTTCTCCTGATGCCTCAAAGATTTCTCTGCTTTGATACCACTTCCAACATTATGCCTTGGTAGTCAAAGAAGAATTACCTGTGAAAGTACTAAACACACTTCTAAAACCATTTAAATGCTTTGGTAGCAGACTTGATGAAATAACAGCTCTAATCACATAGATGATAGTTTATGAGCTGTAAAGGCAGCAAAACTCCATGTGTATTTGTGATACATCAAGACATACAGCTCTCAGCAAATAATCGAATGGAAAGAAGCATAATTGACACTACGCAAACTCAAGTTTTGGTAAACACGTAGGAAAATACCCACAAGCCTTGCATGCAGTCTCACATAGGAAAATGTCTAGCACGTTAAAACTTTGAGGCCAAAACAAGTCATGCATAAGCATAGATTCAGCTGAAATCAACAGGTATCAAATCAGTACTTCGTTATTCTCCATTTAAGACACATGAGATTCTCTGATGGCCAAATGCTACAACAGTCACCAACAGCGTAGGCTGTTTTTTAACTTTCTGCCAGAAATTACTGAAATGAAGAAAGGGGGACACCTAGGGTCGTGTTCAATGAAGGACAACAAACAGATAAGGTGGTTCTGGCTGAATACTGAAATTAACGGGAAGCAAAACCATAAAACTAATGAAAGGATTGCCTATAGCCAATTAATCTGTACTGTCTGGATGTTAATTACTACCTCTCTCATCTAATAGTAGGAGTTAAATGATCAATACTTATGGTGATGTGTGGCCATAGAGCAGCCAAAATAAATAGAGCACACAAGAGGATTTTGTGCAAAAATGACAACCATCCTCCTACAAATGAAACAAAAATATTTGAAATCTGAGAACAAACTTTGAAACATTTTACTTTTATGTGTCAGGTAGCTGCATCTGTTGCGTCAGTAAGCCCATAGCACAAAGAAAGAAAGCACTATTAAGGTAACCAAAACAAAGAATATAATCTTCCAAGAGTGAAAACTCCACAAGGGGAAACTATATATTGGTAGCATCACTCCTGTTCCGAGGTAAACACTGCGATCTACATTGATGTGTGACAATAATGTACTCTGAGTACAATGTCTCAGATGTAAACAGTTACTTTTCCAGATAATGGATACAGTGGTTTCCTCTGAACCACTGATTTTAGTCACATACAGGCAGAAAATAAAATAATGATGTTTGCCCAATTCTTTATAGCAAGGGTGAAAAATACATTGACCTTTTTTGCACTTACGTTTGACTAGGCTAAACTATGCGTTGCTCCATGGACCAAATAAAGTCCATGGAGCAAAAGTGAAACAAACAAGAAAAATGCCCCAAAAACTGAACATGTAAATAGGTTAAAAAAAAAAAAAAATCCATCTGCTGTGGTATTTATTCTGCACATGAACTACAACTTCAGAATGGACTAGATGACCTTTAAAGGTCCCTTCCAACCCAACATATTCTATAATTCTATGATTAAAGTGTAGGTTTATAGACAAAAAACAGAAAACATAGAAGCCAGCTTTAGAAGCCAATTTCACATTCTTTAATTTTACCAGGGAAAGAGACATTTAAAATTAATATTTATCATCTTCCAAACCACTAATGATAGTGTGAGAATTACTACATTTCCATATTTTCCTTAAATTATCATCGCATTAGAAGACAACTGTCATTATTTACAGTACAGGAGCAATAGCTTCATAAAGTCCTTATTTGGGTCTGTGCTAGAATAATCCATCACCAGAGAATTCATATCATGAAGAGAAATAAGAGCGGGACAGACCCACATTTCTGAAGTTCCCAATCTTGTAAAAATATCTGTGCTGAACTTTACTTCTTGCAGCAGCCCTATTTAAAAAAGAACCCTATTTTTAAAAAGTCCACATTTGTGCCTAAAATTAACCATTTCCTTAAATCTTTTCAGGACTGAGGAAAGTCACATTCTTCTGTGTTCACAATTTAATGGCTTGCATTAACGTGCGAGGAGAAGGAGCACAGAACTCAACTCAGAAGTGGAACGACAGATCCACACTTCAAATGAACACAAAAGTTCTGAGTCAACCATTTAAATATTTAGTCATCCTATTAGGACAAGGTAATATTGGCGTCATTTACTGTAAGTTATCCCAAGCGACAAATGTTCCCTAGAGTCTCTATCAAAGCTAACTTCTAATGTCAGTTATGTGATTTACAACACTGCAGAGGTGCTATATTTTCCTTTGCAATTTTTAGTTATAATAGGCAAGAAAATAAACTTTTGCAAATTTTGATTCCTTATTTAATATTTAAGGTTTGTTTCATTCTTCCTTTAGATAATGGCAAAACCACCATCGCTTTCAAGGTCACGGCTGCTAAAACCAGAAGGGCCTGAAATTCTCTTGCTTTCAGCTAAAGTCTAAGGTAAAACAAGTTGTTATCTGGAAAAGAAAACTTGATGTACGTTGAGATTTCTTAATAGTTTACCTATGCACTTTTTCTTTTAAATTCTGCTGGCAGTTTGTCATCTTCCAAATGTTGGGGCTTTGATACCTTCTGAAAAACGTAGGAGAAACACCAGCAGCTACGATATGGTTATTATGGCAGTGACATTCACAGGGATTTGATTGCTGAGGCAGTGATGTTAATATTTTGAAAGCACAGTACAGAACAAAATGGTTTTTTCTAAAAGATTTCTTTGGAAACAGAAATTTCTCTTGAATTTACTTAGCATAAAGGACAATATGACCTGGGGGAAAGGGCAATTTATGAAAACATGAGAAAGTACAAGTAAAAATAATGACTGGACTCTGTACTTTCATCATGTAATGAGAAAATATACAAAACTTTTTCTAAAACGCAGTCCTTTCTATAATCTGTTAAGTTAAACAAGGTAAGAGTCCTAATACATTGTAATGATTTTGAACATTTATGTTTCACAACGGCAATTGTGAGCTGTAAAAAAATTCCATGGTAAAAAGTTTGATAGCTATTGAACATAAAATGTTTAGTAAAGTCTTTTCATTCAACTTTCAAAACATACCTCTGCGACTTTTTAAAAAACAAACATTATAAAATACAATTATCAATCTCTTATTTCTCCCTTAAATTCATTCTAGATTGTCTAGGTTGCAAGAAATCAAACTGCAAATCCCTTCATCCCATCAATGTTCACGTGAGTAACTTCAACTTCATAGTTTAATTGCACAAACTACCAATTACTAACGCATGGTCAAGTTTATACTCTAGCCCAGTTACCAATTCTCACAAAAATAAGCTCACAAAAGATGTTCTTAACATCACAAAAACTTTCCCACAAGAAATCTGATATTTCACAGTAAATTTTTGCGTCGTAATGACAACTGATCGATTAGGAAATACTAACAAGAACAACTGTTGTAATCCATTAACTTTTTACTGGTTAGCTACTATTTTGCTAATCAGTGGAAACAGAAAATGCAACTTTTATAATATTGCTATTGAAGAACTAATTCTAGCAATCACAACTATTCCACTTCTAGATTCCTCATGCAGTTACTCCATTTGTGTGGATAAATGCTTGAAGTCAATACCAGGAACAATTGATTATAAAGGGAAATTGCCTATTCTAAACCCAAGAAACAGTAATTCCCCACCTTTGCCAAAAAGCACCTGTTGTGCCTCCAAACAAAATAGCCACAGAGCTCTGTCTTTCTGAAAGCATAAGTAAAAAATAGTTAAACTAGGTATCAAAACTATGTCTATCAACACATGTCCCTAGAAGGGTGTTTAAGGTGCAGTAACAATATATTTTCCACTCTGAAAGGTGGACAGAATCCAGCTCTTCAGTGAAAATTATATAAATTAACATAATACCTTATAGTGCCATCTACTGCTAAAGCTACTAATTATTCTAATTTATATGCAATCAGCAATGTTTTAGTACAAAAAGCCCCGGGTAATATAATTCGAAAGTGAAGAAAGAGGTGGTATAGCAGGGCTAATTATGTGATGTAACACAAATTATTGCCAAATCAATAGCTACATGGATTAGACAAAATTAATCCAAGAAGGTAATTATCAAACTTGTATAAAGTATGAACAGTTTAATCTTCTTCTCCCTCCCTTATTTTCTCTTTCTGGAATTTAATTCTGACGAATCACACTTATGTCTTATTGCATGTATGTGCATGCTAATCAAAGGCAAGCCTTGGAGATCAGCCTCTTTGCAATAATAGTGCTTGGGGTGAAAATGTTGTAGTAGACCTGAAAGCGTATTTCACCATTCTAAAAAGAGATACTTATGCTCTAGTTAAACAATATTTCCCCCCCCTTCAGGGTCTCCGGTCTTAGAAACAGTTTTGCAAATAAACATCTGAACTTTTGTAATACACCACAAGTTGTGGGGCAATTATTAGGTTTGTACTATGAAGCCCAGCATCTAGGATACAGGAAGGATGAATGTGTGTAATCCTCGCCAGAACCATGCTAGTCCCAAATGTAACCACATAATTAATGATTTTTTAATTTTTTTTTTAATTGATCTCAGAATACAGAACCAAGACTAGTGTCCAGACACCTTGAGAAATAAAGCACCTCCCAAGGGTAGAACTGGACATTCTGTAGATGACACCAGTCCTAAATCAACGTAGGACCAGAAGAGGAGATGAGAGTGGCAAGGTACACTGAAACAAAAAAGAAGCCATTTTCCAAAGCTGCTATAAAAGTGCCATCTTTTGATACTCGCACTTCCGTTAATACTACCATCCACTAGTTCTAATGCCTTGTTTAAAACACAAGTTGTAAGATGAGTGAAGGCATGTCTCTAGCACTGTTACTAGACTTACTGCATTTTCTGATGTCACACCAGCAGAAAACCTTCACATCCAAATTTTGGTCACGTCCGTATAACATTTAGGTACACATTTTTAATTTGACCATTTAGAAAGAAACAGAACTTACAGATACAGTTCTGGACTCTCCTGTCGGCAATGCTGCATGTAATGTCTTCTGAATATCTTCATCCATATTGCTGCACAAAATTCTGAAATAAACAAAGAGCTTGTCTATAACAATACAGTGGGGAATCTGCAAATTCTTAGCGTTCTGGGTATTCATCAAGAAAATATATGCAACAACAACAAGACTAAGTGTCATATACATAATTCAAGTAAAGTGGAAAACTGAAGTGAAGAGGAACCTCAACATTTTGAGTGTTTTCAACATCAAGATATACTTCTCAAATTGAGGAAGCTTAAAATTTCTGTCATATACCCTACATCCACTGGAATTTAGGGTTTGAGAAAAATTCAGCAACAAAAACTGAACTAATCTACATTCAAAGTATATGAATTTTCATATGCGTTCAGGTGCCAGGTACTTGATCCGAGACTCATCATTCTCCCCATAAGTACATTTTATTACTGCATTTAAAGGTTACAAAGATCATTTCCAAAATATATTGATTTGCTATGCACCTAGTCTTCCTCAGCTATAAGAACCGTTTCTCCCCTGGAGCTGACAGTAACTTTAAACAGCTGATAACATCAACATCAATTTTTCTGGCATGTTTTAGTGCTGCTATTTCTGACTATTTCTGAATTTCATTATTGCCGAAGTGAAAATTGTTAAATGAATGATTACCATGTCAGACTGCAACTCTTGGCACATTTATATATTTAATTTACATGTTTCTTTTCATAGTTTTATAATTTTATTTATTAATATCTCCAGCACTGTGGCAGAAAACATAGAAAAAATTAAAAGAAAGAGGGGCTACGATTGCTACTTTGATAAAAAGGGAGATAATTTCACAGTTTTATTATGGTTAGAGAATGACAATTAATCCATCACTTAGCAGGCTTTCAGTCTTAGCAGGTTTGATTTTGGTGGAGTTTTAAATGTGTTTAATGCTCTGATGATTCATGCACCAGACTGACAGTATTGTCAGCACTAACGGTTGTTTTGGATGCAATAATCACTTATGCTAAATATAATGTATTCTCTCTCATCGAAAGGAAATGTTCATACCACTTATCTTCGGAAAACGGATATTTGCAGAGCTAGATTGTGACTTTGCAGTTTTTCAGCTGACCCCTTAGGATGGAATAACACTGAGTTTCACATTTTGTGACACAGTTCTCAAGTATATCATCTTTAACAAAACAATCCCACTGAAGACTTTGCGTATCTCCCTGAATAAATCCAATAAGCACTCACATCTTCCCTGGTTCAAATATTCATCACACATCAGCTTGGTGTCTGCCCAGGAAACTTTATAAAACTTCACTGCTCTCAACTACTAAAAAAAAAAAAAAACCCACACAACTTTTTTTTTTTAATATTACTAACTGGAAAACACTAATTAGCCAGCAATTATTTTCTTCTTATGAACAAAATAGCTTTGTTAACTGCTCTGCTGAGAAACATTTCTGATTTTTACAGATGGCCATCAAATCTGGAGAGGCAGTAGCCCTGCACTATCGATCAAAGGGCTCACCTATGCAGTACGAGAGCCACATTCAGATCCCAGCCCTGCCTAGCCTTGCATTTGCCAGGCAGGTTTCACTCCATGAGCCATTGGCTGCTTTGGGAATAGTCCCTCTCAATCTCTTCTACTGGACTGATTTGAGTTTATGTGAATAAATATTAATTGCAGAAGACACGAACAGAGGTTTTCCATAGCCCACATGAGTACTATAACCACCGAGCTATAAAATCAATGCTTCTCTGCTGCTCTCTAGCACAATAGGTATTTAACTATTTAAACAGTAAATGAAAGATGTTGAGACACAAAAGAGGAACCGTCTCAGTATCCCAATAATTAGGTCTCTTAGAGCTGTAAGCTACTAATTTCTCTCTGCCAATGAAAGATCTCTGTTTTGATACGCAGCAGTACAGTATTTAAGTCCCAGACATGCTGTTAAAGATCCTTATTGCCCCAGTGAAAAAGCAGCAACTTGTATCTTCACCACAATTTAAGAGACAAGAAACATGGAACACAGGTTGCTGTACTTGACACCGCACACAGAATACTATTGCTCATTTTCGAACTGCTACGAACATCTATTAATCTTCTACCTGGTAGGTTATTATAGTTCCTTATTTTGCTGTGGTCTCTAGAAAAGGGCTCTGATATCATCATCATGTTTCACAGGATATAACGGGGAGCAATAAGCACCTAATGATGATGGAGGTCTGCAGTTTGGTCTCTTAGAGCAGCAGAATGAATTTTCCAAAACAACAGCTAAACTCTGGTCACACACAACATATCATTGAGTACCCAAATTGCAGGATACTCAATACCAAAGAAGGTGCCATTCCTCTTCTCCCTGCTAACTTATATTCAGACTGGGCCTTCAGCTCTCGCAGCAAATACACTACACAACGGAACTGTGACAATAATCTACTTTCAAATATGGCTTCTACAGTTTAATTTCCCTGCAATGAATTTGGTACATGCAATTGGAAAATAGCTTTCAGAAACACCTATTGCCTTTCTCATCCTTGCACTGATGTGCAATATACTTATATTTGTGGTGCTGCAATTTCTTTTTCTTTCAATCTGATAAAAATGGCACGATAGAATTAAAAAGGACCGAGCTTTAAGCTTAGAATTACACAGTACTTAGTTGCAAAGGAATGTGTACAGAACAACACAATCATTTATGCTTTCTTATGGCAGAGGATTCTTCATTGAGATATGCTGCATGAAAAATAGATCTTCTGCTCCTGGTAAAATTAAATGCTACTGATGCATGCATTTTTCCTGAAGTCTATTTTTGATAGACATCTATTACATTGAATCATTCTGGTTTTTATCATGCTTTGCACAACTAAATGTTGACAATAGAAGGAACATATTAGATAAATATTTTTAGCCAAGACTACACCGTGGGGGCAGAAATCACTCAGTCGTTAAACTGATCCGGTTAACCTTGTACAGCTGCTCTAGTTCTTTAAAAATACAGCCTGCCTGATCTATTATATTAATCATAAGTGAATAAACCTGTGTAGCAAACCTGGTTTATTACTCCATGATGACCATCACATGACAATAGGCACTGACTGCACAGAATTCATATGAAAATAAAAATCCACATTTAACCTTGAAGAAGCCCATGAAGTTCATTGACCTATTCCTGCAGACAGCCACTGCGTTGGGGCAGGCTGCTCTTCCTGCTTCTAACAGCTGCTCAAGCCTGATCTAAAATAAAGAGGGATTTGCAAGGCAGAAGAATTCTTTATTTACAATAAGGAATGTGAATGCTATACCAGTGCTTTCACCTGAATAGCAACATCATTCCAGAAGAGCCACCTACAGATTTAAGTAAGTGTATTTAATGGAAACAATGTTATTTCTATGAACCACACATATTTTGAGTTAACCAGCACCTGTCTCCACATACACGTCACCACTAACTGTCCAGACATGAACCAAAATCCGGAATTAAGTTTATAGTTTCACATATTTACTAATGCAATAGAAGAACATGAAAACACTAAGTCTAGTAGCTAGCCCTTACTTTCCAGCCTGAATGTACAAGCTTTCAATTACAAGGAGGCTCAGCTTTCAGCAGAAATCTTGAATGGTACAAAATGCAACATTCCGTGGTCAATAAAATACTTTAAAAGCATTTCTTCCCAACTCTTACACTAAAATATGTATTCATTATATAAATACCATGTATGCAAACATGACAGACTACTTAATAAAAATGGGAGCAGCCAAATTAATTTAAAAAGATGGGGACAGGGAAACAGACGTCTTTACAGAAGGATTATAAAGCAAACCATTTCCAGAGAGCTCATGTATTTGCTGCAACAAATAAATAGAATTCTCATGACTGCCAGGTAATGCATTTTCAGAGATATACCTAAATCAGACACCAACTAACTTGCATATTTTACATGGTCTTATGAAATATGGTCTTTAGAACTGGGACCAAAACCCTTGAGATTTGCAAGCACTCTTATTGCTTGTTCTGCCCCCTGAGCCATCAAATTCCTCAGTCTTGCTGTGTTATCACAGAACACGTACGTTGTTCCACTCCAATGAGACACAGACCAAGTGGAACCCAGCCCATCACTACTAAAGAAAAATGATGGGCCACAAAACCACTCCAGTATTTAGAAATTCATTTGTCTCTTTCCTATTCATGCATGCAAAGTAGTTAAAAAAATGAAATTAAAATGTAAAGTGCCAGAGAACAGTAGCCCAAACAGCTTTAGGTTTCTGTGACTGACAATTATAATGCAGACAATCTATGCAAGCACTGCCTTTGGCAATGTTACAGAGAAACTCTTTAAAAGCATTAAATGGCTTAAGAGACAGGAGACAGCAAAGAGGCAGGAGGCACTCGAAAGCAAGAGTGTGTTCCTCATACCAATAGAGTCAGTTTCATCTGAAAACCAACACTGCATGAGTTCACCCACACGACAATTTGCACCTCAACAAAAGGCAGCTTGCATCAATAGGAATAACTATAGCTTATTTGGGCACAGAAATAATACATATTTAGCTACCAGCATTTAAAAGTAACTCAATTCTTATTTTTCTTAGATCAATACACAGCATGTTAAGAATCTTGCTCAAAGCAGTATTTGCAGGATATCGAAAAAATATGGAGTCTTTCTTAGCTGCCTTCCACCTGAGGAGAGATCTGCCCCATTCACCTCTCTACCCTTCACTACGGATACCACACAGAGGCACGATATCTGTCAGAAGGTGAATCCAGAACAAGTGCTGACATAGAAGTAGTGTTGTAGAAAAACTGCTTGAAAAATCTGTGGTGGGGTTTAATAGGTGTAAGATTCCCTCCACCCCAGGAAACCACTTCCCCCCCCTGCCCCCAGTTTCATTGCTGTACAAACATGCTATTTTCTCTTTATTTATTACTGCTTTTTTTTTCCATTGGAAATAGCATACGTATTCTTCATGAAGAATATTTATTTTCAGAGGAAAACAGAAAAACTTACAAATACTCTGAATTTTTTAGTTGATTTTTTTGTACCACCTTTATTTTCCCCCGCAAAGTTACTAAATGAGAAAGAAGTGATTACACATTTTGTTTTTGAAAACAAAGACATGACAGAAATAAAAAAAAAGTCAAAAATTACTAAGTTACAATTCTAACAATAAACCTTGAATTTAATCGAATGAGTTTGTAGTTGCTGCAGCCTTAATCACCTACCACACCACAATAATTTGTGGGCAAGAAGAGCGGGACAGTGTGGAAAGACAGCAGCCAACTTACTCTTTGCGATACTAAGTTGATGTGTTGAGGAGGACAACCAAAACTATTGATAGGAACAAAGTACAGAACTAAAAGTAAGTTAGACAGGGCTGGTAGTCTGCTATTGAAAATTTTAGGAGTATGGAAACAGCCTAAGCTGACACAATTGTCCTTTTTGCTGCACATCAAGCACGCGTGTACTAAAAACTACATTCGCTTCCCAGTGGGGTCATTATCACCGATTGATGGATGCAAGCTTTGGTTATGGAAGGCAAATTGTATAGATATATGAAGCAGCTATAACTAGTCAGAGTAAGAGGAAGCTGAGAATGTGATTTATTCTATTGTAATTAAGAATCCCAGGAAACCTCTTGTGGAATTTTTGCAAGGCAAAGTTACTTGCCGAGCACTGTCTCTGACCCTGCATGAAGCACGTGGTCATGTTTTATTTTATCAATTAGATAAATCACTATTATCACTATTATCGCTTATTTTTGTAATTTTGCAGTGTAGACATCAGCTTGCAATGTAAACATGTTTATTGGAAAAGCTTACAGAAATACTGAGAAGGAGAAAAGAGGTTGAACATTTGAGAGAGATAAGTCTATCAATATGAGGCCCTGACAAAAGTAAATTCTAAATATATCTGCAGTCTTTTAACAGACTGTCGTTAACTCCATGGCATCTAACAGCATACATTTTTTTATTATTTATTTTATTTTTTTTAAATTATAAAAATTATCTATATTTTTGTCTGTAGGTAGAAGTAAGTGGCTTGCTTTAATTGCACTGGGTGTGGGACCAGTGAGATTATTTCTTCATCTGGTTGGTAGCTGATATAAAAGTGTTAAGTTAGATGTCTCTTAGTAACTGCTTGAGATAGGTATTAAGTATTTACTTTTGGCAGTGGCAGACATATACATGTAAAAATACACTAGTAAAATGAAATACTAAAAGTAACAGAAGTCAGAAATAAGTGTTCCAGTAATACATACCCTCAGACAATCAGAGATACTGGAAGCCATCGAAATAGGTGGAAGAAGCTAAGAGTGTAAGGTTTGAATAGAAGCAGTCGAAGGTCTGCGATTTTTTTTTTTTTGTCACCCTGATAATTTCTTTGTTGTTTTTTCATTTTTAGCATAAACCTCAGATTACACGTCTTTGTTGGCAGCCAGTCTACCCCGTAAGGAAATTCTGTACTGTGACTCCAGCCCCAGCAGTCAGGTAATCTCAATGTCTCAAGAAGTGAGCCGCTCAGCTAGGTAGCATGAATGTCACTGCTTGGCATTGTATACAGCTAGTAGAAAACTGGCAGCTGAAGTTGCTTTTCAGGGGAAAACTAGATCTTCAAAAAGCAAATTTGGCGTGAATTTTTTTTTGAAATTTTTCCCCAATCAGCTCTAACTTCAACGCCACCACCCTGAGCTGCCTGCTATACCCAATAAGCAGCCAGGGCAAAGATTACAACTGGCAGTTTTGTAATTCCACTGGTCTATGCTGCATCAGGATATCTAACTTTGTAACCACTGTGCTTTTCCCCTACAGGTTATGATTTCTTTTCTGGATATAATGAATGGCAATAACCAGGTGTGAATCATAGAATCATAGGGTTGGAAGGGACCTCTGGAGATCATCTAGTCCAACCCCCCTGCCAGAGCAGGGTCACCTTAGAGCAGGTTGCACAGGAACGCGTCCAGGCGGGTTTTGAATGTCTCCAGAGATGGAGACTCCACCACCTCTCTGGGCAGCGTGTTCCAGTGCTCTGCCACCCTCAAAGTAAAGAAGTTCCTCCTCATGTTGAGATGGAACTTCCTACACTCAAGTTTGTACCCATTACCTCTTGTCCTGTTGCTGGGCACCATTGAAAAGAGCCTGGCCCCATCCTCCTGACACCCACCCTTTAAGTATTTGTATGCATTAATAAGGTCACCCCTCAGCCGTCTCTTTTCCAGACTAAGGTTGTTAGTACATGAATTACAATAGACAGATACGACTGAAAGAGAAGGCAAAACTTTGGTCAAATGCCATTGGAAGGGTATTTTGTATGGCAATGTTATTTAGACAAACAGAGACTGTGAAGGGTCAAAGCATCCTAGACCAGAAATATGCTTGGTTCTATTGATACCTTTATTAATTTCCTTGATAGCATCCTACCCGTAAAAATGGAACAGGCTCTAATAGCCTCTGAGGACTGACACGCTCCTGAGTTTTTGCCGAGTCTGTAAAGAGGACACAAGAAAGGGGTGTTCTCTGCACTTCAGCCTGTACTTCCTTACCAACATCCCAGGAGTCTTGCAGAGCTTTTGAACAGCAGAAGTTTCTTCTTCTTCATTGTTTGGAACCCACACTGTGTGACTGAGTCAAAACATGTACTGTTTTCACCTCCCCGGCAGATTTACTTAGAGTTAGAATTCACACTTTCTAAATAGCTTTGGGTATTGGATTTGTATAGGGATAAGCTCAGACTGACACATACTGCTGACTGGAAAATTGTGAACAGGTTGTGAGAGATCAAAACACATCCTATACTGGCTTACAAGAGATGGATATATTATGACTTTTTTTTGCCAAGGGCAACGACATGTTAAGTAACAACAAATAGGAGACAAACAGGCATCTGGATTCCTCTAGATCCTCAGTATTTCAAGTCAGAATAGAAATGGACCTCTTGCATCATTCACCATGGTGTGAAAAGCGTTAAACTGGAATTTAACAACTGGTAAAGTGCACGGTCTCCATTTGTTGTTTCGTGTGTGCTTAAGGAGCAGATCACTTTTTTCACCCCCCAACTACCTTAAACCTATTATTTGGAGTGAGGCCAAAAGCTTAAATGATCCAAAAAGTCTCCAAAGAGATTTTACTAAGGAAGGAAAGAACCATAAATCAAACACAGACATGTACTTTGTGCAAAAAACAGCAGAGGTGCTGAGATCAAACCTATTATCTAAACCCTATTGTTCCTGACCAATCCTTCTTCCATGACAACTCAAGTATCCTTACCTCAAAAAGCTTTAAAAAAAACCCTGTGTTGCAAATCATTCCAGTGTCTTTCTTTTTCTTCAGTTCAAAAATACGAAGAATCAACATGCTTGGATATATATTTCAAAAGACAAGTTCAGCTGGCTTTATTTGGAAGCGTGAGGAAGACTAATATGTGAAAAGTTAAGTGAGATGACTATCATCTCAGAAGAGACATGATTCAGGTTTTGGTACAGTTAAGTATAAATGCTGTATGTGTGAGAAAAAAAAATCCAACTATGTGCCGCTTATTTTTCAGCCTCAGAGCTACTTTTTTAAAAAGGAAAATAGGTCTTGAAGCTAAGTTTTGCTGGATGCTTTTATAAACATATCAAATGCTAGACAGAATTATTGTCTTGAAATTCACCAAGATAAAGCTTGTGTAATCTTCCTCTAAAATGCCAGGAATCAAGAGACATCATTTATCCTCTCCATGTGAAAACTTAATTTATTTCACAGAATCACAGAACGGTGAGGGTTTGAAGGGAAATTCAGAGATTATTTAGTCCAACCCCCCTGGCAAAGTGGGGTCACCTAAAGCAGGTTGCAGGTTGTGAATATCTCCAGAGAAGGAGACTCCACAACCTCTCCAGGCAGCCTGTGCCAGTGCCCTGTCACCCTCAAAGTAAAGAAGTTTTTCCTCATGTTGAGATGGAATTTCCTGTGTTCCAGTTTGTGCCCATTGCCCCCTGTCCTGTCGCTGGGCACCACTGAAAAGAGTGGCCCCGTCCTCTTGACACCCACCCTTTAGATATTTAAAAGCGGTGATGAGGTCCCCTCTCAGTCTTCTCCAGGCTAAACAGACCCAGGACTCTTAGCTTTTCCTCATATGCGATGCTCCAGTCCCTTGATCATCTTAATTTCTATTATATCATTATTCATAGAACTTTGTAATGCAATCCCAGTCTATACTAAAGTCAGAATTAAGAAGCCCCTCAAACTTTCTTGTAGGCAGTTAAGTTAAAAACAACCAGGAAAAAAAATTCATTTTAAATGTGAACTTAATGTCCGAAGCCGTTACTTATCTTTCCCTGGATAATTGTTTAGTTACATGGATATAAATAGACCCAAATAAATCAAGCTCTAGAATTTAATAAATACAGGAAATGTTACTTATCTCAGATTCTTCCAAACCCACACAGAACAGAGTTGTTTCATCACATTTCTGTTGTACTCAATGCAACCGTCAGGGAGACAGGGGCATGGGAGGGGGAGCTCTGATAGAATAGCCTTGGATCTTTTAGTATTCTTGTCTCAAACTGATTTTGTCTAATATGAGCTTGATTAATGTCCACTCCCAAAAAAGCTGTCATCTCTCATGTCCGTATAAACAGATATATTTATAATTCTGACAGGTACATATGTAAATCTGACTTTTAAAAGAAAGAAACTATCCAATTGTACCATTTCACTTCCACAAAATAAAGTTTTTCCTTTCTTCTTACATAGTTCAATATGTCCCTGGCAAAATAAAATAAAAAAAGAGATTCAGCAGGATGCTTGTTAACTAAGTAGAATACACCAGCAAATGAAATTGAATCGATGAATGTTTAATACATTGTGAAATCTGTGATTAACCAGAGTGCTTGTATGAAACAATTTGAGCTATTTCAGTCTTCAGATATTTTGTTATGACAAAACCATCACTAAGGGAATGACAGATCCAACCTATAAGATGTTGAGGGCCACAGTCAACACTACGGGTGATGATGCAAGGCAACTAGACGCTTATAGGTAATTTTGGTCCATTTAATGCTGTATGGTATCAGGGCTTAACTGGAAAACTAGTCAGTGAAAGGAAGTCAGAGCCCATACTGAATCTAAAATGACCAAAACTGAAGCCAGGATCCCTCCCCCTGCGTTAGTCCATCCTGGCAAGGTACTGTGGAGAGGCTTGCACGCTAGCACCATGCGTTTGTTCTGTGGATAAGAATTGTTTTCAAAGATACGACCCAAACCCTTAGTTCATGCTGAGAATTCACAGAGGAAAGAAAAGAAAACAGAACGAAAAAGAAAAGCTTTTAGATTTCTTTCAAGTCTTCAAACTAATAATCAACACAGACACAATTTTCCCATTACTGTAAGATAAGAACACAATTAATTCTGCATCCAGAAGTTAGGAAGGTTCTAATACTCAGAAGGAACTGAATCACAAATGTCTTTGATCAGCTGTGCCTGTTTNTGCCTGTTTCAGTAAAAATCTGCAGATGGGGAAACAGGAAAAATGCTAGACCAAAAAAAACAAGGAAGGAATAACATATGAGTCTGACTTGAAGTGTGCATTACAAAAAAAATACAATAAGGTTGCCACCTTTTCTAAAATATTTCAGAAGGGTACTGGATCAACAGAGGTATTTTTAAAAACATTCACACTAGCTGCTCACTCCACACTGCATACAAAGAATCCGCCCCTTGCAAGCTATTTTGCAAACTATTCAGAAAGTAGGTAACAAAGGCCCTAAAAAATGGAATTAGACCCAGTCACTGTTGTGATTTGTATTTCAGACACATCTATTTCATTCAGCTACAGTCCCATGCTGGAGGACATGCAGGCCATCGGAAGCTGTGGGTAACTGGCTGTTCAGTGACACCAGTACCCCATACCTCCACGTATCCCCAACACTGATTACACGCCTATAGAAATCTATACTTAATTTTGGTATTGGTTTCTTTTGACTTCAGTAAATTATGCGACGATATACACGTATATGACATGAATTCACAGGCTGACTGCAAAGCTACTTGAGGACATAAGTAACTATTATGAGCCTGTCTAAAATATGAAACCATCGTTTATCCAAGTTTTGACGCACTGTTCTTCGTATTTAACGATAACAATTACAGAAGTAGCAAACCGCTATCCAAGAGGGAAGAAGACACTAGAGAAGCACACGACATACTTCTACATCACAGCATTAAAATAATTTACACTTTCACAATGCAGACACATACTATAAAACACAGTTTTACTCTTCTAGCATACAAGGAGAAATACTGTCACAACAAGATTTTGTGTTAGGACTACAGAGATTCTGCGAGTCAATATGCACCTTAAATATGGTTCCTAGTTTAAAATAATACATACATAATATTTATCTTTTATTGGCAGAATAGAAATAAATAAAATCTGTAGTCATAGACTGAATATGTAACCTCCATGTAGTTTATCAGAAGACCCCTATTAAATTGTCATTTTAAACTAAATTATATACTGCATTGTATTCAATACACTGGACAATAATATATTCATAACCTTGATCACAGTTAAACTCAGTTCTGTTTAAGAATAAAGTTACGCTTACAGTAGTACATTAGGATCTAAGTTAAAGTAGTCAGACTTCAGATGAAATATCATTTCTCAATATTCCATTTGTAAAATAACGTTTTATTCTTTCTCTTGTAAATTCTTCTCAAAAGGTAAGTTACTAGCAAAGGAATTGGTGTTGAAAACAAGAAAACCCTGTAAAATGTATTGATTCACAAAAAATTGAATGTGCTTAGAAAAATCTATATTTCCCCCAAAACCTGCAAGCAAACACTTATTCCTTGAAAGAAAAAGGATGTTTCTGGAAAACCTTAGAAAATAATCAGAATCAGTTTTCAGCTAAAATACAATTAACACCCTTCAGCACAATTTTATGGAAGGTAACTCTTGCTGAACATACCCATTTTCTTTCCTGGACATGTTTGCAGGTATAATTGATATAATATCACATTTAGATTAAACAAATTGCATGAAGTGGAATAAATCCAAGTAAAAGACTGGCTGAGTAGCACACATCAGACTTGTTACTGAAGTATCTGAATAAGAATGTTTATTTCTATTTGAAGCTATTGCTCTGAATAATTTAACAATATCTGACTGCAAAAACCAAATCATTCCACCTCCGACCTTTGGAAAATACTATTTTCTAGAAAGAGTTTTCTACAAACATTTTAAATTAATTTAAATTTCTAGAGAAATTATCTTCCTAATTAGAATAAAAATTTTTAAATCCCAAAAGTAAAATGAAAATTAAGTTTAAATCCATGAAGTCCTGGGTGTATAATTTAAGGTCGGATCAGTCTCTCTCAGGCAAATGATGGTTCTTAAGACGGATATTTGCCAGTCTGGCATCATGCCAGGGGACATTACCAAAGAGCAAGCAGATTAAACCAAAGCCACAATTTTGAAGAGTTGTAGTATCTTGATACAAT
>VYZM01023081.1:13459-40959 GCA_013398915.1 Dromas ardeola
AGGGATGAGAGAATCTCATAGCTTTTTTTTTTTCTCTGCTGTTTTGCTCTTGTAAATATTATTTTGGTATCAGTCTTAATGGAATAATGAGGAGAGTACTCAGTCTTTGCTCTATTAAATTCATTTTTTATCATCCTTTGGGTTGCAGTAATTTTGGAGTGTCAGAAAATTATTAAAGTTGATCTTTTTATGTCTGCAATCTCTGCTTCTGGGTTCTATTTGCTAAGTTGCTTCTCTGTGTAATTTTACTGTTCTGGATATTTTATCTTTTGAAAGTCCGTTGTTTCAGGCTGACAGATTTGAAGTGAGATAATTTAAGTGGTTTATTTGGTTTCCATCTGCTGTTTCTGACAATACATCTGATTATAACATAAAAATTTTCTTTTTTAATAATTTTCTGTTTAATAACAGTGTGAATTTTGTTAGCTCCTGCTCAAATTGTTACCTCTTCCTGTTTTCAGATATTTTGTAAAGTTTCTCATTCTCTAAGAAAGATTAGTCTTCTGTGAACTAGTTCATAATTTTCTTGCTGACAGTAATTTTATTTTCATATATTGTAAACCAAACTGAAATGATTGCTGACAACAGTAAATGTTTAACTCAATCACAGTTTTGTGCTCAGTCAGGTAACTTGCATTGCAATAGCAAAACAAGGTAATCATATTTTATATTATAGGAACAATTGCAGGCATTAAGTGTAGATGTCACTGTTACACATACTTGCAACAGCTATTTCCACAACAATTTTAATAGAAATTCAAGCTTATTTTCAAGTAAGTGAGAAATGAACAAATTATAGTGCTCAGTGGCTGAATCATCAATTTCTTGTCACCCTACGTGCTGGTTAAATAGTTCACAAATACATTGTTATTATAATTCAAATAGCATTGATTCTAATGCCAGACATGTTTTAATAATAAATTGAAGTATTAATCTTTCTATATTTTGCAAGAAAATGGCAAATTAAGGCCAGGTCCACACCACACATTATTAAAAGTTTAGCTATATTGATCAGGACTGTGGAAACAAAATAACACCCCCGGGCTTCTCCATCCATTATGGAGATGCAGTTTGTATTGGCAAAGGAGTTCTTTTTTATGATAAGGTTTATTTCATTTGAGGTGCTTTGATTATGCTAGCAAAAATCTTAATATTTTTCCCCAAATAAGCTGCCTCTCTGCTAAGGGGGTTTATTAATAGAGAGATTAGCCTTATCAGATATGTCTGAGCATGTAACAGTTTTCCGTATTTTCTCATATACTTTCCCTATCCCTGTACACAGGATACACCCACACTGAAGCAACTGATAGTTGCTTTGAAGGTAGTTGTTAAGAATAGATGCGTATAATGTCTGCAGCCTAATTTCAGGTCATGTTGGAGAGGCAGGAGTTGAGCTCCAGAAAATATGGTGTTCTGATGTAACTGATCAGCTGAGGTTGATGAAATGGGACAGTGAAATAAAGGATCTAGATGCCTTTTAAATTATAAGCACACTATATTTTCCCAGCTGGGATCCTTTTTTATGCCAGTGAGTTTCCTTCATGAACTATTTTCCTCTAAAACTACCTGGAGCAGAGCTAATCAGGACTTTGCCAAGAACAGCATTTTTTTCATCAGAAGTTGTCCAAGGCATTAAAGCATAAGCAAGGAAATGTATTAATTTCAGCACATAATCTCCAAGTCTAGCATATATACATGAAGGAAAGAAAGGTCTGCAGAACAGCCAAAACCTCAGCAACTGGGAGGACAGTGTTGAAGACAATAACCATACCTCTGAGGGGATAGAAATGAGGTTGAGACAGTTTTTAGATGTCAGAGTTTATTAGTTCTGCCTTGTGAACAAAATCCAGAGGGGAAAAAGTAGAAAAAAGTCAGTAGAAACAGAAAGCAGACAAAACAGAGAGAGGGCTAAAGGGGTGGAGGCTATGAAGAAAGTACTTGAGGGTGCGGATGACAGAGTGATGTCTGGGACAGAGCTAAAGGTGTGCATGTCCTAATGAGCACCTTTCTTTGGTTATTCTCGGCATTAATCATAGAATCACAGAAGGGTTCGGGTTGGAAGGGACCTTAAAGGCCATCCAATTCCACCCCCCTGCCCTGGGCAGGGACACCTCCCACCAGCCCAGGTTGCTCCAAGCCCCGTCCAACCTGGCCTTGAACCCCTCCAGGGATGGGGCAGCCACAGCTTCTCTGGGCAACCTGGGCCAGGGGCTCACCACCCTCACAGGAAAGAATTTCTTCCTCAGATCTCATCTCAATCTCCCCTATTTCAGTGTAAAACCATTACCCCTCATCCTGTAGCTCCACTCCCTGACCTGGAGTCACTTCCCAGCTTTCCTGGAGCCCCTTTAGGGACTGGAAGGCGGCTCTAAGGTCTCCCTGGCGCCTTCTCTTCTCCAGGCTGAACCCCCCCAGCTCTCCCAGCCTGTCCTCACAGCAGAGGGGCTCCAGCCCTCCCAGCATCTCCGGGGCCTCCTCTGGCCCCGCTCCAACAGGTCCATGTCCTTCTGCTGTTGGTGCCCCAGCGCTGGAGGCAGCACTGCAGGGGGGTCTCCCCAGAGCGGAGCAGAGGGGCAGAATCCCCCCCCTCGCCCTGCTGCCCACGCTGCTGGGGATGCAGCCCAGGCTGCGGGTGGTTTCTGGGTTGCAAGCGCACATTGCTGGGTCATGTTGAGCTTTTCATCCACCAACACTCCCCGGTCCTTCTCCTCAGGGCTGCTCTCAGTCCATTCTCCACCCAGCCTGTATTTGTGCTTGGGTTTGTCTTGAGACCAGTGTGACAGAGATTTGCTCCTTTCTCTCCACTCTGGCCTCTGTTTTAAATTATGTTAGGCTAAGGATCAGAAAAAGTTTTAATAACTGGAACATCATCTGTCTGCTTTGCCTGTTGGTTGAGTGTAGTTTCTGATGGATCGATTCTGGTTTGTTAGTCTGTGATATTTAGCCTCATAGATATTTAGCTTAATTAGTCTAATATTTAGCCGGTGTGGTCTTCATTCTGTCTGTGGGTGGTATTGCTGAGCCTTTTTTTTTGCAGTGATCTAGTCTTTCTCTCTAACTTTTGCTAGCAAATGAAAAATTTTGTGTAATAAACTGGAATGTCTGTTATTTTAGAACATGAGTCCTGTATAGATGGCTGTCAGTAAATAATTTTTGTGCCCTTAGTGTCCGTATCACTGAGGAGAATGCAGGTAAGAACAGATGTTTCCACTTCTGCACCGTAATAGGCTGAAACTGCAACACAAAACCGTTGTCAAGCTGAAGAATTATATGCAGTAGTTTGTGACCCTGCTAGTTCTTGTATGAGTTGATCCAGTCAGCTGCAGACCTGTGGACAGTCATGATGACTGCATGGCCAGTTGATAGACAGATGAAAGAAACAGCAAAGCAAAGGTACAAGTGCCTTCTGCTTCTCTCCATGGGTCTGACAGGTAGGGAGTGCTACTCTGTTCGATATAGGATATAGCATCTGCCAAAGGCTTGTGAGTACAACTCCAAGCTTCATGTTTAAACTAGGCAAGAGGTATCCTTGAAGAAGACATCCAAGATTGATTCAAATTGTTGTGTCCCTTTATGGGATATTCTACTGCTTCAGAACTCACTCTGGAAAAGATCCACTTCGAGTCCCAGTTCCCAAAATTCCTTTGGACTTGAATTTGCCCAGCTGAGCAAATAGAGCATACAGGATATGAGAGGGAAGAAATGATGGGAATGGAAGTCGAAGTCAGGAAATAATTAGATTATATGGTATGTTACCTCAACTTGACAAAAACCCAATCTGTATTTCATTCATTCTGATTCCATGGGAAAATAGACCTTTTAATACTTCCTTATAAATCATAGGAAAGAAAGGAAAATACTGTATTAATATATATTCTTAAATATTGCTATATTGCTTGAAATTAATATATAGTATGTAAAGTTGTGTTATAGGTAGATATGGATTAATATATGCTGTAAAAGTGTCTTACACTGCAGAAAGAATTGTTCTTTTGCTTGTCATTTATAGAAGGATACAGTAATGGAAGAAACTGAGCTATTCTCTATCTTCCATACGGCTATAACGGGAAAAAAAGAGACCGCGTATTCTGAGTATATATATAGCGGGGAAAATGGAGATCATGGGAAAATCATCCAGACATGAAACAGTCTTGAAATAGTCAGACTGGGATAAATCATCTGGACCTTCTAAGTTACTTCCAGGATCATAGTGACAGGGGGGTCGCCCACAAGCTGTATGAATCTGCTGCTTGTGTATTATTTGCCTTTCCCTTCCGATGTTACAGTGTTGTAGGCTGGCACCCGTTTTCTGTACTTAGAACTAGACCAGTGACTCAGGTCAGAAGTAGCAGGTTCAAATACAATAGATAGATCTTTATGTAATTGAAAATAGTCTTTATGGCTTCCATGCATTTCCATCAATGCCGTGCTTCATTTTTGTGAAGCATTTTTGAAGTTGCACACTTTTTCATTCGCTGGGAGTAGTCCACAGGCAGGAAGAGCTAAAAGAATGAAAAGTTGTGAGACACGAGCGTCCCTGGTACCCAGCAGCTTATTCTTATACACTTTTGTCTCCTGTTTTGCCCCTCACGTCTGCAAAGCAAGATTAAAAAACCTTTAAGCAGAACACTCCTCTTCCCATTTTCCCTCCACTTGTAAAACACCCTCGCTTCCAGAAAGAAGAGATCCCATTGACACAGCTTTTGGGAAAACTACCCGAAAGCTGTGCACTTTCTCCTACTGGGCACTGCTGAGCAGGGGAGGTTGTTCTCAGCTTTGAGCAGTAGTAATGGGGGTGGGAGGAGGTTGGTTATAGCAGGGGATGAGAAGCACGCATTTACATAGGCTCCTCTTCCCTGCCACCTCTCTGCTCTCCAGCAAGCGCGGGTTTATTTTAGCGTTGGCCTTCTGAAGCAGGATTAATTTTCCCCTGAATAGGTCAGCCTGGGACAGAGCCAGACTCCGTGGCCCTTCCATAGCGGGGGTGACTTGGGAAGCCGGAGATACCTACTAAGTAGACAGTGCCTCTAACTGCTGGGTCTGTGCCCAGTGCAAGAGAAGTATCCTGGAGTAACCTTTCTGATAAACAGCAGAAAAATCCCTATGGGGTCTTTTTTCAGACGCTGCTGTCAGGCTGAGCCAGGCTATAGTGCTGCCCTCTGCTGTTGGGATTCGGGAAAAACGTAAAAGGCAGTGATAAAATCCAGCAAAACGTTAACAGAATATATCTAGGAAAGCAGCAGTATGTGAACACATGAATTGTTTCACCCTCTCATTTCATATAGTGCTTCAGCCAGTTGAAATGTGCCCTCATATCTTCACTAGCAGTTCGGTTCGTAGTAACAGAATATTGCTAATAGTTGTATTGTTCTTTAGCACTGATATTGTCCTCGATGCAAAGCATCTTATGACCCAGAAATCATACTTTCTGGCATGCTTGTTTGTGTTTCAGTGCGCAGGGGAGATGCAGAGGAAGGAATTTCCATCAGTAAGTCAGATTTTTGTAGCTTTGTTATTTTGATTCTTATTATCTAGAATTATTAAATTCCTTCCTTACAAATACTTGAGATAAAGTTGTGTAGAAAGCTACAGCCATCCAAAATTACTCTTGTTTAAGTGCAGGATGCATAGAGGTGTCTAGGACTTTTTTTTTCCATAGCTAATCTGTGAGCCAGTGTGGAAGCAAAATGGAAGTAATCCAACATTTCCATCAGAACTAGAGGGAAGTGCCATGGAGGGGCATTTCCTAGCCCTAGTGCAGTACCACCCTGCTAGACGTGGGGCATGGGTAGCCCTGAACCCTTGCACATCTGCAGATGTCCTTGGTAGATGTAAGAGCTGCGCTTGGGGCTCTGTTCTGGAGCAAACAGCCGCATCTGGGCTGATTTCAAGGCCCTACTGAAGTAAATGGGTTTGTGTGATTCAGCAAAACCACTGCTTCACTTCCCAAAACATATTACACTGTTAAGCCTTGATTTTCTTCTTAATATTTGTGTCTTTAAACGTGGTATGGATGTTTTGCTATTTGGTACTGATTTTAAAATCCTTCCCTTTAGTTTCTTTGCCTCAGACATACTGCCCCGACTGTGTGGGGCTTTGATTTAGCTAAATTAGCTTGATTCCCAACATGACTTAGAGAACACAAGTGGTGGCTCCCTTTTAAAGAAAAGAAACTTCTCACTTTCTGACTAGTGCAAAAAAAATAGTCTAAAAAATCTAAATAAAGGCAGAACTGATCAATAACACCGTGACTCACTGTTGTACAGTGACGAATAAAAGCAACTGTGGACATTAACCATGTCAGCAACTCAAAAAACTGTACGATGTGCAGAGGTTTGTGGTGACTTTTTATGCAGCAGTTCAGGAATGATAAAACAAATCAAACCTTCTATCAAAATGTGTAAGTTAATTAATGATTTTTAGAAGTGTGATTTCGCTTTGGGAAGTGGCTGTAACAGTGGAGCTGTGAGGCTGTTCATTGACTCCCCCTGCCTTCAGAAGCGAGTATTTTGATAGAGAAACCCTTTTCTAACATTCAGGCCTGCAACTTCAAGCTGAGCTTTAAAGGTAAGGCTTTTTGTGCTTATGTTATAAACAATAATCAGGCCGTTAACTCTGAGTCTATTTGGGGGAAGACAGAGAACCAGTAAAAGTGCCTGTTTAACTTTCCTTTCTACTTGGTTTGCTCTTCAGTTTTGGGATCATTTGGCTTAATTTCCTAGGGCCCCAGATCAGAAGAGAGAGGAGGGAGACTATACCATTGCCTGGCAGGGATGATGATTTGCTCAAATAATATTTGCACCTCAGGCAGGGTGGCAGGAGGACTTGGTTGCCTAGAACCATGATTGCATTGCTCTCTACATAGCCAGGTTTTTGGTTGGCTAGCATTTGTAGCAGAAAACAGTTCTAATGGGAGATAACAAATTGATCAGTTTTACTCTCAGGATTTGAGAGTATTGGCTGAAAAAAGTAGAAATGGGTAAAATCTTATTGTGTCTTTTCTTTCATAGATTTCACAGAGAAATGGGAGATGGTAGAATCAGTCCAGCATCTGGTGTGACTGCAGTTGAAGCCAAGTTGGCAAACTTGTTTCAGTCTGATTTCATTTCACTCTTGGCCACATTCTGTTAAGCATCTGTCCAATCGCATTTATTTTGTTTCATTTATGAGCCCTTTGTGAGTGTAAACTGCTGAAGTCTGTGAAATTTGAAACACAGAAAAATCACCTGTGATAGAAGAGGAGATCTTTTTCCAAAGGTCTTTGGGCAGGATCCCATAGTTTGATGCTACATCACAGGCACCTTCTGAGATATGTCAAAAAATCATGCATTAGAAGTGTTTGTATCTCTCCGTTATAGTTAGCTAGTTCACATGCAGATGAGGACTCTGTGGATATCTGTATTGGGGCAGGTGAGTTGCACACCTGTTTCCTGCCTGTACCAATCCTGCTGTGGGAGATTGGCTGAGAATTCATGGGCTCCATTGTAGGGAAAGTGGCAGCACCACCAGGTTTATTTCAGGAAGGAACATTTGCACACACTTGCAAAGACAATCACCCTTCTTTCCTTAGGTGGCTTTTATAGATCCTAGGTCTTTGGATACTAGGGTAGATCTTCCTGATTTTTCTTTTTTCCTTTATTTTTTTTCTCATTTTTTGGTTACTGTGAGTTGCTCTGCGAAGCCTCATCCACCAGTGTGCTCTCAATCCCTTACAGAGGCAGACAAACCACAAGCAGTGATCAATGGAGAAATCCTCCGTCCCTCTCACCTTTGCACTCCTCCTGCAATAGGAAGCTGACAGATAAATGGTTTAAGGAGCCAGGTGGAAATATCCCTTGTGGAAGAGAATCCCTGGTAGCTTAGAAACCTTGGCATCTGGCTAAATGTCAGCTGGTGGGTGTCTCGCATGCGCCATTCACTGCCTGCTTCTTCCCCTGGTTTTATTTTCAAACCAGAAACACCAGCCCTTGGACCCCAGAATGATGCCCACTCTCTTCTTTGCAGAATGCTGTGACTGCCCAGCAGTTAGGGCCTGGCAGTGTTAGCAGAAACTGAGTGTGGATCTCATGCGATTTATTTATTGCTCGTGCTTCTTAACTGGAGACTGGGGGCTTTCTCGGTGCAGTAGCCATTATTCCGGAGGAGTTCTGGTCACAGAGGGCCAGTTCAGAAGTAAATGTTTAGTTTGAAACATGCCAGCAAAGTGTCCTCAGTGATTCACTCCTGTGCTCAGTTGGTTGTTTGAGATCCCTGACATGTTGTTTATATAAGGCAGTATTTTTGTAAACTACGTTAAGTCGTATGCCATTCCTGTACAGTGTGGGCTGGAGCTGTATACTGGGAGGGGGAAGGGAGACAGTTTTCCACTTACCATATTGGGTAGGCAACATATTTGAAATGAAATTGGACCCTTTCTCCAAGTGATGGAATCTCTGGTTTAAATAGGTCAATCCTTTCATTAACCTAGGGCTCATTTGCTTTCAATGAGTATGGAATCGTGTTTTCTTAGTATTGTTTTGTCTTTTTTACATTTTTCTCAGAAAACTGGACAAATTCAAGAGAAAGGTGATTAGTCAGCAGGAATTTCAGGTAGCAGTTGAGTGCAGGTAAGAGTGATTTTCTTTATCTAGAACCATCTAGCTGTGGGGAGATAGAATTTTAACTTCCTAGGAATGTTTTCTTAAGCACCCTTTTTCACAGTGCCTGCAGCCAAGTGCATTCAGGGCACGCATTTGTGTTTCTGTATAAGGGAAAGTATGTGAAGTAACCAGATTACTTAAGGGGCAGGGAAATAATGGATTTTATAGTTGGTCTTTTATTTTCAAACCACAGCTGGACAATCCTCTGCCACCTTCCCATTCTCAGTGTGCCCAACACTGAAGACTAAAATTCTGACAAGCGTTTCATTGTTCTTAGAATGATTATTCTTGCATGTCCTGATCAGTAACATTAGACATACTTGTCCTTTGTCCAGAGCAGTGTGGTATCTGTATCTGTAGCTTCAAATGATTGTACAGGTCACTAAATGTCCTGTATCTTTAAGGGGAATATCGTATGATTACTTGGTTTTATTCCCATTTTATTCTGAATAGTTACAGAGAGCAGTTCACCCCTGCTACCAAGTAAGCGAGGCAGACACACCTCTGAAGCTTCAAGAGTTGTCTCCCTGGGTACACTTTTCCTGACATCCCTCCCATTGAGGGAGATCTCAACACTGTTCAGGAATGAGTTTGACAGCTCCTGATAATGCTTTGATTACAGTCTGTCTAAATGTGTGGAGGCATCAGCTTCATGTTGGCTATTAGTCACCAACTTATCTTGCTTCAGCACAAATTTTCTTCCTCTTCAGCACTTTCTTGTAGGTCAGATTATTTCAGATTTTTAGGCCACAAATCGGAGTTTTTACTGCTGTCAGTGTCTTCACAGCAACAGCTACGTTTACACATGGGCCATCTTTTGGACGGAAGCCCAGCTGCACCCAGCTTCTGTTTTTTCTGGCTGTGGTATACCTGTGGGTGGCTTGCACAGAGTCTTCAGGATTCTTTACCCATTTCACCCATTTCGCTTGGGCATTTCTGGGTGTTGTCCTGGATAGAGAGGCGTCACTCTGAGCTGGAAAATAGCAAGTGATGGTTGGAGGAGATCCCATTTCCTGCTCCCACAGATATAACCCAAGTCTTTCCAAGATTGTGGAGGATGTAAAGCTGTCCTGTCAAACAGCTTAGAAACTGGTGTTCATAGAGAGCTTTCTTCTGTGTTCGCCTCTGGAAATAGATTCCTTTTTGCATTGCTTATTCCAGGCCGGGGACAGCAGGCTCTGCTGCACCTCCTACAGTCTCCTTTCCACTAGGAAATAACAGCTGTCTTGGTTCTCACCAGTAGCTATAGTTCTTCCCCGGTTCTTTCTACCTCGTTTTTTCTTTGCATATATTTAAAGGGACCCATGCTCTGATGATCCAAGCATTTGTATAAATGGTTTTAAGATACATGATCTGCATGAGGAAGCAGATGACTTCATGAGTTACCACCCAAACCCATTTCTGGGTTCTGGACTTCTTTCTTGGCAGTCAGCTCCTTTGGAGAGAGAAACTGCTTGGAGACAGATGAGTGCTCACTAATTCCCATCTCGTCTGTGTGATCTAGAAGAATGTTCTGAGGAAAAAAAAAAAAAAGGTTTTTACCATCTTTGAAGCCACTGACACTGAACACAATACTCATTTCCAGAAATGAAAAGATGTGATGGAGTGCTGCACGTATCAGTTCAAGCCCCAACAGGCAGGGCATCACCATTCTCTAAACTCCCTGTTCACAAACAGCTGAACAAGGTAAAGCAACGCTATAAAAACACTCAGAACTACAGCATCACCTTGTCTTGGAGGTGCTATTTCAGTACATTGTTGCATTATCAACAGAGTGAAAGACTGGAGTTGGACCATCAGCTCTGAAATGCCTCTCTGTGGATATCTGCTATGAAAAGCTAATTGAATAGTAGTGGTGGATTTGCCCTGGCCAAGAGCTAAGCACCCATCCAGCTGCTTGCTCAATCCCTCCCAGGCAGGACAAGGGAGAGAACAGGAATGCAAAAGAGAACGGAGCCAAAGCAAGAAAGCTCTTGGTTTGAGGTAAAGATGGTTTAATAAGTGAAGGAAAGAGGAAAAATACAAAGTGACGCAAAGGCAGTCACTCACCACCTCCCACAGGCACACGGGTGCCCAGCCGGTTTCTGAGCAATGGGTACGATAGCTACCTTGAAAGACACTCCTACCACCACTTTTTATTGCTGACCGTGACAGTGTATGGTATGGAATAACCCTTTGACCAGTTCAGGTCAGCTGTCCTGGCTCTGTCCCCTCCTATCTTCTTGCATCCACCCTCCCCAGCCTACTCACTGGAGGGGAACAGTGTCAGAAAAAGAGAAAGCCTTGATGCTGTGCAAGCACTGTTCAGCAATAGCCAAAAGTCTGGTCACAAATACAAAACACAGCAGCATATGGGCTGCTGTAAAGTTAACTCAACTCCAGCCAGACCTGGTACAACAGAGATGCCTAACACTAATGCAGAGTAGATCAGAAATTGAGGGTACAGTTTCAGAGCTGGCATAAGGATCCTGATGACTCAATGGCAGCTCTCAGCTCCTTCTCCGTTCCAGTCACATGTTTCCCGTCTCCTCTCACATCAGCACTAACAATCATGCAGCCTTGCAAAACCTGAGTTTTCAGCACGTCCTCAGTAGAGAGCTGAAGCTGTTACGTAGGCGTAGGGCTGGGAATGTCTGGCTGGGGCTAGGGAAAATGACAGAAGTGACCTTTCTGGAATAGACATGTCAGTTTGTGACATAGCTGGGTGGTTGTTATGCTGTGGTTGTACTTCATCGTTCTTATATACCCCTAATTAATCTCCCCCACCTCCACTTATTTCCTTCTAAATGACTACCGTCACCACGTGGTTTGTAACTCCTACTTCAGCTTTAGACCAACTAGCTAGAGAAAACTGTGTATGGAAAAAAGTATCCAAAGGTTTGGTTCTCTGAAGCTATGGTGCATGAATCTCTCATTAATAGTTAACTATAAAAAGGAACATATGCTACAGAACTAGATACAAAAATTGCTCATATAGTATGTGCTTTTTCTTAGTGGCTATCTACACAGGTCCTCAGAATGTGATATACCGTATACGGTATTTTACAACTTTTTTTTTTTTAGTTAAATATGAAATACCTGTAACAATGTGGGAAGGTTTCCATATGAAGTTCCTCTTCTGAAAAACCGAAGTGGTATTTTTGGAATGTCCTTTGCCACTAGGTGGCAGGGCGCCCTTTGGATGAAGGAAGCCCTAAGTAGTCTGTGTTCAGCACTAATTTGCTCTCAGCCTGGTAAATCTCTCATTGAGCTTACCCTCATGGAGTGAGGAGCGGGTGGAGTGCTGGAGAGAACTGTAATTATGTTATGACCCTTTGACAGCAACTGGCATGCAGTTTTTAATTTTCTTCAGTACAATAGATATCTTAATTGAATTTCACAGAGCTTGGCATAATAAGATAATAAAGCTGTGTTTTAACCACAATTAAACCACAAGTCAGTGTTAGTGAATTTGTTGGAGAAATCTCTGCCTCTTGTACACGTGCTGCGTTTGCTGTGCCAAGTTCTGAAGTACTCAATCAGTCCTTGAAGTGAATTGCAAAGAGGAGACTTGGCCCAAGTTGTGACCTTGGAATCTGGCTTTAAACAGTTTGGACTGGCAGTTTGCTGCAGGTGTAAGATCCAGTTAGCATTTAGAAGAATTAAGAGCTCTAATTTTCCCTCTTTCACACCAATTTCATCTTAGTGTAACCCTGATAAATTCAACTGAATGAAACTTGTGTAATGGTGCTAAGAATCAGGATGCTTATGTTTAGGCCGGACTTGTTAAAGTAATCAGAATATTAAGATGAGGAAGTTGTGCACATTTACTGATCCCAAATAATAGGTACATCTGAACAAAATGCTTGTAACACCCTTTCGTTCTCACATGGAGCATTATGCATTGGCAAGTAGAAATGACCGCATTGTAATCACATCCACGTCCTGAGCCTGTGAGCTAACGAGAGTCGAAGGTAAAGGATGTACCAGAC
Organism: Dromas ardeola; assembly: GCA_013398915.1. Classification (NCBI taxonomy): domain Eukaryota; kingdom Metazoa; phylum Chordata; class Aves; order Charadriiformes; family Dromadidae; genus Dromas; species Dromas ardeola. The sequence continues at coordinate 26,070 of VYZM01023081.1, forward strand.
TGGGTGCTTTGTCATGGTTTTTGTAGCATTACACTTCTCTACTAGAGAGACACATCTAGAAAACTTGCAGGGAAATTCTCAATATTTTGAATTTATCATTTATTTGATAGGAAGCTAATTTTTAAATTACTTGACTCATTTAAAAAGTACAATGACAAGTTAACATTGACTTTATCATGGCATATGATACTCAATGCAATTGTTCAGAACAAAATAAACTGTTTGACAAAAATGTCAGCATTTTCAGGTTTCTATGCTGTGGTGTTTGAAATTGATTTATTTATCTTTTTCTGGAATATTTTTTTATACTTAATTCCAAAAATTTAAAAATTCACTTAAAAATATTTAAAATTAGTTCATTTATAAAAGGAATGTTGTTGACAAAATGGAAAGTGTAAGTTTAGTGAATCAAATACTTAGTGAAAAGCTGTTTCAGAGACGGTATTGTTCAACACGTTAACTTGTGCAAAAGATATTTTCAAATGGTGTATGATGTGACATGTTGTGGAATTTTTTTATCACGTTTTCAGAAGTTCAGTGGTATTTGCCACTGGCTAAGCTTTGTTACAAATGACACTGCTTAAGCCTGTTGGATCATGACTTGGATCCTTGGGCTTTAATGAAATAGAATAATTTTTTGCCAAGTTTTGCCCACACTCCGTTTGGGAAAGATATACATCTGCTTTCAGAGGAAAAAGGTATCAGCTTCCCTAGTCTGTTGCACAAGGATATAGCTCTCTTGAGTCTGCCTGCATTGCGCAAACACTACTCATACACTACTTGGCCTTCTTACCTCTCTTACTAATCTGCGTGCAAGGGCGGTTTTTAGAGCAAGTGGATTTCCAATCACATCTGGACTGGAGTTGGATTTCCAATCACATCTGGACTGGAGTTGAACATGTATTTTTCCAGGATATCAAACATGAGGTATCTCCAGGAGATGCTGTATTTTGCTATAGGAGGGGAAGCTATATTTTTAGCATCCTTGTGGGCACGGGGGAGCAGCTGCAGTGTGCAGGTCCCAGCTGTGAGGAAAGCAGGCAGCCCTGGGTAGTGCTGGCAAAGCTGCAGCTGGTACACTGCTTCTTGCTGAGGGGCGCTTGGTGGAATTGCCCAGACAGCCTCCGTGAAAATGAACAGAGTAGCAACTGCTTTAGTCCATATAATGTAAGATTTCTAGCTTGCTGTAGCAAAAATACCTCTAAGTTTGTTGTGACATTTTTAAAATTCTTTTTCAGAGAAAACATCCCGGGTGGGTGAAAAGCTCTTCTTCTTTTTTATATCACTTTTTGTTTGTTTGTTTTGTAATGCGGACTCTCTTTTGCTACCTGCACTATCTGAATGGCCTCCTTTTGCTGTGTCTGCGTTTTCTTCAGAAATCTGGCGTTAACATCTCCAGCTGTTCTTCAGGGTTGGGAAATGGCACCTCTTGTACCCTCCAGGTACCAAACACTGCAGTTCTTGAATCAGGAAGCTGCTTCTGAAAGAAGTCCCTTTCAGCAAGAAATAACCCTTTATTCTGTTTGATACCCTGTTACCCAGCCTGGATTTTTCACTCGTGGTTTATAGGTGTGGCAGTGCTCCTAGGATCAGCCAAAGCAGTTCACACCCTCCATTGCATGTAACGTCGACAGTCCAGATGAAGAGCTGGGGTTTACATCATCCGCCTTCATAGATCTCCCACATAGGTGATGGGAGGCTGCTGGGCAGCTCTCGGATAACAAATGTTCTCAGGCCCCAGTGGCACAAAAACTAGACCTGAGCACAGTGTAAAGCAGCCCTGAGGGTGTACAATACAGTGCTCAAAAGTGAGGGACACAGCAATGGTCCTGCGTGGTGTCCCTGTATCTGAGCTTAGCATCCAGAGAAAGGTAACTCTGATAATAAGTATTATTTGAGGGGATTTCTGAATTCTGGCAGAATCCCTGTTGAGGCCTCTCAAGACAGTTTTTGACTTGTTGCCTGCTGTTGGAGCAGTAATAAGGTGATGGAACTAAGACCTTGTATTTCTATAATTAATGCACAGTTAGCAATGTAAGTCTTAACTGTTGTCATTTGTTAAACTGGCTGACGTCTTGGGGGAGGCGCTGCAAGGCAGAACCCCAGCAGCTGAGAAATGCTCACAGGAGCACATGCTTATAATGCTGTTGTAGATGTCTCTTTTATCATGGAAAGGCATTTAATAGTCCAGCATAATTACTTTTTTCCCCTTTCATTTTCTCCCAGTTCCTGTTGTTTCTACTACTTATCAGCAAGGGAGACTGCTGCTGCGGCGTGTTCAGTACAGATCAGTGGTGACAGCTTGCAGCTTTTTAACCACTACTTCGCTTAAATCTCCTCTGACCGTGAGTTTTACAGTACTACAAAAAACATACGGTAGCACTGAAATAGCTTTGCCTGAGGGGGAGGTGCACAGAACTGGGATCTGGGAGATTCCTTTGGTAAGGGTGGAATGGTATTGGAATAAAGGGGTGGTTTAAGGGGCATGACGTAAGAGTTCGTGAGAGCTGGTTTTATTTCCTAGCGTTGTGTGACTGTGGACAATGCATCCCTTCTCCCTTCTACGGCAAGCAAAGGTCAACGACTATAAAATCCATCAGTTTGTGAAGGGCACAGGTACTAGAGGATGATAAAAAGTCACATAACTATCTAGACACGCTGAACAGTCTGGTTTATGCATCTAAGGAGTGGAATAATCCGAGACACAGAAGGGAAGGACACACAGCAAACTGGTCAGTTCAACAAAATATTGTATGCATACCACATGCTGCATTGTTGGTTCTTAATAACAAGCATATTTTTGACACAGTATGGACTTGCTTGCGCTTTCTCACAATGTATATGGGGAATAATAACAGGGAAGTATTTGCTCTTTGCTGCTTGTTTTTTTACATGAGCAATGTCAGAGCTTTTTCCTTGAGATGTTGCTGAGGGGATGGGTAGGAGAGTTGCAGTGATTGTGAGACTATAGGGATGTTGGCTTGCAAGTGATCCAGAGCCTAAAACGTAGTGGCCTGTGCAACCCCCCTCCCCAAACTCAGTCCCCTCCTCTCACCACCCTGGTGCTTTTTTTTATAGGGAAACAAAAGGGAGCCAGGCACTCCTGGTGCTGCCTTTCCTTTTCAAACTGCTCCCATGGAATGAATTTTTCTTGCTTTGGTTGTATTTAAATAGTAAAAATTACAAGAGGCTTTGGAGCCAAATTTTATATGATCTCTGAAGGTCCCTTCCAAGCCCTACCATTCTGTGATTCTGTGATCCAGTGTCCCTGACAGTTTGTTGCCTACCAGCAAGGTCTGAACAGCAGTAGAAAAATAAGAGCTGGAAGAAATGGAGGCTGCAGGAGCACCATGTCGCCCAGAGCACTGGGTTAAGCCCTGCTTTGCTGCTGAAGTGCTTTACTGGAGAAATTGTGATGAAATGGGAAAATAGTTGTGTTTGTTACACTACTGTTTGTCTAAGTGGCTGAAGGATCTGGCTTTTGCATTAAACATGCTCTTGAAACAGAGTTCCAGTACGTATCTAAATGCCAAGAATGGAGGGACCTGGTTAATGTGACATGTTGGGGAGTAACTGTGAAAGAGAAAAAAAAACAGATTAATTGGAAAAACATCCTGCAAGAAAGATGTTATGGCAATAACATGAACTGATGATGACTTGGAGTTGAATTGCAGTACCTGGGTTATTTGAAGCATTACAAACCAGGGGGACAACAGCATATAAGCAAAGAATGAGGCGGAAACAATCTGTTTTTTTTCCTTTCTCTGCCTCTAAACCTCACAGGTCAGTTTTCCCAGGTAGTGTTTCACACAGAGATTGCAGTGGTTCAGCTTTCTAAGCTTAGTTTTTACATGCTTTTTACATGCTTGGTCTCTTCTTCAGGAAAGCTGCCTGCTAGATGCAGAGTGGTGAGATATATCTGGTGTCTCCCTTGAGAGTGATGAGAGGACTGAAGGGCCAAATAGGTGCCACCACCACAGATGAGGACATGCAGGTAATTTTAGTGTTTGTGCCATAAGCGGTGGAAAAAAGAAGGTTTTCTGGAGGGAACTGGAACCTGCGATTTATGCCCATAAAACATCATTTTAGATTCCTTGAAGTCCATTGTTCAATTTTCTTTTAATAAATATTTAAGTACTTGCCCAACTTGTTGTTGCTGATTCTTTAAAAAATGCAAAAGAGAGAGATTGCTACTGATTCCTTTGTGACACTGATTCAATGGTGTTGCTTTCACAGGCAAGATACCTGGTGATCTCTTATAAAATGCACAGGAGGTGCTGAGGAAGGGCTGTGCTTTTGTGAGCAAAGGCAGCATGTAGCGAAGTCATGCTCTGCCTGCCAGCAGAAACCATGATTTCCACACACGTGTTTCCACATAGGAACTGTGTGGCTGTGCACCTCACAACTGCCTGCTATTTCTCAACAATTGCAAGTATCTCTGCCTTGCCCTTGTTCCCTGGACAGATCTGAGGTCACACTGCTGGAATAATCCCCTTAGCGTATCTTTCTGGCTATATCATGCCCTGTTTGAAAATTCCTCCCACTTACTTCTCCTTACAATCAGATCACTATAAACGTCTCATTCTTCCTTCAAAATGCCCATCAGAGTTTTAGGCTCGCTTATCCCTCTGACCTGGGCTGCTGTCTTATTTGCCTTGCCATCTCTGCTCCTGTAGCATGCTGGTCTTGACACCCTGTTAAGTTCTTTCTCTGCTTTCTGTGCTTTTTACCAGTTGCTTTCTTGCAGAGGATGTTATTTTGCATCTTCTCTCTTCCACTAAATGACCTCTTAAAAAGCCACTGTTACCTTGGTACTCAGGAGTGGTGTCTTTATAGATGATTAAAAGACACTTCAGTAACTGACTGACTGAAACAGTTGCTGAATTTCCCAATGTACCTTATCTTCCTCTCTGTCTCTTTGATTTTAGATCTGAGAGGTGAGAACTGACTTTATTTGGGGATATTGCAGGTATTAAACATACGATAAAATGGAAATAACAGTTTCCCAGTTTGCATGTGCAAATGTAGGTATTGGTACGATAAGCTACATGTGACTTTTTGCAGGTGCTCCCTTTGCCAGGGTTCTGGGCTTCTTGCCAAAGTGTTTTCTCTCAACCTCACTGTTAACCAGTCCCTTGCGTTTTGCATCAGCTTCTGTCTAAATAGGCTTAGCCCTCCAGTTAATAGATATCTTTTTCTCAAGCCCTGCCCATTGCACCTGCCTTTGAAAATGTGCCCTGGAGAACCCAGTGATTCATCTGTTGTGTGCTGTTGCTGTTTGATTAAATCATTGCTTAGTTTCAGGTGGCTGCGTTTGCGTGCTGGAGCACTTGATCCTCGTGTTTACTGCTTTTGTATATCGTGGAAGTGTTTGTAAAGCTTGAGGGGAGGTTCAGAATGAAAGGTATAACGTCAGTGTTTGGGATAACAAATGGTATAGGCCATACACTCTCTTCATTCAATGCTTTTTCTGTTTCCACATCAGTGAGCACGATGGACGTAATGTAGTCACAGCATGTTTCCAGAAATCCTGAGATCAGTAATGTAAAATAGGTCTTTGGAATTTTGATAATGGAGAAAACGTCAGCATGCAAAGTTGGTGCAACCTTTGTCCTCCCTTCCCCCAGTTTTACTCCTTTAAACCAATCTATGTATTTTCTGACCTCGCAGATATGACCTAAGGCGGGGATAGGGAACCCTCCAGAACCTTGCATTGATTCCCCTCCTGTTGCAATAGGATTCACTACCCTTCAAAAGTAAATGTATACAGGCGTACTTTTAGACCAGACCTTCAGGATCAGCTCCCATCTCCCTGGATGCATTTAGGAAGCTTGGGGACCTTCAACACTGAAATGACTTTTGACATCTCCTAAAAGGGACTGTGGCACCCAGAGTTCACTGGGCTCTTTCCAGACCACTGTTTTTCCCCATCCATGGTCAGGGATGAATTGTGTGTCACTGGCAATGCTTCAGTCAAAATAGTTTGAAGGCTGTTTTGTATCACCAAAGGTGAATAGTAAAGTGTTGAAGAGACCATGATTCTGACCCACCCTCCTTGTAGAAAAGACATTATTGATTTAGCTCATTAAATGATGGTGGTATTTTTCTCATAAAATCGATTTGTACGCTGTTAAGTGTCTGGGGTTTCAGAGATCAGCTGCCCAGATCAGGTATCACGGATCACAGTTATAGGCTAATGCTGGGAATGGGAAATTATACAGAGGAAAGAGATCGTTAATTCTTCCATGTGGGTATAAATAAGTCCGTCTTGGCGGTTGACAGTTCAGTAACTTTCTTGAGCATTAAACTTAGACAACCTTTTTTTTTTTCGTTAGGTTCTTCATGTAGCTTGATATGGAGAGCAGTTTGGGACATTCTTCTTACAAAAGAAGTATGATCAGAAGCTCTCATTGTGATTGCTGCAGTGGCGTGCTTCACTCCATGTTAGAGAACTGCCTGTCTGGCTCAGGCTACCAGCCAATAATACCAGTTACCAGCCTCCCAAAGTGAAATTAAATGAGCGGTTATTGAAAGCTATACTGAACCTATATAATGAGAAATATTCTCAGTAACAAGTCGTGATCAGATTGGGTTCAGTACCAAGAAAATCCTTACTCATTTGCCTATCAAGGGGTTTTGGTTTGTTTTTTTTTTTCATTTGGTTACCAGAAGAAGTGAAGATTTTTCTCCCTCATTTTACATCAAAAATCTTCTTAGTCAAGAAGAAAAAATCATAGTTTATGGTTTTTCTTCATACAAACACTTACATTGCCACAATCAGAGCACCCATCTTTTTCTATGGAGAGGGAAGAATAATATAAGCGAGAGCCCCCAGAGAGGTCTGCTAAATTAGTGATTGAAAGATTATTTATTTGCAGCTAAAGATGCTGGAGTGATCTGTGTGTGAACTTCTGTCTCCTTCTAGGCTTTACAAAAATTCTTGTGCTGAGACAAACAAAGTTGCCAGAGAAGTAGGGCCTCCCTTCAGTAATTATTTAGTCTTACTCAAAGAGAGGACAAAATGGTAGTAGTCATAAAGGCATAACTTTCCCACGAGCCTGTTTTCCTCTCCTTATTCCTATTTTTTAGTTCACAGCAATTCTTTGTCTTTAACTCCAGAACAATGTTCAAAAGGCTTCATTTTGCGTTTTTAACAGTTTGTGGCTTGGTTACTCTCCTGCCTATTTGAAGATAGTGATGATGAATATGAAAAGCCATTTTCTTTATCCCAGATACATATCCTTGCTATGCAAAACCATAAATGTTGCACTAAGTGCTCTTCTTTTTCTTCCTTTAATCTTATGTGTTACTTTACATGGAACCTATCTAGCTTTCTTTGTAACTATGGTTACACATGGAGAAGTAATATAATGGCTAAACAGTCTATCTGTTTTAGTTGCAGAGCTAGAAGTTGGCCAATTTACCTGACTTCTTGGTTCTCAGCATAGACTCTCAACTGCTGATGCTTTATGTACAGCCTAAACTCCTTTCTGGGATGCCATCTCTTGATACAAGTGATGGAGACAAGGATTAGGAGACAGCAGCAAACAGGATATTTTATTTAACTGATCATGTAAACAAAATAGATTTTGTCCATTGGTGGCATACGCAAATAGCTAATCTCCAAATGACCTGGGCAACTGTGTTCAACCCCAGAACGGTTATGGATTCCTGAAAAGTTGTTCTTACTGGCACCCCCAGCCAAGTTAGGTTTTATAGTCTTCATAGGTAAAAAATGCTGCAGGTTTACGTTGTTTCGGTGTGGTTTTATGTGCATTGACAGAACGCAAGCTTCCCTAAATGCACGTGTCTAAATGAAAAGTGAATGTAGATAAGTGAAGTTGAAAGCCAGTAAAATAAGATACTGTCAGCTGAGGGCAAATGCAAAAGCGGCTGGATCTGCTGTATCCTCGGGAGACTTCCTCACAAATAAAGCAGGGTAAAGGATTCTACAGAATGAGCCATTCCCCGTACTCCAAACCTCCGAGTCAGAAATCCCCAAAATAAGTTAAGGACAAATGGCACTCTAACAGAAGGGTTTCTTGAGTTACGTAAAACGGGAAAGCATGATGATGAAACCAAAACAACAAATAAATACTATGTTTTGTATACCCTTTCATTGCCTTGCCAAAAAGAGAATATATCTCCCCAAAAGTCAGCTGAGTTTTATCAGCTTTGCAAAATCATGAATGAATGCCTTGTTCTTTATTATTGCTTAAGTCATTCCTGTTTATGCTGGTATTTCAAGGATTATGTTTTGATTGTTCTGGAGAGGTGAAAACACTTTCTTGCTGATGAATAAACACTGCCACTTTTAAAATATTTGTATGCAAAATGTCTTTAAAGCCATTATGAAATGCTTTCCAAAAGCACTAAGAAGCTGTTTCCCGAAAAGACAGTTTTTCTCTACATTTTCTTTCATGCTAAACAGTCCAAATGAAAAGCCTTTCAGAGTTAACTAGTTTAAGCAATACCAGTGTTTTAGTGTAATGAATAACTTTTTATAGAGGACAATTGCACACAGTTCAATATGCTAGTATTTCTATTTCTGTGCCCCAGCAATGCTGGGATTCTAGGGTAGAATTTCTTTCTTTGAGAAAGCTGAAGCGATCAAAACCCTGATTAACCTCTGATATTCACGTGGTGCTCTTGATCTTGAGGACCGAAGCAGTAACAAAGAGTTAATGGCAGCCATATGCTCAGGGTATTGTGGGTACTGTTGACCCAAATGTGAACTCTGCGAGCGAGTGCTGCTAACTGCTGTTTGTTTCAGGTTTGGCGTGGAGATTACTGATGAAGAGTTTGAGCTGCTACTTGACAGAATCCCCCTTGATGAAGATGGAAATGTCAGATACCCCCAGTTCATGGCCAGGTTTGATTCCTGGTATGCAGCGTATGCATTTGATTTCTCATTTGTGAGTGGAATTATTTTTAATCTAAAAGGCTCACATAAGATTTCTAGACTGATTCTCATTTCTTAAATGTGCCCCTTTATGATGTATTTCTTGCATGGAGTATGCTGATTACATTTAGAATTAGCTGATGTGATGGGTATGTACTGTTTATAATTTAGTTGCTCTTTACACGCCAATTACATGTTTTAGAAGAAAGACTTCAAAGGCATGTAACATACCTTCATGCTTTTTGTAGGCTGGGAAATGTGACAGACTTCTAAATATAAGCTAATTATTTTAAAAAAATTCATAATAAATGCACTTAGCATCTCTCTGAGAACTTGAAGCATTTACACGCCCTATACGTAGTCTGAGGTGTTGGTATTGGTTAATAGAAGCTCTACTCAGCCTCCAAGGCCTAGCTGTGAATTAGGGTTTGATTAAAATAAAGAAGCATTGGGCTAGGTAGAGATATTTTATTACTTTTCCAAAAATTAGGACTCCATCCCCAGAACTATCAGAACTGAACAGAAGCCATTGATGTTGCAGAGGTGACTGACAGTCTCTTGTGGAAGCTGGGACTGGAGAGGTGCAAATTCCAGCACTTTAATGCACAATTGCATGTATGTACACATAGAAGTTAGACTGGTCAAACAGGAGCACAGATGTTTTTTAGCAGGTAAGCGTATATCTAGTTTATTAGCAGATAAGTTATTTAGCAGGTAAGTGAGTATCTAGTTTGCATACACACATGAAGGGTAGGTAGAAATGTCAGTTCACTGAAACCACATGGGGCATGCGCTTCAGGTAACAAACCTGCCTTCCTTCCTGTTCCATTAATTGCTCTTCCACTCTTTCTTTTCCTCAGTCCTTGTCTTCCTGCTTCAGGAAGCTTTGGGCCTGAATTCAGCTGTCGACACGTTTGCACGCAGGGCTGTTGGATATGACACAGGATTCATGAGGCGCATATGACTGGTATCCCCCAGGCAGTCTCCAAGGGTGTCTCAAATGACCCTTGAATCCCGTTCCTCACATACTTGTACTGCCAAGACCTCCTCTCCAATTCTTTCTTTTATAGCCTTCTGACTGGGTTGCAGCTATCCTGGATTTGGTTGCGCGTGAATTTCTGTGAAGTGTCTCAGCTGCAGGAGTAATCCCTGCTTGGCCTGTGGTTAAGGGTGTAAAGAGGGGACGGAGGATAAAGACCATCTAGCAAAGTTGACCAACCTTTGAGAAACCAACAGCATCAAAATAAAATACACAGAAATGCACAACGCTGGGCCTAACCTCCTTCCTCTTGCTGTGCACTTGGCTGCAGTAACCCTCCTCTGTGCTTCCTGGCTTTCTTTCTCACACACACTTTGCTTCAGCTCTCATGTCTGGGTAAATTCTGGAATTAAGAGAAGCGGATGTCCCTAAAAGAGGCAAGATGCTTCTTCTCAGCCGTGTCTAGTCTTTGTGAATCAACTCATGGATAGGATGGATGTGAACACCACATTTATTTCAGTTTCTAGTAACTATTTTCTGGTGTTTGCTTACAGTTAACGTGACACATTTTCCCCACAAAGGAGCTGCATTTAGCCCAGGGTGTGCCACTGGCTGTCACCTTGTCTGGGAGTGTATCCGTAAGAGTACGCACAGCTACTCATAGCCCTTTAGGAGAGCTATCACGGAGCCCTTACTTCAATAGTTAAAAACTGTGCTGTGTAGTATTCTTGAGGATGCCGGCAAGACAGTAGTTAACACGGAGGCTTGCGCCCGACATTCTTATGGACAGGGAGCAGAACTGAACACCGTGATTTGTAGAGACACATGGGAAGCCTATTTGTGCTGACCTGGCTCTGCCACTTTCAGGCCCTTTGCAATCCAAGGTGAGTTGGGAACGCAGCGCTAAATAAAAGCCTACCTCTAAGCTTGACATCTACCAGGGAATCACAGACAACATTGCTGCTGAGTTTCACAACTCAGTTAAAACACTTGGTCCAGCTACATTAAGCAGTACAGGAAAGAATCTACAATAATTGGCAAGTTAAAGCTGCCTGCTATAAATGGGAGCGCACTGGGAAGGGAGCCTGGACGCATAGCAGACAAATGCCACAGTGCGTAAGTGCAGAAGTTATGAAAGCTCTTTTCCCCAGGTCAGCCAGGGACCTAAGACATGCCTGGCCTCATATCTTCCCACAAATAATAATGGGACCCTAGAAGCTGAACTACCATCTCTTGCCAGTGAGATACTAAGAGATATTTTCTTCTCAGAACCTCTGGAATCTGAATGGTTGACTGCGCAAGTTGAGTTTTATGTGGACCAAGCCTTCTATGACTCTTACTTGTTTTGCTATCAAATGCCACCAAGAATAGGCTTCGGTTAGACACACGGGCACCACCAACGTCTGGGTTTCTTTGCCGGGGAACCCTCAGACATACCAACATTGTCAAACCCAAAGGTAGACCATATATATGAAAAAGAGGATGAATATTATAAGGAGAAGTCCTCTGTCTTAATTGCAGGAGAGAGAGCTATTAGATTAGAAACTCAGAATAAGGGAGGAGGGGATTTTGGGGACTGAAGTTACAGTCTGGCTTTTCTCACAGTAGGGAGAACAGAACCTGATCATTCAGTGATGAAATGCTTTATCTGCAGTATTTTTTTTTTTAACTGATCAGTCCCATTTCCAAGTCAGTCTTCAGAATTCACTAAATCTAGCAATTTCAAAGATTATTATCATGCCTACACCTGTTGTTTAAAAATAATTAGTGTTTATACAGATGTCACTCTACCTTCCGTGGCACAATTCTGTATTTGAACACGATCCAAACAAATAATTATATATGCTCACTGGGACTTTTGTTGCTCAAGTTGAGTGGGAGAGAGCGCATAGGCCCCATAGCATAGCTTGGGTAATAGCTCTTTATTTGCTTTACGGTGAGAACCAAAGGCCAGATGCTTCTGTCAGATTACTTCTGTGTTAACATGGGGTAATTTCATTTACTCCACTGGAGTGTAACTTGAGAACACAATGACTGAGATATCATAATTTTCACTTTCATCACCCGCCCCCCAATGTCTTTCCTCCTATAAACCCAAATGTTGCTTGCAGGCGTTGTCCCAGATTCTCTGCTGCATCTGGTGGGTTGGCCCCAGCCAGCAGCCAAACTCCCACCCAGCTGCTCGCACACTCACTGGGTTGCAGGGAGAAAGGAGGAGGAATAGGAAAGAGAAAGCTCCTGGCTTGAGCTAAAGACAGGGAGATCACTTACCAATGTCCATTGCAGGCAAAACAGGCTTGATTTGTGGAAAATTAGTTTAATTTACTTCTGATTTTTATATATGTATATTTAATTACTAATTTAGGAAGAAGAAAGACAAACATGGAGACACATAGGGAAAAGACCGTTCTCCCCTCCCTTTCTGAGGATCATCTTCATTCCTTCACTCCAGACTCTTCTCCTTGTTACCACCACTGGTTGCACTCAGTCCCTTCCGCGAGGAAGCCCGAGGAGCAGCATGGAGTGGGGAGGGGTTATGGTCAGGATGTAGTGGTTTCTCACTGCTGTTCCTTCCATCCTGCTCTTGGATGGTGGACCATCCAAGGGCTCTTGGGTGGAGGGGGTCTGTTCTGGAAAGCAGGAGGGTTGCAACGTGTCTACAGTAGCTGAGTTGATTTACATCTCCTGTAGCTTTCAGATGGTGCAGGTGCCTTCTACCTCATGCAGCTGCTGCTTAATGGGCTCAGAGGACCTGATCAGAGACAGCCACCATGCACTGCTGCAGAGTGCTATCCTTGTGAGCGTGCCTGCCTACACATGGAGACAGGGCTCCTTCTCAATGGACCTTTGGCATCTAGTTTGCCAGGGAAGAAATTAAGAAACCACCATTAGGGTAAGTTAAGGCCTGGAGTCACAGCTCTAGCTTCTCTGTATCAAGGATGAGTCTGGAATATGTTGTGGTTCCTTGCTGGTCTTCCCACTGACAGCATGGTGTGCGGGAAGGAGGTGCATTGGTAGACCTATGTCCCTTGAGTGGAGGTACGATGTCACCTCAGTACACAGCCAGGCTGGGAGTCTGGAGCTGCTCCTGGGTGTCTCAGTTTAGATGCAGTTTCAAAGTGTTTCTTGCTTCCAGGAACCTTTCTTGCTTATTTTCTTTTAGGGCAGGAAAAAGCTTGCTGCTTCATTCTTTCCATGCCTGTTCATCTTTAAATAACTTCTATGAAACAGGAAGTTAAAAGAAGCATTTAGGGAAATCTAAGATATCTCACTAAAATGGCAATGAAGATGTTTCATTTACTGAAAGAATGTTTTAATTGGGAATTCAGTTTACTATAAATTAAATGTTTTATTTATCTTCAAATAAGGTGTTACTCTGGAAAAGAGCATTCTAAATGATCTAAATCTGATTGAAAAATCAGATTTAAATCTAAATCTGATTGAAAAATGACTGTGTGTTGGTTTGTGATGGTTCCCCCTTTCACACAGTCATCTGTCTCCCTCGTCCCTCCCTCGCTATCCAGCCAGGTAGGCCTGAGACAAACTGTAAAGATACAGGAGGAGCCCCAGGAGACTCAGCATCTGAACGCCATGTTTGTTCCCAGTCTTGTATTAACGAGAGAAGAATTTAAAGAATTGTATTGCCTGGAAGCAGAAGACAGTTTGTGAGCCCGAGGGAATATAATCGGTAAGGATAATGTGGAAACTTTTGTCCATGATCATAGATACACACAGAGGTTTAGCGTAGCAAGAACAGTAAAATCTAACTTCTTTTTTTATAATGGGATTTCATACTAGTGAGGATGCTAAGTGGATTAATAAAGACAAAAGTTATTAAGAATCTGCAATAGGTATATTAGACATAAGCGAGACAAGGTTTCTACGGAATGGTAGTATTTTGTATATTACCTTTGAAACATTAGAAAAGGCTTGTGTGCTCAAAGCTGGTTATCTCCAACTGTATCAGCTGACCTAATGAAAGATATCCGTTGACCGTATCAGTGTTACCCTAATGCTGTAATACGTGTGCATCTGATATTAATCATGCACGCTTTAGCCTTTAATTAGCCATGCTATGGTAGCATTTACTGCTCGTACAGTCCAAGAGGAGGAAGGTACCCCAGAACACAAATACATCCGTAGGTTGGCTCCTACTGCCCGATCTGCACATCGCTGACTATAGCAGCAGCAGGCTGTTTGCATGCACAAGGTAGAAAGGAGATGTTATGGCAGAATCAAAGCACCAGTTGCCTGCCTCTGACCTCTTTCCCCTCACAGTATATTTATAGAGGAAAAGGTTTAGACTGGTTCAGTTTTCTTGATTTATGTTTAATAATAGCACTTTTTATTTCTTGCCTCTTACAGTGGTGCTTTGTTGTCACTGTTGCCTTGTGAGTGGCACAGCTGGAACTGGCTCCTTCAGTATTTGAAGGAAGATTATGCTGTGTTCATTCCTCGTACAGTACATGCAGGAATAAATTATATACGCCGATTATGTTGGGTTTGAGATGGCAGTGAAAACTCGTTAAACCCCCTCCCAAACTTTATCTTTTCAGATTGAACACCTACATAAGAAATAGTTTTGAAAATCTCAAGTAATTTGCCTTGGCAAATTTATTTATTCCGATACTATAAAAAGGGGAAATTAGAGTGCTACTGTATTGTGTGAGCTATTCCCAGATGATAGCTTCATTAGGGAACACTGACACCAAGACATTTGGGTGAAAAGCAGAGCGCCATAACTGCAGAACAGTTATTTTGCATGGCAGGTGGGCTTTTTAAAGGTTGTAGGGTTTTGATCATGCTGATTGAGAAGTTACAGTGTCACCTATAGACCCAGTGAGCTAGGCATGGTTCAAACCTACAAAAGTACAATAGTCTGTACTGCAGAGCATATACGTTAGCTACGCTCTTGTAGTTTGTTGTATCGCTTACGGAGTTACACTGGTAGCTACAATCTGTGCTAGACTTCAGAGACAGCTTGTGACAACAGCCAGGACTGATTAAGA
>VYZM01023081.1:45959-57997 GCA_013398915.1 Dromas ardeola
CTGACAGCTTATCCAGTGTACGTTTCATTTGGGAACTTCCTTGACCTACCAGCCTTGCTTGCAAAAGTGAAAGATCATTTCCACAGGTAGTGGTGACTTGTCAGTCTGTGCACAAAGGGAAATTGATCGGTAAGTGATATCAGATGCCTTTTGTAATCGGTTACTTTTGTGTCAGGTACTTCCTTTGTATGAAGCACATCAGCTGTACTAAATGTCTTACCCAGTAATGACTTGTGCAACCAAACAGCTCTACAAAGACATGGTCTTCAGCTAACGCAGACAACGTCCCGGGCCACCAAGAGGTTTGAAGTAGCAGGAAGTGTCCCAAATCCAGCCCAACCCCAGGCATTGCCAGCCAATACAATATTTATTTCACGGCCTCTGGGTATTTTCGAGGCGCATAACAAACTTACCCTCTGATTTATAAACTGCCAGTGTGAAAAGAAGGAGACATTTGGCAACATTTTCAGTTGCTTAAAACAAACTGCAAGTGAGCTGATCGTGTTCATCACTGGTCCGGTACTTGCAAGTTGTGTGCTATTTGATGGGGTGTGTATTGCCATGGTATAAATATCTTGGGTCTAATTCTGCTAGTTTTGATGTTGTTATGGACCGTTTATGGAATGTGTGAGAAGACTTGTAGTTTAAACACTTTACCATTTAAAGTCTCCCTTCGCAGTTTACAAGGGAACTAAAGTAAAACCCCATCACATAGCTCATGGATCAGTGCAAAACCCAGGCAGAAAAAATGACATAATGTTGGATTATGGGAAAAAGGCTTTGCAGACCAAAAGGAGAAAAAGATCCAGAACATGAGGATCCACAAGAAATCCAACTGCAGTTTTAGGGCTTCTCTGCTGGGCTGCTCCTTGCCTCTCCCTTCACCTCTGGCAGCATCTTAAAAGCCGACATTGGCTTTTTTATGATGCCACCACTTCAGTGGGATGAGCATGAAGCTGAGGTTGAAGCTGTGCAATACAATATAGTAACTTTTGCAGATTTTATTGGTAAGAGTGGAGGGGAGAAAGAAAGGCAGCTCTTGGATCCATCACCAAATCCAGTGTGTTTATACAGACAGATCCTTCATTGCCTCCTCTTCCTCGTCTCATTCAATGACTTTCTGCACAGAAAAGAGAAGGTCAGCACTGGTCCCTTATGAGAGGACCATGTGTATTGCAGTCCCTTAGCCTATTAGTGGATAGGATAGCCAAAACCCTGAGCATTACATCCTAAAATGCCCACTGCCTTTTTAGATATATTGGTCACCTAAAAACAAAGGCCTTTCTAAGGAATAAAAATTCCTTTTAGTTTTCAAGGTGCTATGTATGGATTAAGCTTCTTTTTGCTGTCACTCTGCTGCTGAAAGAATCAGTAAAAAATGAAAAGTCGTCTTTGTCAGTGCAAGGCAGCTAAGAGAGGAACCGTGTCCTTTTCCGTAGCCAGGAGGTCGAACCACACATAGATGAAAATTTCCAGGTGATTTGTTGTGTTGTAGAGCAAGAATATTCCCCCTGGTAAAGCTGGGGTGACTGAACTCTTCTCCTAAGATTTTCTCTGCAAGATTTTAGTGTTTTCAGTGAATATTTATCAAAAAGCTCAGTCTTTTTTTTTTTTTTCCCTTTTGCCCTCATCCTTCGCTGTCTAAAAGTAAAGGCTAGGTTCTCAGGTTACTTCACGACCATGTTTTTTATAGATGATTTCAGGCATAAAGAGTGGGACAAGAGGCACCATATGATTGATGTGTCTGAGAGAAGCTCAGAGAAACCAAGGGACTCTTAGAAATCAGACTGTGGAAAGATTTCACACGCTGCAATGAAGATTGTGTATGTTACGTACATCTGTTGATGTTATCTTAGTTTGATCTGTCTTGAGATTTCAAAAAGGAAGTTCGCTTCAGTCTTCCCAGCTTTATCTTTGCTTCTTTTTAGGTTCGGCTGACATTAGTCACACTCCTTCTACACCTTCAAAACCTCAAAGACGTTTCCAGTGGGACTTGAGTGATCTATCGGCCTTGTGGTTGTCTTTTTCTAAATAGCTGGAATATTTCTTTCTTGCTAAAAGGATGAGATTATAAAGAGGTGCTGCTGTGTGTTAGCTGTTGATTTCACTTACAACTCATGTTTAATCTCTGCACGTGTAAGATTTCTGCAAGGAAATTTCTTATATTTTGGCATTAGTAAAGAATTAAGGCAAGACCATAGCATTTTCCCCTGTGTTGTGCATAACAGGATGACCATTTCAAGCACGCTTCCTTTTTTATTACAAAAAGATACTGAAAGCAACGGCCAGGGATGCTAACAAACAAGAAAGAGAAAGTTATATTCAAGTTACTTTGTGCCCTCTGGCCCTGTGACCTTGCCAGCCTGTGCTGAGCCGCTAACATCTTGACCATTTTGGTTACTACTGGAGGGAAAAAGCCAAATCCTTTCCTGGTCTTGGAACGTCTCCAAAACAGAGCACATATTGCCTGCTAAAGGTGACCTTTTTAGGTTGTTTTTTTTTTTTTATCCCTGCTAGGTTCTGGTTTGCCATTATTAAAACTCCAGAGCGAAGCATTTACTACCTTTGTCCCTATATTTACAATACCTTTTGACTGAGATGTCTAAGAGCTTTAAACATATGCTTTAAACAGCGGCCGGCCGGTGCTGACATTTGTTACAAATCTTTTCAGAGGGGCCGTGTGGAATCGTTCTAATCCGGGAAGAGCCACTGACTCGCTGTGTGATCTGACAGAGTGACATATCACTTGACCTCAGTCGCGGCAGCTGTAAAACGAGGTGGAAAAACCCGGGCCTGGCAGAAAAGCGGAGGATGCAGATGCTGCAGAGGGCGCAGCCTCCCCGCGCCAGCAGCACCGAAGCTTTCCCCCCCCCCACAGCATGCTTTGGGGTGGGAAAGTGGGGTTTTGGTTTTTTGGGTTTTGGTATGTTTTCTTTTTCTTTTTTTTTTAAGTTAGGGTTAGCTGCATTACTGGAGAAGTGCAGGAAAAGGTTCGAATGCCATCAGATACAGTGGGATGTGTTTTCTGTGAGATGTCTGTGGGGGCTTTAAGCAATAGATGAAATTCTGTCCCGTTCAGAGGCAGCTCTAAGTATGGGAGCTCCAGCAGAAGTCCGGATCTTGGGGCAGCAACGCTTTCCCCTGCCAAATTTTCTGACGTCGACATTACCAGCATTCAGATTTCAGCTCGCTCGTGTCTGAGGATAACCTTAAACAAGAGTCTGTTTCCCTGCCCGTTCAGCACACCCACATTTAACCTTAAGTTTTCTGCTATTTATTCGTGTGAAACATCTTCCCCGCCTTAGCTGTTCTGTTCAGGTAGTGGGGTAAATCTTGGGTTACTAAACATTTTGGAAAGCCACCCTAGTTTGCATCTGGGTACCCCCTCTCTGCTGAGAAATCTTCGGGGGACAAAGTGCTCGTGCTGGTGCATCTATTCACTGTACGCTGCCGGGCAGAGAGAGAGGGGGCCGGAGTGGACCCTGGTGAGTCTTGTTTTGGAGAGTGACTTGGTGAGGCTGGGGGTGAAAAAGGAGGAGGGAGAGCTCTTAGAATCATGGAATCGTCTAGGTTGGAAGGGACCTTTAAGATCATCAAGTCTAACCATCAACCTAACACTGCCAAATTCTACCAGCTGATGAAAGTTTAAGACAGACTTAAGGCTGCTGTAAGGTGTTTTAAACCCAAACTGGTTTAAGTCCAATCTTAACAGGAGATGAAGGAGCAAACAAGGGTCCAGTCTCCATCCTCAGGTATGTGACATGCCCAGGTGACATGAGCCAACCCAAGCTGGAAATAAGTGCAGAAAAGCAATCTCATTCCAATCCATAGCACAGTTATTATAGCTCAGCTTCTGCTAGAGCCATCTGGCACAGCCTCAGGAGCTGACGTCCTGCTTGAGCTGCCCTGGCCTGCCGGCATTCCTGAGCCGTCAGCCGACAGCACGTGGACACACCGGCAGCGGTCAGCACTGCATGCCAAGCAAGGTTGGTGCAAAAATAGAAACACAAGAGATTTTTCCATTTTCTAGTGTGTATCTTCACCAATCCTTACCCTTTTTTACTGCCAGCGAAATGCAGAGGCACGGGAGGTGCTGCGTCGCAGCCGGACCAGACCTGTGCACATCTCAGGGTGTTCTGGTCTAGTTTGAGTCCAGGCAAAACCAAACTGTTTGAATCTGAGTCAGCCTGAAGGTTTGAAGCGGTGGTATTATAAATGGGATGCTATGGGCCTTTTTCATAATTCTGTTCATAATTTGCTTCATCTTATTCTCATATGAACTAAATCAGCCTGAAGGGCTAGAGCAATTACAGACCAAGGAATCTTAGCAGTGACTGCCCATGGGAAGATAAGCCTGCCACCTCCTTCTTGAAGGTGCACCAGCCATCTTACTATTGATGTCATTGCCGTTGTGACCTGGTACCTAAGGCACAGGGAGCTGCACTTGGGTGCCTGGCTCCACTAATGCCAGTGGCCTCAGCAGCTGAAGCACGACAACTAGAACCACTCGGGGACAAGAGTACGTGGTATATGTCCCACATGTAATGCCATCGCTACCTTCAGACGGTTTCACCAACTCATGCAGTTTACAATCAGGTATTTAGGAATTGCTTCAGTTTCTCTGTGACTGGTAACGATGAGGTTATGACAACTGGGATCTTTGAAAAATCTTTAAAGATCTTTAAAAATAAATTTGATTTTCACCAGTAGCCTTTCCTTTCATGAGCCATGAACACGGAATAAAATAGTTAGTTTCTGGTCCTGGTTTTCAGACACTTGCACATGAATTGCCAATAGACCAAGAGCAGTTGAGGTCTGTAAAATACTTCTTTCATTTCTGTTTCTTAATTTCCTGCTGGTTTTCTAATGTGGCTTTGAATTACCACTGTGACTTCCTGTGTTTCTGTAAAGAAAGAGAAAGAAATGTTCCCCATCCCAGGGATATGTGATGTCATACCGGCTTTTTTTTTTCATTTTTTCTAGACTTTCTAGATGGGAAGTCTCATGAAAAAAGAGTGAACGATGATGATGGTTCTAGGCAAAACTCTTGAATCATTTAGTCCAGCTTTCTGAATTGGACAGAATGCCTTGCTGTGTATTTGCACTTGACTTTAAATTAACTCTTGGATGTTTACCACAACAGCATCTCAGCAGTCGGTGAGACCTTGTGAAGCTGTTTCCCTTCGCTTGGTAGCCTATCATAAGATTTTTAAAAATTAATCTATAAATGTTGTTTGTTTTTTTTTCCCTAGCAGCTTCTAATCAATATGAAATGTGAATATGCCCATTCTTCTAATCAATAATGTATTTGATTGTATATAAATTGTCTTTTCATACGCTTATCCTGGATAAAAGTGCAAGAAACAATATGTATATTGTCTCTGGGAGGGGCAGAGTGTCTATAGAATAATATTACTTCAGTAGACTTTTTAAGGGGCTCTTTCTGGTGGTATCCAGCAAAATAATTCTGGCTTCTGTGACTTCTTTTCCTCCACGTAGTCCTTTTAAAGTAAACCAACACAAGTTCTGCAGGACCACTAGGAAATTCTTTGAGGGGAAGGCTGCAACATGCATCTGTGCTGGCAAAACAGCTTTCTAATTCCCAGTTCCATTTCCTGAAGACACCTAAATAGGGCCAAGCTGCTGACTGTCTGAACTTCTCCCTGCTGTTTGTATTTTATCTATTATCTCGGATGCTGTTCAGAAGAATTTATACTGTATAAAAGAGCACACAGAAGTTGAGACCAACCACACAGCAAGAATACTAAAGATTCATCCTTCCTCCCACACAGCATAAAGGTTGTATAATACTGTAATATTTGAAAAAATAGTCCTGAAATGTTACATTTTTTATGACTAAGCCGAGCAGTGTTTCAGGGAATGGATACATTGCTAGTTCAGAATGCTCTAACGTCTCGGACCCTCTGACTTTTGAAGCTGGGGACTAACTCAGTGCTTCGGTGAGTGGTACTTGCACGTTTCGAGAGGTAGGGAAAATATAAAGTGTACTTGGAAACACTTGTTTGGTAGCAACTGTCATCACGGCGCAGACCCCAAAGGGCAGATTTGCATTGCACTTGCTGCCTCGGTGTTTGTCTTGAGTGTCTGATCAGCCAAGCCAGACTTTCTCTGCTTGAAGGAGGGTTCTTTGGGTCGTTTACTGATGTATTTGTTAGTGCAAACTGTCTGTTCATCTTTGATGGGAGATTTTTAATAACGTCTTTCTTAACAGTGTTCTGCTTTTCAACATCTCTTTTTATGATCTTCTGCTTTTTGTGCCCCTTTACCTTTAGACTTTCTGCTGAAAACTGTTACAGCAATAGTTATCATCCATTTAAATGGACTTTGTCTGCTTCTCATTAAGAAGAAATCTTTGTGCTTCAGTAAAGTCTGTGGATCTCTTTGGAAAAGTCTTTTGTAAGACAAATTTTCATTTGATGCTTAATCATTCTATGATGATGCTATGATTAAGGTAGAATAACTTTCTGTTTTGTCTCACATCACTTAGTCTACCTTTTAATTGCTGGGTTTGTGTTTTTTTTCTCCCTTCAGGAGGTGTAAACATCCATGCCCTTAGCTGAATAGAGAAACAGCACACTAATTTCACAGTGACTTTACACCTATTTGCATAGCGAAGGCTGTTATTTGTCAAACGCAAACGTCCCAGAAGTCTGTAACAACAAGGCTATAGCTTCTGCACCTTGAGCTTGGTGACAGGACTTCCCTGGAGCCTACTTGAGCCTCCTTCCTCTGGCTCAGAGAAGAGTCTTGTTTCCTTCTGCTGCTTCCTGGCTGCTGAAGTTCTACCTTTCTTTGCTAATTTTCCCTTTCCGATATATTTCTACTATACGTGGATGTTTAATAACTTTACTTACAAACAAGTGTCCCCATGTATGACTTCCACTGCCTCTTCCTTGAAGGCTAGTGTGAAATCCAGCTGAGAAGATCTCTGGTACCGTCCTTTACCTTCTGTGTTGTACAAATGCAAGGGATTTCAACAGCCTGTTTACCTGAGCTGGGGGGTGCTGAGAAGCTCTAGGCAGAATGGCTCTGTGGATCCAAATCTTAAGTCAACGGCAGTATTAGAATGAAGAATACAAATCAGGGAAATTAATAGTAATAAGCTGTGATACATGATGAATACAAAAGCAATATGATCACTGATTTACATACATGGAAATCGAGGCAGAAACCGTGCCTGAACTCATCCTTAAGTGCCATGCAAAGGTGGGACTACAGCACAGCCTTTCTAACTCTGAGCTTAGCGTCCTACGTACTTGTCCACACAGTCTCTGAAGGGAGTTATTTTAACAACAGGACACTGAAATGAACCCAAAATGTTAGAATTGCCAGAACTTAATAACAGCAAGCAGTATGAGATCTCTACTTTCCGCTCAGTCTTGTACTCCGTGTGAATGGCTATGGAAACCTCTGGTAATTTTATATGCTGTAGTTTGCAGCCTCATCCAATAGGACTTTGGAGGTAATGACAACGAGGGCATTAGCTGATGTGATCTCATTCAATGCTAAGCTTCAGATTCTTGAAATTCCTGGAAAAATGTCCTGTTAGGGTTGGGTTGTGTGAATTCAGCTCTTTGTCCATGTAACTGGGCAGAGCTCCAGATGTAGCAGGGTCTCCCTCTTCTAGTTTGCCCATATTTCATTTCTCAGACCTACCAATCTAGTGTCTTTGTAATCTACCGTACCACTGCTTCATGAAGCAGTCTGGGCTACCAGATGCCAGAAGACATTCATGAATGGCTGCTGCGCATTCAGCGGGCAATTGCACGTGCATAGAGCAAAGGGGAAGGTCTCCTGGCCATCCCTTGGCAGGGTGTACTGATGAGTGCTAAGACAGTTTAAGCTACTTTTTACCCTTGTCCTCCTCTGGTCCTGCGCCGAGCCCTGCCAGCAGAACTCAAGTCCATATTTCTGTTCTGCCTTGAGGCAGCTCTTTTCACTTACGTAGGTAGCCAGCCTGTTTCCCCAACAGATGAAGGACTCACAGCCAGTTTGACTCTTCTGTGTAAAATAATCGGTGAGACATCTTAATTTTCAGCTAAAAAGAAATTTTAATTCCGCAAAATTTGGAAAGTGAACACTGAAGCTGGAAAAAGTGGGAAATAGTAAAGAAATCTTAAAATTAATAGGTTGGAAGATAGGTGAGAGAACGTAATATTGAAAGTATTCCGCTTTCAATATTAATAATGCTAATGGAAATAGCATTTGGAATGGAAATCCCTTCTTTATCAGGGAGTGTAGTGATAGGACACGGGGTAACGGTTTTAAACTGAAAGAGGACAGACTTAATTAAATAGTAGGAAGAAATTTTTCACTCTGAGGGCGGAGAGCCCCTGGCCCAGGTTGCCCAGAGAAGCTGTGGCTGCCCCATCCCTGGAGGGGTTCAAGGCCAGGCTGGACGGGGCTTGGAGCAACCTGGGCTGGTGGGAGGTGTCCCTGCCCAGGGCAGCGGGGTGGGACTAGGTGATCTTTGAAGTCCCTTCCAACCCAAACCATTCTATGATTCTATGATTTTATGAAATACTAATATTTTGTCTAATGACTTTGACACCAAAAGTAGGCAGGTAGTGGTGAAGTTTGCCCATGAGATAAAGCTAAGAAACATTGTCCGTCTAGGTGAAGTCAGAGACAACATAGAAGACAAACTGGATAGCCTTGAGGACATGAAATTCAGTCATAGTACTAGATCATGCCCTTGCATACTGATAAAAAATATTTCTTTTATGAGCTGGGGCTCCCTCCATTTGAAACGATGAGCAAGAAGAGGTCTGGCCTGTGCTGCTTTTTCCTGAGACAGCGGAGCTCTCAGTGCTGTGTAGCTCTGCTTTTGGCTCCTGCCTTTTAAAAGGCGCCCTGACAGCCCATGGAACAGGCCCCCTGGTTAGCGTGTGTCACAGCTCTCGGTGGGCTGCCGAAGGTAAGTGGTAGCGTATTAGTGACATGTTGGCATTCATATTGATCGAATTCATCCCCACCCATTAACGTTCAAGGCAGAAAGGAGGACTTTTCGGCTCCAGGGAGGAAGCAGACTTTCTACGTGACTTGTGGCTTTTTGCATGGCCTGGGAAATGCTCTCATTGAACTTTTAATTCGAAGTAATGTTTTAAATTTAGTACTATTAAAGACATTTGTTCTTTAAAATACCTTCTGTTTTTCTCTTTAGTCGCCCTCACTCCAAAATGGCATAAGGAAGGCTGGTTTTGAGAATCATAGAATCATAGAATCATAGGGTTGGACGGGACCTCTGGAGATCATCTAGTCCAACCCCCTGCCAGAGCAGGGTCACCTTAGAGCAGGTTACACAGGAACGCGTCCAGGCGGGTTTGGAATGTCTCCAGAGATGGAGACTCCACCACCTCTCTGGGCAGCCTGTGCCAGTGCTCTGCCACCCTCAAAGTAAAGAAGTTCCTCCTCATGTTTAGGTGGAACTTCCTACACTCAAGTTTGAGAAGAGGGCCTGAGAATGGCCAAGAGGAGGGAAATACCGGGGTGAAGCAGAAGTGTGTGAGGCAGCATTCTACATAAACCTGTCTGCTTTCAAGATGTGTAGATTTCCATTTGTCTAATGGGGCGGTTTTACTATCCCCAACATCACTGCTGATGCTTGTCCTGAAGAAAGATAATTCGTTATGACCTGTCCTGCCCAAATATCTACAACACCTTTCTGGATTTAGTGAAAAATCTTCCTTGCCAGTCAACCTTCAAGCGTATCTCTGCAGAAGGACGTAAAAGCCAGCAGGACTCCCTTATCACATGGCATTAACTGACGTGACGCTGTCATTTTCGATATGTGTGACTTCTTGCCTCCAACCCCCATGCTGAGATCTCGTGTTCCTTTTTTCCCCAGGGTCATGTCGTACACAGAGTCCCCACTGTGGCTTTGCTCTGCTGGGTCAAGGGAAACACGAGATGACAATTCTTACCCTTTCCTATTAATGGTTAAATCTGCAGAAGGAAAAACCAGAGGTATTTGTGGATTTCATCTTGGATTGATTTTATAAATGGGGGCAAAATGTAGAGACGGATCCTCTCCAAGGCTTTTGACCTCCTGTACCTTTAAGAGAGGGACAGCAGGATGGCATCTAACAGGGTCTGTAGCTGTCCCAGATTTTAACTGTTTTCCTCTGAATAGCAAGTATGTGATTCAAAGAGCGCCTAGCAAAAGCTTCTTGTATTTTTGCGGTAGCGGCATTGGAAATATTTCATGCATATATAAGATCCAGCATCCACGTAGACTGTTGTTGTTTTCTGCAACGTTTTTGTAAGTTTGGGGAAAACTTAATAAGTACTGTTTCTCTTTCTTTCTTTAAAAAAGACAGGGAAAGAAAGCCTGCATTTTCTGCCATTTCCCAAGAGGCTTTTTATCTGTTTAAACCAACTAGGGATTTTTCACATATTGACATAAGCATTCATTTGCTAATTTGCTGGACATTAAACTGCACAGCATTCTTGAATGAGACTGGAATACTTGGGTACTTAGTGCTGCTCAGACCCCGCATCATTCCCAGTACACATATGGTTTTCCTCCTCTATCTCCTAGATAAAAGTCACTGTTTGATCGCCTTAAGGAAAAGAATGAGTTAAATGGACCAATATTCTAGCCTTGGCTCTAAAACTGGGCCTTTTCAGAAACTCCTCAGCACCTGCAGCAGCTAGGTCATTTGCACATACATAAATAAATAAATTAACAATGAATAAATAATTTAATCCCACCACACAATGCCACCTTGCAGATCTGATCCTTTGCTCCCAGTGAATTTGTCCATTCCTAATTCTTTTTGATAAAGTCCTCAGATACTTGCTGACTGTCAGTCTAATTTTCTTATTGTTTTCGGTTGATTAGTTCTGTATGACCTAAGGTCGCCCTTAAAATCCACATCTCTCGTGAAGACTCCGAAAGGCCTTCTTTTTTTCAAAGGGATGGAAAGTGCCTGCCATTTCTCCGGACAAAAGCCTGGAAGGTTTTCAGTTATTAGCCTCCTGAAGCAGCCCTTTCGCTCACCCAAGCGCAAAAAAAACTCATTAGGGGGCACCTTTCTTTCTGCCTTCTTTATCTGACGCATGTAGGGTTTACGTGTTTCAAGATTTGCAGGTCCTGGATGAATTTGGACAGCCTCCCTTTTAACCCTGCCGGCCTGCGGTTATGCCCACCACAGACACTTGCCGTAGCTCTTGTGCCCGGAACCACCTGGAGACCCTTCGTCTTTTGAAAAGCCGCTTTGTGCCCGGCTTCGTGGTGAACAGAAGACACGTCGGCATGCTGCTGCAGTTTGAAGCCACGGTCCCGTGGGGTGCGGGCAGAAAGGCAGGCAAGGCTGCCAGCTGCCGACGGGCTCCGCGTCGTGCACGTGGCGATTAAAATATGAAATCAAAGTTAGTGACTCAGTCACGCAACCCTTATTACCATGGGAGGGATTTGCAAGGCTAAGGCAGTACAGCCCTGAGAGCCTGCCGTGGCTGGGCTGCATTGTGCCCTGGCCTGCTTATTCCTTTTCAGGCAGCAAGGTAAATACTAATCGCAGAATCACAGAATGGCAGGGGTTGGAAGGGACCTCTGGAGATCATCTAGTCCAACCCCCTGCCAGAGCAGGGTCACCTTAGAGCAGGTTGCACAGGAACGCGTCCAGGTGGGCTTTGAATGTCCCCAGAGATGGAGACTCCACCACCTCTCTGGGCAGCCTGTGCCAGGGCTCTGCCACCCTCAAAGTAAAGAAGTTCCTCCTCATGTTGAGATGGAACTTCCTACACTCAAGTTTGTGCCCGTTACCTCTTGTCCTGTCACTGGGCACCACTGAAAAGAGCCTGGCCCCATCCTCCTGACGCCCACCCTTTAAGTATTTATAAGCGTTGATAAGATCCCCCCTCAGTCGTCTTTTTTCCAGACTGAAGAGACCCAAATCCTTCAGCCTTTCTTCATAAGAGAGGTGTTCCAGTCCCCTCATTATCTTGGTAGCCCTTTGCTGTCCCCTTTCCAGCAGTTCCCTGTCCCTGAAGCGGGGAGCCCAGCACTGGACACA
>VYZM01023084.1:911-20605 GCA_013398915.1 Dromas ardeola
AGGCGAGCCCCGGGCACCGCCGCGGCGGCCGTCGGCGGGCCCCGCACGGGGCTGTGGGGTTCGGGTCGGCAGCTCGCCCCCAGGTAGTTTGCTAATGACTGTAATGAGTGTAGAGATTAAGTGAAGGTCTGCCCGGATGGTTTTACCCGGAGGTTTTACTCAGTTGAGCAGAAAAACGTGGCTGGCGGAATAGAGACTGCGGTTGGCCGGAGTGAAAACGGAGAGACCGTCCCAAGTGGCTGGAGCACGATACGCCTTCCCCATCACGGAATTGTACATCCACAAAATGTTTACACATTGCACTTGTGTCGTTCATGTGTGCAGCTGTACATGTCTATTTGCACTTGGTGTGATGATTAAATAGTGCTTAAAATTGCCATTTATTTGTGCTGATTCAATGTAAACACAGTATTTTGCATCAGGTATGCGTATTTGCTTTCATTAGAGCAAAGATAACAGAAAGCTGAGCATCTACACACAGTTTACTTTGCTTGATGTGCTCGAGCAGAAAATTTTAGAATAAAACATGCTGCTGATAACATTCAGTGATCTCAAGTAGAGAGAAGCATGAATAATGTTGAATTGTTCTGAACAGATACATTTCGCTGGTTTGAATGCTGAAACACTGAAAGCACATGTGAAATGGTACCTGAAGTTTCTTTTCAGTAGCACATAAGTGAATAAAGGCACCATGCTCCACCCAGGATAGAGTTTTTTTGTCTGTGAAGTTATAAGTTTTTCTGTTTTTCAATACTCAGATTTTCCAGTATTCTTGCACGGGTCCATGCACATTAACAGCAATCCAACTGTAACAGGCTTGTGTGACTGTTAAGGTGACAGCACCACATCATCATCTCAGTGGCAGGTTTCTTAGGGGAGCTGCAGCCCTGCAAGCAGAGACCGTATTAGGAAGAGGAATGGTTCCTGTCACCAGCATGACATGTAGTTATACGGCTTTTAGGAGGCTGCAAAGGTGGTCCTTCATATCTGTGGTCCTTCGTGTCTGCAGCCCTGACATTTTCTAGCAGGGGAGATGCTGACGCTGGGTCTGGGATGCCAAGGGCTCAGCCCTGGGACAATTCCAGTGTGGTTTATATTTCAGGAGAAGACCATTGCCACCTTGGCCAAAATGCTGTATTCAAGCTCTGGTTCTGCAGTAGCCAGGAGACACAAAACCTGCCCGGCTGCACTGAATTCGGCAGGTAATAAACTGATAATACAAGGCAGCTTGTATAAATCTCTCAAGTTCCTCTCCACGTGTTCTATGAAGTTAAACACAAAATGTATAGTATGTACAACTCTGTAATGCTCATAAGCATATTAATTCCTCAGAAATAAAGTGACACATGAAAACTGTAAACTTCTTGCAGGATGAAACAATAAAGTAATCACCCTGTTGGATTGTCACTAGTGTTGTTCTTGCTGCTACTTCAAGTCTTTTCAGAATTACAAATACATGTCTATCCACTTACTTTTGCAGTTAATATGCTACCAATTTTCCACTGATTACTTTTACTCATAGTGTTTCTACGTTAAAAGTATCCTTGATTAATTTTGAGTTGTGATCTGAACATAATAGAATAAAAAGTAATAGGTCTCTTTTAAAATGTATTTAATTTTAATCCCTGTTAATTGTAAAGCCTGAAAATTGTCTAATCAGACCAAGATGTTTCTCATGGAGACTCCCAGGAGCATCATTAGACAGGTAACTGGTAAAAGGAAAAGGTGTTAGTACGCAACATGGTATGTTCATAGTGTTATGCTATAAACATAGTGCACTATAAACGTCTCCTTTAAACTATAAAGGTGTGCTTTAAATTCACACTTATCCATCCACTTCATAAACTTCATAAAAAGTGGAAAAATCTCTTTCACAGATTAAAGCAGCCCAGCGACTGTTTATTGTCAACAGTAAGTTAAAAGGGCTCCCAATGCTCTTTTGTCTTTCTGGCAGGCATGAGTTGGTGGGATCACAGGGCATGAAGCCTGGCGCCTCGACGCATGCTAATTCTTCATGTTTTTTCCATCAGAAGCTGATCCCTGGAGGAGCTGGAAGTCCACCACTAGGAAACCTCATATCCAAGCAGATCGGGCTTTATGCTTAGTGCCGGGGGCAGGATCTGTGCCACAGGGCAGTGCACCTGGATGTGCAGACGTGGTGGACTGATGAACATGTCGGTCTGTGGTTTATGTTCACTGTGATTTTCTCTCCCTGGTGGTGCGTGGTCCATGTGATGGGTCCAGGGCGCTGGCCAAGCCCCCAGCAGAAATAAAACAAAGTCGATGCCATGACATTTCGTGAGCCTGCTCATAAGTAAGGTTCCTCCACCGCCCTTCCCTTCCCTGCTGGTGCCAGGCCACAGGACAGGTGGCTGTGGCCATCTGAGAGTGCAGAACTGCTGACAACTGGGACAGTTTGAGGTGAAACAGAAAAATACCTTTTTTTTTTTTTTTTTTGGAGGGGGTGGTGGTGCCAGGGGAAAGGTTTAGTAGCCATGTTTTGAATATAAGCAACTCAATTGCACATAAACCTTGTTCAGGTGTTAATTAAAAAATGACACCAGCCCTCAAGGTACAGCTTGATTAAAAAGAAATACTAGGAAGAGTAACTATCTTTTAGTAAATAGGTGCATATTAAGTCAGTAATTTTAGGTCTCTTGAAGATGGCAAGGGCAAAAGGGATCTGGGTGGAGGTATTTAGAAGTGGCATAGGGCTT
Organism: Dromas ardeola; assembly: GCA_013398915.1. Classification (NCBI taxonomy): domain Eukaryota; kingdom Metazoa; phylum Chordata; class Aves; order Charadriiformes; family Dromadidae; genus Dromas; species Dromas ardeola. The sequence goes on from VYZM01023084.1 coordinate 3,629, forward strand.
TTGGTATAATTATACTTGTGAAAGCCTTTTTTTAACAGCAATATTGCCCATTCCCTGGTCTAAAGGCAATACCCAACGCTGAGTGTCGGCATGGCATTTTCCTGTGTGGGTTGCCAAGGTTGTTCAATGGGTCATAAAGAGAAATATTGCCCTTTCACAAATCTGAGCTACTCTCCATGTGTTTGTAATAGAAATGCTCTCACTTTGGTGTTCGTATCAACTTGTACATAAATGTAGGCACACATTGGTGTCAATTAATTGGCCTGACTAGCATTTTTGAAGCACAGAGGTTCCTACAACTCCCATTCAGACAAAGCTAACGGCCATGAGAAGGATGCAGCTGGAGCTCCCATCGGTTTGCCACTGACCCTGGATGGCGGCAGGCTGGCATCAAGGTGGCTCGGGATCTTGGGAATCGTGTAGAGACCGGCACTGTGGCAGCAGTACTGAACCACTCCTGTTGGTTTTCGCTCTTCTGTTCAGTGATTGCAGAGAAATGGAATTTCACTGACTTTTCTCCCCTTGTTTTCCTGAGTATTCTTCTAAAGAAAATTACCCCTGTGTCTAACTTCAGGGAAAAGACAAGCATTTTGCAGTCAGTTTTACACGACAGCAGCAGCACTCTTCATCTTTTCTAAACATTGACTTACTTCTGGTCAGCAACCATTATTTACATTTTGCATTGCACAGTCTTAATGAACAACTGAAGCTAAGGAGGTCAAAAGAGGCTGTAGTTTGTTTTGGCGCAACTCTTTCATAGGTGTATCAGAAACAGTCTTAAAGTCTGCCTTGCACCCAGCACCTGTTCAAACTCTGATAGCAACTGACTATTTATGTTCAATATTTATTTTATAGTCTTCAACAAAATACTGTGAAAAAACCCCAAATTAATAAGTGTCTTCAAGGTTATTCACACGTTGTGATCACTTGTGGTAAAGCCTCTGAGTTTCTTGTGTGGGTAATGCAGATACAATTAGAACTCAGTTGTTAAAATAGGGTAGCTGGAAATTTTGAGGCTTATTCTCTTTTTCACCCAGTGAATTGTTGTTGCAGTGGCCTGTGAGGGTATGTCCCAGACATCCTCCATGTAATTCTCTCTGTCACAGGCTGGCAGACACCAAGAATGCTGAAGACGGTTACATTTTGTGCTTCCATTTCTTCTACGCGCAGGCCTTTGGATTTCAGGCAGTGACTCCCGTATTGAATCTTGTATTTCTATTTGTGTAAGCTCACCTCAGCAGATGTTTTACAGTTTCAAACAGCTTTCACCCATGTACCAGGGATCTCACTGAATCCCTCTGTGTGGACTGCTCGGGCTTTCGGGCTGGGGGGACACTGACAGAGCACTGACTCAGCCTCCACACTCTGGAGGAATTGCAGGGAAATCTCAGCTCTGGTTGACCACATTTGCAGGCATTTAATGTAACTAAATGATATTAACAATTACAAGTCTCTGTCGTGGTTTTGGCTGGATTGGCCACTCAGAATGACAGATTGCCCTCCCCCCCCTCTCTCCTCAGAGAGGAGAGGAGGAGATAAGGAGATTACGAGGTTAGAAAAAGAACTAAACTACTTTAATGAAAATAATAATAAATACGGAAATAAGAAATAATAAGAAAATTAAAAAAAAAAGTATACAATATGTACAAAACCGTATCCAGCTCCCAGGATGATGATCGTGTCACCAGCAGACACAGGGAAAGTCCCAGACTGGAGTCAGCGACGGACAGGAGCTGAATTCCAGAGCTAGAGTCAGGAGTGCTCGGATCGCGATCGAAGGCAGACGAACAGACAGGGTCCTCCTCAGACGTCGGCCATTGAAGAAAATGTGAGCCAGAGCCCCCTTGCCCCTTTGATCCCTCAGCTTTTATACTGAGCGTGATGCATATGGGATGGAATACCCTGTTGGTCAGTTTTCATCACCTGTCCTGTCCGCTCCTCCCCATAGGTGTGACCCCTCTACACTCCTACGCTTCCAACCCTCTAACAGGGCAGATAACGAAGTTAGCCGACCTTGGTTGTTATAGCAATAAGTATAAGCAAGAGCCTCTGTGCATACCATTCCTTGGTATAATCAGGTCTTATCACTCTGAGAGTGAACAGTTTCTGAACAATATGCTGGTAATTTCAGAGTTTAGTTGTTAGAAGAGGCCCAGCTAAAAAGTAAAATTACAAATCAGAAAATTGGTTCTGTTTTACCTCACACCAGGACAGTCTCCTATATCCTTTAACAGTAGAAATGTCTTCTTTTTTAAGCCTTTTTGTAGTGATGTGTACAGCTGGCTCGGTACCTTAAAACGCAGCCTTTTTTCCAGCACTTTGCAATGTGAATGATTAATAGTTACTGCCTGGGGATTTGTGGTGACAGCTGAACTGTCCCAGGCATCAGGTGAGCTCCCATTTATGAAAGCACTGATGGAGCAGAGATGGAGACCCGCTAGAGACATTTTTCTCTCTAACCTAATGGGATTGCCATTCTTTTAGGTTGTGCTGCAACAGCACACACAGGCCATGGTGCCCTGCTTGTGCACATAGTAAAAGACAGCCTGGAGACTCCTTGATTCCAAAAAGATGGGCATGATACAAAAAGGAGCATCTTATACCCTGGTTACAGTCGGGAAAGTGAGGCACAGAGGCGTGACGTCATCTGGCATAGGTCACTGCACGTGTCTGTGCAGACAAAATAAGAGTCAGAATCCTGATCTCCTGCGACCTGCTCAGGTTGTTCTTCATGTATTGTCTGTTCTCTGTGCCCTGAACTCATCCTGCCTCTTGGAGGACTGTAACTGGCTGATATGGGAGCTAGGGATAAGGAGAGGAAAGTGTGGAAGAGAAGGAGGCAAGGAAGCATGTTGAAAGCCAAACTGTAGGTTTTGTAGCAATTTTTCTTTGTTGTTGAAAAGGCTTTGGTCTGGATCTGCACATTAAAAATGTAATTCAAATCACTGGACACTTCCAGAAAAAAGCATTTTTGTTCATGATTAGGTTCAGTTACCTAGTAAAAAATAAAGGTATTTATAAGGAGTCCCTTACAGTTTTTTGTTTGTTAAATGTCTGTTGTGCTATAGTCCAAATTGTTTAGTAGTGACCTTTGGGTTCACAGCACTGTGAATAATAAATTGTATTTTTAAAAGAGTAATTTTCTGAATGAAAGATACCAGACTTCACACTATCACTAAAAAATTCACAATGTATTTTTTTCGCCAACCATTGTGGAAATTTTGTAAAAAAGCTTTTCCTTTTATTTCTAAGCTTTCAGTCCCTTTGTGCAAGCAGTTAGTCTCAGGTAGCCTGCTCTGCCCGCTCCTTGGACATCTCATCGTGTTGTGTTCTTAACCAGGGCCCAGAACAGACCCAGAAATGGTAGGTCAGACACTGCAAACCCGTGTTCAACTCCTGCCTCCTCTCTCCAAATCTTAGAACCTCAGCATGATGGTAGAGTCAATTGTTGTGAAAAAAAAAAACCAAACACCAAAAACACAATGAAGGAGAGAAATGAAAAAACAGATGAAATATCTGTGAACTGTAAAGCTTTCTAGTGTTTTCAGTATGGATTGTAGGGTATTAAAACTGAGGCGGTGTACAATTTAATGTTAGTTTTAGCTCCTGAAGTTCAGTGCTGCCTTTTGAAATTATTAAATAGACGGATATGTCCAATTCTTCATATAACACAGAAAAACGCCTTCTAAATTTGAATAAAACTCAGAGCAGGTGGAATCAAGATCCGTAGCTAAGTATTTCTTTCACACTAGATATTTGCCATGAATAGAATTCGCTGTCAGCAATGGATTCAACATCCTCAAAATTAAATCCTTTTACTTCTCATTTTGAGGTTTTGGGTTAAGGCCAAAAGCAACACCTACAAGAAGAACTATGAACCTGCAGAAAGTATTTATAAATACTATGCTGTTACTTTTGTATGAACTCTTACACAACATTGATTTAGGAAGAAAAAGGTTGAGCACATGAATACGTCATCAGAAAAAAAGCTGGCTGAAAACATTTGCTTATTTTTGTAAATGCCCAGAACTAGAAGGAATTTCATAATTTATATTTCTTTGTTTAACAAGTGTTGTGACATATCATAGTCTCTGTATGTCTGATTACTTTCACTAGATGTTAATCAAACAATTCTACTTTCAGTCGTAGCTTCTTTGGAATTTTTTTTTTGCTTTGCAGATGCCCAGTTGTTTACTATTCTGGCAACAAACACAACATGAATTAGCAAATTCAGTCCCTGTGATTCACCTTCTTTTATCTCGGGTGGAGTGGACATGGGAAGCTGAAGCCAATTTCCACTACTGTCATGAGTGGCTGCAATAGATGACTGAGCTGCAGTTTCATGTCAAAGATCTGTTAAGGCATACTAATAATCATTAAAATTATGTAAGGTCATTTTTTTACTGTAAGAAAACATATTTAAGATGTTAAAACTAAGCCACATCACAAAAGCATTCTTTACAATATATTGAACAGTATACAGCTGTTTAAATAGTGATAAAAAATTATGTTACAGCCCTAAACTCTTTCCATGTTAATGAAAGATTTAGCCAGGTTAACCTGTTTATTGTACCAACAACACAACTCAGTATATTGTAACTCTCTTTCCAGTCAACGGTTACAACACAGACCTTGAGAGCTTATGAACGCATTTGAACAAGTGTCCAACAAAGGACAGACACTCAATCAAAGTTATGAAGTTTAAATTGCAGCTTCTGGCATGTGCGGAGTCATCAAGTAGGTAAAGTTAATCTCATGCGTGTATGGTTTTCTTCCTGGATGAAAAGTAAGCACTTCAAAAATGCAAAGAAATGCTGGACTCACATGTAGAACTGCTCTGTTCTGTTTTGATTTGTACCAGCAAGATTTTGCAAAATTAAAAGCATGAAAACTTCAAAAGCATGAACTTTGTCTCTGGCAGACAAAAGTATTAGTAAAATGGGTGAATCACAGCCTCATCCATGTACATGTACTCCCTCCTGTACCTTAGGCTGGGCTGTGGCCCTGGGATCAGCCATATTACAAACTGCCCTTGAAGGTCCGTGGGCATGTTGGCAAAACCCGAAACAACCGCCCCTCACCCCACATCTGGTATCTGGCCTTTATTTGTGACTTCAGTCTCATTTGCCGCAATTTTGAAAATGATTCAGCTTGACCAGAAAAAAACCCACCAAATCTCCCAGAACAGTATCTGTCTGCATGGGATTTCCATTGAACATGTACCTCACTCACTCTCTATTTCTTGATTCAGAAAGCCTGATTAGAAATAATCTTCATTCCCCAAGATCCTGTTTCTCTGTCTGAAGCTGTTGTTTCCCATGAAAGCGGCTTTCCAGAGGAAGAAGAAAATTGTCAACTCACTGATGGAGGATCCATGAGGTCAAAACCATTAACGGAGGCCATAGATTTAGGTAGTAAAAGTAAAACCACAAATATTGTCCACCTGACTTTCAGAACTAAGTGTGGAACCCATCTCTTTATTCAGACTTGCTCCTGGCTGTGCTCTGAGAAGGATAATGGCCATAAACTTGTCTCTTTTCAATAACAGGGGAGGTGATAGGAGGGTAAATGTCATTTTTTGAGAGCTCCTAGATTACGATGGTGATGGGTACCTACACTGTATCCTGGGCAGAGAGATGCAGCTTTACGTACTCATATTGAATTAGAGGTGAACACAGTCCTACAAGCTAAGCTTTAATTTGGTTTATTAAGTCCTCAGTTGCAAAATACATGAAACAGTGTTACTGCCAGTCGGTGCATACATGAAGTTCAAATTAAACTATGCAAAAAAGTGCTTTGTAACACTTTGTAAAAGAGCTCTTCCTTCTTAAAGCCCACTTGTTTAGTTGTCTTGTACTCTGTTGGTAATTCGGAAGTGCCTAGAGACAGGAAAGCGGAATCCTGTTGCTCTGCATGCTCTGTAAACACAGACTGTCTGCCCAAAGACACTTTTTGAAAGTGTGTATCATTTTGGCTTATCTTGTGTGGCTCTTTTGGTAGCAGAAAACTCACAGAATTTCACGGTCAAATATTTAAAGGAGGAAAAGGCATTTTAATGCAGCTAACTGTACTAAATATGATTTTTCTTCTTAGTGCATTCTTTTACTTTGTAAAAATTTTTAAACATTTTTCTCAATTTTTTTCCAGTGCTTGGTGAACACCTCTGACCATGTTTAGAATGTCTAACATAGCTAAGACGTCAGTGCAAGGAGCACTGATCCCAACCAACCTCTCACAGATGAGTTTAACAAACAGCTGGGGCAGAAGAATTAGAGATGGGGCTATTTGGAGAGGCTTCCCCAATTATTGAGGACACGAGCATGTTCTGATCTCCTACACAAATTCTTTAACACACTTTAGCATGCATTCATCATCTGAGGTTAAGCCTGAAGATCATGAAATAATTAATGTCTCAATTGTTTATTTCCTCATTAGTTACTGAGATATTATCTTGAAAATCCCCATGGTCCAGTTGAATCTCTTTGGAAGTTCTCTAGTATTCTTTCTGGATTGTTCATATGTGCCACAGACCGCTCAAATTAATAACAGGGGCTGTCACTCCCTTCTGTGGGCTTTGAATCAGGCTACGCAAGACTGGAAGGCATGAACTTCTCGAGTACACCAGGCTGTTTTCCTTGGTTATACTGATTAAGCAACTTTCCATGAGTTGTTGGAGACAACATGGGCATTTGTTTCTTGTCATTTTGATCTGATTTTTTTCTGATTTTTTTCTGGGAGTGACTGTACCAAATTCACCTGGGGGAATAAAATAAAACTAGGTGGGCGAGATTCTGTGTTGACTTTGGCTCCAGCCTACTGAAGTGTATGGAGGAAGTCATGGGTCCTTATTCACTGATTCTCAGTAGCTTTTCTGCATGAAGGTCTAATTTGCACCAGTAGAAAATCAGAAATAAAGTTGGACTCTGTTTTGCTTCCTCCGCTGTCTCCTCTGTTTCGCTCTGCAGGGCTTCTATCTGGGGAATACAGGTGGCTGTGCAGGAGATGGCACTTCAAAAGCTCTTCATTGACAATATTCAGCTGTATAAGGGCTACAGCAACATTACCACTTCAGAAGAATGTGTGTTTGAAGTAAGTATCATGTTTGATCCCATCTTCCCCACCTTGGTTTTGTGTTGCACAGCAGTCTTGAAGCCTGTCAACTGGATTCCTCTCAGATGAAATGAAACCAAAGATGCCCTCCAGGAACTCACGTAATTTACTTCAACTGCTAATGGGCATTTAGTTCAGATACCTGGGCTAGAGACAGTTCTCAGCGACTTTCCTCTCAAGCATGTACAGGTCGGAGCCTGGATCTCAGAATCAACTGTTTCATTTCCCAGGTCCACTCATGCCACTCCTCACACCTTACTACTGCAGACATAGGTAAGGCCACTCTGTGCAACCTGGAGCATGTCTAGTAGAAGATGGGGGAATCTTATATATTGTGTGTAGCTCCTACTGGTCATGGTAGGACAGTTGTGACAGCAAAACAAGATCATAGCTATTGCACTGGGGACATATCTGCCAGGAAGGTGTCAAACAATATCAGAAATGCCGACATGACGTTTTCAGGAATGAAAATAACCAAATAAATGAGTGATGGAACTCACTCACAGTGAGTGGAGATGGAACACACACAGTGCATGAAGCTGCAAGGAACTGGAAAATGGAGATGCACCTCAGCCAGTCTGAACATTTGTGTAGACCTTCCTTCTCTTCTGCATACACACACACACGACCCAACAAGCAAGCAAACATGTTGGTCTAACTTACTTTAATAAAATAAACAAAGTCCAGCAAACAGATATCAGACCTGAATTTTTGCCGCTACCTAGGAGATCCATCTAGAGAGGAACTAGAAACGGGTTTTGGTCCTGAATTTTGTCTGCTTGTTGGCCTAAGTCCTCACCTATCTGCTATTATAGAAGGAGGCGTGTGAAACTCTACCAGCATCTGTGGAATTGCCTCTATTCTCCTTCCAGATCAATCAGTCAGGTTTTCTGTTTCACAAGATGCTGCTTCATCCAAGCCGTGAGCAATGTACAGGAAGAGCTAGTGAATCAAATGAGTATTAGGGGTGTCAGATGTTTTTGAAAGCTGCCCCATAATCTAATCAAATCACTTTGTTTAAACAAAATACTTCCAAGTATGCTTTATCACAAACCAAATATACCTGTATAACGAAGGGAGTGTTTTACTAGTATTCAGTACAGTGCAAATTAGCAAGAAGGTCATAATTTCAAGTGAATTAATGTTTGTCAACTATGTTTACATTTCAGTAAATACACAAGGGCTAGATTTAGAAGTGATTTTGACAGCAAGGAAAAGTTCTTCAGTGAGAATCAAGAGTGAAACAAACTAGGATGTGGAAAAAAGTATGGAGGGATTTGCACTGACTGTTAATGCTCATATTCAAGATTTTTCAATAAGAAAATATTAAAATTGTGGAACAAAAAGCAAGTAGCAAAAAGAGATGACAGAAAAGCAAGAAATATAGCAGTAGTATTTACAGTCAAGGCAAAAAAAGCAAAGGCAGAAGTTAGAGGCAAATGAGAAGGCAATCCGTAGCACACAAGGTTGTATTTCCATCATAATAAATTGAGGGAGTAACTGCTCACAACTGCTTTCACAAATCTACTGGGAAAGAGATCTGATCATAGCAATCCATGCTCCAAAACACAACCACACGCCTGACAACAAGTGTCCAAGTGTCAATGTTACATGAGGAGATAACAACACAGCGGGGGCTGAGGCATTGCAATTCCTCAGTTTGGGATGCAGGACTCCTGCATCTCCCACTTTGTGGGTAAGTGCTTTAACCATGGGCCCCTGTCTAAAAGGTAAGTAGCAGAAAGCAGCACCAATTTTGGCTTTGCTAAAACAGGACACAGCAAGTCTTTCTCACTTTGGCAAGGAACACCGTAAGAGACCTCAGGGAAGGGTCTTGACCCTTCATCTTGTGTATTTAGAGGTGGCTGTTTGAAGGTGGGTGCTGTGGTGCTGGGGCAGCTCACATGTACTTAACGCACCGCTCAGGCATCTTAATGTGGAGGTTTTCTTGGCTTTGTGTCTACTTTGAGATGCCCTTCTTTCTCCCTGCTCTGCCTCTGTGTAGGCAACCTAAATCTGTAATGGTGTGTGTACTCAGCAAGGGGCAAAAAGTCAAGGACTGGATCCACCTGTGCTCGGAGCCGGCAGGAGCGGTATGTAGCTGTTCGGATGTGTGGGTGTACGGCTGTTCCGTACTGGCAGGTCCTCCCAACAGCGTGCTGGGTCAGGCGGTGAAAGGGGTGCTGCTCCAGGTGTGGACAGAACAGCATGTGACTGCCAGTGTATGGAGGCACCTCTTCTCTCCAGGCTTTAGATTCCTTTCTCGGAGCTGAAGGACATTACCAAAACACTGCATTTGACTCATACAGTTGTCTCTATTAATGTTTTTTGCCATAGGCATGTATCCAGACATGGTATCCAGTGCCAATGTGTTTGGTTGCATTCCCCCTCTGACTTTTAGGTGTCTAAACCTTTTATTGAAGCCTGTCCCAGCTCTTGCAGACAATAGCTGAGCTGCTGCTGGGGCACACGTGGCAGGACTCTGTGCCCTGAGGTCTATAAACACTAGTACATCCACTTAAAATTCAGCAGGCAAATTGGCCAAGTGACCTCAGCAGGACTGCTTTATTTAGGTCTAGTCATGCAATATATGTGATGGCTCTGCCTGTATAGTTTGTTGGTAAGGTGTGGATCTCACAGGATTTGAGGATATGTTAGTTTTTTAAATATTTGAATAGGGAGGTTTAAGGCTGGGGGGGGATGTGTTAAAGTGAGATTTCTAGAGATCATGATTCTACTGTTTTGTATTTCAGTGCTTCATTGCTGTGTGAAGTAGCAGTCATGAGGGATGCAATAAAAGAAATTACACCACTTACAGAAAAAAAGGTCCCCTTGCTCAAATTCAGCTGATCAGTTCTCGGCTTTGAGAGTTGGAGTTTCTAACTTCAAATGAATCCTGAGAAGAGTTCATAGGACTATTTATTAACATAGACTGATGCTGTATACCTGAAAAGTTTACACAACTGCAAAGAGTTTTCTCTTGAAGGCAGCCTATATTATGCTCTAACGGCTTTAACTGTCCACCAGCAAAGAAGGTACTTTGCAATTCCCTAACTCAAGTGGATCTCAGGTGGAAATAAACATTTGAAGGATGTTTCCTAACACATTTCAATTTGATTTCCGACAGTTGTTTGCATCTTTGGCACATTTTGCACCATTTTTTGTGGCGAGAGGTAAAATAATGCTACAAAGTCACTATTTAACCTGGGATGCACCGGTGCTCAGCTTTCTAAAAGCTCTGATTCAGTTCTTTTTTGTCTTAGGAAACTCCTGTTATTTCCTTTGCAGTTGGTTGGTTTTCTAGGGATGACCGCATAGCTGATAAGAAGTACGTACCCGGCATCTCTATAAAGTATTCTTCAGAAATCTAATTAGAGCTACCAAATATGCATTCACATTACCACAGTAATGGGCAACACGTATTCCAGGATGTTCTGGGGTGTGCAATGCAGAGCAAGTGCATTGCAACAAGTTGAAGAGGAAAGGAAGAGATGAGGCTAAAAATAATAGGTGAATCTCTTACGTTGGGTTCTTTGTGTGAAAGATGTTACTAATAAAACAGCTACAGATATATTTATTGATAAATGTTTTCTACCATTTTATTCTTGTTTGTTCTGATAGTCCTCAACATAGCTCCATTTGTTTATATGTTTGTATTGTGTTCCTCTTTTTTCTTTTGTTATCAAGTTTGTATCTCCTGGTGAAATTCAGAGTCCCCTTTGTCGCAGTGGGCTTTTGAGTGGGCTCAGGAATCCAGTGGTTCCAAGGTCTTTGCAGAACTGGAGACTCACACTGCCTCTGAGAGGAGCTGGAGTGGACTTGTACCTGCTGTGAGAGGAAAGAATTTCGCATGCCCTCTGTGCGTGGACAGAGATGATTTGACCTGTACCTACATCCACACCCTGAGCGTCAAGAAAGGTTTTAGAAGCTTAAAAAGGTGGAAGTGTTGAAACAGATGAACATCTACTATGGAGTTAGGTACAAACTGCATATCTTCAACACATTGTGTTTTTAAAGTGCTCAACTGTAAGAACATAGTCTTAGGATACGAATTAACCTACGTCACCTAGAAACTGCATAACTAAACCACTGGTTTGCTGAAGTCAGTATCTCAATAGTGAGTGAGAGTGAGAGATTGTAACTACTGACCTGTTTTCAAAAAGTGTAGTATTCAATAGAAAAAAAAACCCACACCAAACTAAAATACATTTTAATTGAAAACTTAGCTTATAGTCTGACCTCATTCCCTGAATATTAATTTTTTTAAATGAAACCAGAGACTTTTTCCACGGGAAATAGTATGGAGATGCAACAGAATTTCAGGAACTCAGAGCTGATGGAGCTGAACCTGTCAGCAATTATTTGATTGAAACACATTTGCAGAGAGAGATGACAGTTGGTTTTTAAGTTGTATATTCAATTGCCCTTATCCAGGAAAAAATGTCAGAGACCTTGCCCTGTATCTGAGACCACCTTAGAGGAACCATCTACAACAGGTGTGTGAAGCCTTCGATGTAGTTACATTTCATAATTATTCAAAGCCATAATTACTTTTTGCATAACTTTATTTTACAATAACTTATAGCAGTTTGGTACTACTAATGTAGTAATAAGTACCGTGCTAACAATAGAAGTTGCTAGAGAAGCTTTGGAAAGAACCGCATCTGAGTGGCATTTTGGCAGTTTGTTAATCCAGACTTTCAGGATTCCAGGATAAAATATTATTTAGGCACACAGTTGGCAGCTGGCAACAAACCCAGAGGTTCTGTTGTTGGGCTGGAGTCTAGCCAAGGTAAATGAAATGTAGTTGTACGTTGTGTGCAGTCCTCAAAGGCAGCACGGGACTTCCAGCATGTTGGAAGCCTTAACTGAGACAGTCTTTGTAGCAGTGGTGTGCCGAAACCGATTCTTAACCTGCACAGAAAAAGGGAGTACAGGCTGAAGAGATAAACTTAGCAGAAAGGGCTGGGATGGATGACCTAGCAGGACAGCTCTTCATCTGCCCACTGAACAGCAAAACCAGGCAATTACTATTGTATGCTGCTGAAGAAATTGATTGTGAATTGTATTGTTTCCTGAAAGGTAAAGGTGACATTAAAACTGGCAGTCCTGTGAGTCAACAATATGTTATATGAAAAGTCATATAATTCATTAAAATGCACTTATCCCTTGGTGCATTTCTTTCTCCCACCCCACCCCACCCCACCCCTGTTTTTAAACTAATAAGAATCTTTTACAAGCCAGAAACTGACACAAATTCTTCCCTCAGATAGAGATCCTTAGTCTACTTATGCATGCTTGGCAACCAGGCTCATCATTATTGCTAAATTTAACATTGGAAATAAAAGAAATGTAAGTACTGGGGAAGGTGTACAAATGGACAAAAGCCAGAAAAATATAAAAATGGTACTCCATCTTTCATGTGTCAGTCTACACAGATAATGGAGCATACTTGCGGCACCAGAACGCAGCAACGTAAGGAACGGGTTCTGTTCGCTTTTTTTTTTAAAAATTTTCTTGCTTATTTGGACAGGAGATGTAATTTTTCTTAATGTCTGAAGGTGTTGAGGTTCATCTGAGGAAGAATAGTGGACAGTCATTTCCACAGCTTACTCACAACATGTTCACAACCACTTTTACTGTGCTGGCAGAGGTAAATGAAATTGGAGATACCTGTTGAGTAGACTACTGGACTGAGATGTTAAGTGCATGGCTTGAAGTAAACCCCAGCAAAGAAGCAGGAACTTCTTTCCTGCGTCGTCTTCTGAAGAACATCTTAAATAACCCGTGCTTTGTACAACTAAAATGAAGCTGTGGATTCACTGCCAGAATATTCCAGTTGACTGGTCAACAATATTTCGTACTGGAGTCTAAACAATGGTTGCTCGTTGCAGTGTGAAATGATGTGAAGAAAACAGCTACGTAAATTGAGTCCCTTCACTTTCCTGATTCCTTGCTTCCCCATCCTTTCTCTGCTTTCCATTGCAGTTAGAAACACTTGAGGGTCAAAGCTGCCTTTTATAAATGGGAACCTACTACTATTGTCAGTCACCTAGGGAGGCCCCATGGTTTGCCCTGTACCACTGTGAGAACTGTTCCTCTAACCCACTTGGAAGCCTCTGAGTATTGATATGACTGAGCAGGCAACAAGACTAGGATCTTTCTGGGATACTGGCTGAAAATCTAGAGAGAACAGTGAAGAAAATGGAAAGAAAAATTAAGATGCTTCCATACCTCAAGATCTCACCTAACAAAGCTGGGACATTGTTTTCTCTCTGGCAGGAGGTTAGAGGCCTCGGTTCCCAGAAACCTCTCATCACTATGGAACTGCAAAATGTAAACAAATTCCCATCAAAATATGTTCAACAATTTTATTCCGACCTATTTCAAATAGCAGCTCAAAACTGCGGTAAATCTTACACAGATCCCTCACACTTCCAAAAGGGTAATTTTTTTTTTAACATAATTTGTTACACCTTTCTTAGTTTATCCAACTGGGTATCAAAGGCAGTGACTACATCCTCTCTAGAAAACTAGTCAGTCCAGTATGCCCTTGATGTTCAAGTCCCTGTGCTCGTTAGCCAGGAAGGTTTCTCTAGCTAGGCCTTTGGTTTAAGCAAAAGTTTTCTGTTGGTAATCTAGAAATTTATCTAAAGATCAGTTTTGTTTACTGCTCTCTTTCACTTGAAATGGAGACAACCTGTGATCTATTGCTTTTAAGACAATATTCTATGACTGGCTCTTGTGATCCTTCTACTTGCTAGAACATGGTGGGCAAGGACTGTAGCTTTTACCTACCACATCATTTCCAAAAAGGACTGTGGTGAGTTGACCTTGGCTGGATGCCAGGTGCCCACCCAGCCGCTCTATCACTCCCCTCCTCAGCAGGATGGGGGAGGGAGAAAATAAGTTGCCCCCCTGAGCCTACAGGTGAGCGGAGAGACAGCTTTGATGCTGTGCAAGCACTGCTGGGCAGTAGCCAAAACTCTGATGTCTTATCAACACCTTTCTAGCTACCATCAAGCTAGCATCACTTCGTCAGCAATCATTTGGCAAGAAGCACCCCCATTATCATGTTCTGAGATACCTGGGGCCTATGAGTATTAGTGATCTTTGTTCATCAGTCTGGGCATGATGAATCCAGCTTTTCCTGAAATTAGTTATTTCATTTGGTGCTTAATTCTCTGATAACGCTGTGAGGCTTGCTATTGTCCAAATCTCACCTTCGAACTATAAACTCGTATTTTATCTCAATAAATTCTGAAGTCTGATGGTGATGACAAATTAGTATCAAAACCTTAAGGAGAGTGGATGAAAAAAAAAAAAGTTACCATAGGATTGAGAACCTGCTTTCAAGCATGTACCAAACATATCAGCACCATCTGCTGCCAGCGGGGGCAAACTACATGGTCTCTGTATACTGTTTTGGGAATATTTTTAGTAAGTTACAAAAATTCACCCACGTTTCTTGTGTGTCAGTGAAATAATTGAGCAACTGGCTACATAGATGACATAAAGAGGAGCCTAAGATGAGTCCACAGTGAGAAAGCAATGAAGTCACTTTACCAAGATGACCTTTTCATTTCACTTTGAAGACATGTTAGTGAGATGCTGGAAGCATTTCATAAGTGATACAATTAGCCCTGAACAGCTTTTCTAAAACAAAACTCCTTCATTTAAAATTCAGTTACAATTTCTAAGTGTCAACAGAGCTTTTACCTACCACAAAATTTCCAAAATATCACGTGCTTCAAGTGAAGAAGAGAGTTTTAAGGATATCCTTGATATAATACCTGCCTAACAGTCCAATACATCCTTCTTAACAAACACAAAGCAATTCAGACTTTACCATGTCACTTCTGCTTACTTCTAGATTTTACTTAACACTGACTTCATTTTGGGATCTACTTATTTTAAGACTACTAGCAAACATAGCATCTTGACATGCTTTCCACTTGCTAATCAGTGTTCAGAAGGAGTTTTACAGAAAAACCTCAAATTTTTTCTCTTAACTTGTTCGCGGTGCATGCATGCGAGAGTTGAAGATTCATAGGCAGGAATCACTGCTTGTAACACCAATTACAGTGGGTCGTATTATTTACTTTTTAATGCCTTGATCTGCATTAGTTAATCCTAATTCTAGTTCACTCAAACAAAACCTTGTTGGCTTTGAAAGACTTCAGTCTTTTATTCCAGATTACAACCATATAGCTCTCAGACTGCGACCTCTTTCCTCCCACTATCAAACAAACAGCATGGTTACAGGTTTGCTCAGCTGAATTAAACTTTTTAGTGCGGGCAAAAGCTTCGTTAGAGGCCAAAACACTGGTCTGATAAGTAACAACTCAATACACTTCACTCAATGACCGTTGCTGATTCATCCAGTGTTCGTGAGCTGGCTTTGCGGTGCATGCCAGCAGCTGCTGTCAGGCAGGGTAACATGAGTTGGCCACGCTCGCTGAACGTTAGTCTTGTAGGAAGAAATCATATTCAGTTAAACAAACGAGTGAAGTGTTGCAAACAACCCTTTCTGATGCTACTCTAGCAATGCCTTGTGTGTTTACTTTATAGAAAGCATTAAAATGCTGTTGAGTGACTCAGACACTTTGTATCCTGGGTGTGCTTAGCTGTGTCCTTACCAACACAAAGTGAGATAAGAAAATGGCAATTTTGAAATGGTTTTCCTTTAATTTGGCAAAACAGCTCTATCATCTGATATTTAAATATTGCCTACAACTCAGGCATCAATAAAAATATTTTCCTTTATCGTCTTGCCTACATGATGTCCTTTTGCAGATGTGATGTGTGCAACTATAGAAATAGAATTGAGCAGGGAATGGAACTTTACATGAGAAGGTTTTTGCAGGAGATTTTTTTTTTTTGTTCAAATAATACTTTTCCAACTGAAAATTTAGAAAAATCTCTCCTGTTTTCTTGGGGAAAAAAAGTGAAACCATACGGAAGTGAAGAAAACTTAAAGCACATCTTTAAATAAGACTTCTAACGTTGATTGTCAAAGCCAAAACCTAGAAAGAGGAAAAACAGGCTGTTTTACATGCTATGTGTCTCAGCCTTTGTTGCTTGAAAACCCAAGTGGCATCACTCCAAATTTTGAAATTATAGCAAGGGCTGAAAAAGGGCTGTTCTGAATTTACTTTGAAAAAAACACAGAAGGTAGATGTAGTGGTACCTCTTCTTTTCCCTTCCTATCTCTTTGGATTTAACTAAAACCTATCTTCCAACAAAAACGCGATTGACTTCTTGCCTGCCAAATCTGCGCCCAACTTTTCTGAGGTGAGGCAAATGACTCAGGGCATGTGCAATCCCCCTGTCCCCTGCACTCCGTAAAACACCAGCACAAGCAACTCACCTGCTGGGATACAATGGCTTTTCACACTTTACCACTTTCTGGTACAACTTCTGCCTTTGCCTGCCACGCTACAGTGAACAGCTGCAGGTTATTTCTTTGGGTCCAGTTGTCCAGGGTGGTGGTGAGATTTTGCTCATTTACGGTTTTGGGGACCCGGGCGGGAGCAGAGGCCGCCACACGAGGCACAGAGTGGCGGTGGCCTAGAGTGGGTCTCTGCTGCAGCTCCCTGTTTGGGACAGGCAGGCCCCACCGCCTCAGCCAGGCGTTGCTCCCCAGGCCTCGCTGCGTGGCGGTGCCCGACTCCTCACAGCGGGCAAAACCCCCACTGAGGAGCAAACCGACATGAGGGTTTTTTGCCTGTGGGATGTGCCGAAGCCGCCCTCGCCCCCACTCCCCAGCCAGGGGCCGAGGCGGCAGCTCCCCGAGAGCTCGGCACGGCCATGTGGGGAGCAGCCCCACAGGACATGGCCCTGCCGAGGTGACCCACCCGGGGTGAC
>VYZM01023084.1:21171-31487 GCA_013398915.1 Dromas ardeola
CCGTGGGTAACGGTGGCCTGTGGGGGTGCGGGCGGCTGCCGCTGCTATGGGAGGGTGGCTGGCGCGGCAGACACCTTGCCGGCCTGTCCCGAGGGCCGCGGGTCCCTGGGATGCCTTGCAAGGGGCAAGGCTGGGCGCAGGGAGGGTGGTTTGGGGTGAAGAAACTGTGAGTCACGCGTTTGTTAAGTGCTGTGTCTCTGTGCTTCTCTCAAGGAGAGAGTGATGAGAACCACACGTGGGAAAGACCTGAAGCGGAGCAGAGAGCAAAGCCTACCGAGAGCGGCGAAGGTAAGGCAGGCACAGCCACATTCCTCTATGCACTGCACCAAAGAGTCCCCCTCTTCACATTCCTGGGGGAGGGAGAGAAGGAAACTGTCGAAAATAACTGATGTTGAAAAAAACATATTATTTTTTCCTTTCCTGTTAATCCTTATCACACTTTCTTAACTGTAGCATCTGAAACGTCAGGAAAACACAAGTTACGGTAAAGTGACACCTGTTGAGGGGAGGAATCAAAACCGCGTGTGGGCTTCTCTGGTTTGGCACTAGGGGGACTACTTGCTGTTTAAAAGCAAAAGTTGCTTGACCTGTTTGAAAGCATTGTATGGATTTACAGAGCTGTCTTTTTATTGGTGCTGCAAGCTGACTTGTCCACATTCAGACGGTGGTAAAGATAAAAGGGCCAACAAAGAACTCACATACACAGTAGGAACAGAGGTGGAAAATCAACAATATTACCAATCACCAACAATATGCTTGACAGTAATCAAGAGGCAAAGTACAGGCAGCTTGCGCCTTAAGGACTTGACGTAGATCACAAAACCTGGTGAGACTGCAATACGCAGACTAGTGGAGTGGGAGGTGAAGGTGTAAAAGGATCTGGCCATACTGAAAATACTGAAGCAGGTGATGAGCAGTGTCACCTTACATACTATGACAGTAGAAAAATGTAGCCACCAGCATGCTGAGAATGGTGCTCCAACAGAAATACTGTATGTAAGTGACCCCATGGGAAAACACATGTTGTTAAAGTGAGCAATGCGCGGGCTCCAGGAGAAGAAAATTCAGTTGGGGGGTGAGGGGGAGCTACTGCCCAAAACTCAAGAGAATGTAACGGTCTGGCAGTGCATGTTAGCTGGCTGTTGTCTCTGGTGTGCCAACAGCTGCTAGCTGCACTCCATATTGTTTCATTCAAAAGCATCGTGGAAAACTCAGAGGTGGCCTCTTCTTGCCGTGGAATAAGCAGAAGTCAGTTAGCCAATGCTTTTCTGTGGGCGCTAACAGCAGCACTCTGGCAAGTAAATGTTTTAGTGTTTTATATTGAATTGACATTTATTTTGAAGGATTTAAGACCAGCTTTTAAGAAGCAAAGGGAAGGCTTCAAATTTGGTATTCATTGATGTTTATACAAAGTAGCTAACTTGGTGGCTGCTTCCCAGCATGACTTCAAAGGGCCTTCCATCAAAATGGATATTGTAGGTAAAATTTTAGCTTCATCCAGCCTAAATCCATAAGCTTGAATCTTGGGATCTTTATGCATCCTCCACTGCATGTCAGTAAATGGAGGTATAGTGTGGCTTACCACCTAAACTTAAGTTGCACTATGGAGTAACCAATGATAATTCTAATCTCAAAATAACCTAAAATTGACTGTATAGTCAACTTTAGACTCTAGTCTTATCTATGAGTTAGACTCTAGGCTTGTCTAGACTAAGGGTCTGGTTCCAACAGTGACCATAAACTCAAGGGAAAATAGGACTGAAGTAAGTGTGTATAATACTAATTAACTTGTGGAGATAACATACTATACTGGTGCCCGTACAACTAAGGCAAGAAACTGTTGGCAACACTATTCAGTTCCTTTTGGACAGTCTAGGATCTGATTCTAGTCATAATCCACATAGGTTTTACGCTATTACTTTAATTCAGGTCTTACTGAATCAGAAACTTATCTATCTGTGCCATTTATTTCATTATAGTCAGTATTTACTCCTTGAACTTGTATATCTAACGTATATGAAACATGAACCTCAAAACGGGTGAGCAATGCTGAATTTAGGTAGAAAATAAGAGGCATGTTTCCAGGCATGTTATTTCATGAGACATCTCGCTCTGCACGGGCTCTTTGTCTGGTAGGCAGTGTACTGCAAGCTGGCTGCTGTACCTGTTATGTAGCAGTCACTACTGCACTGTCACCTGCTGCAGGGCCAGCTCATCGCTGTTTAAAGGCAGTTCCTTTGGAAATTACTAGGGTTCTAGCTTCCAGGAATGCAGGTGGTGCTTCTGTGTGTGATGGGATGGCAGTGTATGTTAGCTGGTTGAAATTCTGACACCAGCTAACATGCAGTTGCTGTCCTTTTCCACATACTTTCATCATCAAAATGGAGAGCTACTACTTTTGTATAAGGAATCTTTTGGGTCCACCTGATTATTGCTTTTTTTGACTGTCAGGCTCATTTTTGGTATTATAGCAGTATCTTTTATTTCCATTATCCAAAGAATTGTGAGAATTTTTCGTTGATTTAGAGTCTGGTTTTCATCTGCTTTTAGGTTAACGGGAAATTTACAGATAAAAACAGGTAAATAATTCAAACATTTAAAACAATTATAAGCTCTGGAAGTTTTCTTGAAGCAAAAGAAGCACAGTTAAAAACTTCACATAAGTTTTAATGTTTGGTTTTTAAATTTTTTATGTGATATTTGGCAAATGCACATTGGTTCTTATTTTTGGGGGAGGGGAGTGGTTATTTATTTTTTTTTAACTGAGTAATTCGGTGCTGTAAAGGCTTAAAATCACTTCACTAACTACCTGTATGCTATATCTGAAAAATAATTACCTTTCTATTCTATTAAGAAAAAAGTCAATTTTAGAGTTTTTCTTCTCCTCTGGCTTATCAGAATAACTTATTTTGTGAACAGCAATACATTGAAACAACTGCACATAGCCTTACCAACCAGGAGGCACAGTTTGAATAGGACATAATATGCTTCAGAAGAATAAAGGCTGGAAGCACATTGATCCTTTTGATTCATGTTACACTGGAAGCTTCTGTCAAACATACTGCCACAAGCAACAGAGTATTACCTCTGTCCTCATCCTGGCTCTTCAGGCACTTGCAGAATGCAAAAACCCTCTTTGCTATTACTTGCTTTATCTGGGTGCTTCTGTATGTGCCTTGCAAAGTGAAGGTCTCCTAGGAAGAGAAAGAGCATCAATGTTTGTGAAGGTCTGGAGAATTAGGATGATCCTAGAGTTGTGTGTGGTGATTAGGCAGTGTATTGTTAGTTAGCTGTTCTTCATACACCAGCAACTGACTACACTGCCACATTAGCACATCACTGTTGAGACAAGAATATAAACATTGTTATTATAAATATCTAATTGGATCCTTGGCTGGTATGGGGCCCAGTTCCCCTGCCTGAGAGGGGCTGTGCTAGGTTATGCAAACTGTGAATGTAGGGTATAAAAATAAGCGTAACTGCGGTTAACACACTTAGACTGCTAATCCAACTGGTTTCTAAAGAATTTACTCAATTATGTAAGTATTAAGTAAGAGTTTCAGGTTTGGGCCCTGTGTGAATGTGTTTCTTACACCACTAAATGTTTACTGGAGCATTGATGTGTGGGCCCAGCAAACAAGTATTTTGTGATAATACTTGAATTAACGGATATATCCAACCGGTGACTGAAATGGATTTAGAATATTTGCACTCCCAGGCAATTTTTTTGGAAAGAGGAACTGACAGTTAAATAGTATCTGTTGGTGATAATGAGGATATGTCAGACCTAAGGAGTGAGGGAAGGATGAGATGGGAATGAAGGAAATATTAGTATGAAGGACACAAATGGTCAAATCTTCAAATGGAGGTGAAAAAACTTCTAACACTCATGGACTGAACTCTGTTAACCTTCTTAAGAGGGCAGTTTTATCTTAAATTGGTGGGATTATTTAAGAGTCCAATAAATAGGTTTTAATCTGTTTATAGCATTTGTAGTTTAATATTTTTTATATGCTATACCCTACATAACTGTAAGTCGATATTTATATAGACATGCATTGATACTACTTTGTGGGCTTTTGGCTATCGATAAATGTGTGTTTGTATAGCAGTGTTCTAACTTTCCAAGTCTGTGTAGTTAAAGATGCTTTATTTTTACCCTGGATAACTGGTAACTTGGTTTTAAGAAAGAAGTGATTAGTTTATCAATGATCTGCCCTAGATATTACATCGGAAGAGCTGGTATGTCTCATGAAGAATAAGTAATACAAACATACCGAGTTTTTTGAGGAATGTTAATTAACAGGAAACTTTGAAAAACTTACTCTGTGTAGAGTCAGGACTGAATGGTACCTATATTTAAATTTCTACAGAAGATGGCTGTAGTGTATTGTGACCAAACGGTGAAAGAAGAAATTCAATGACTGTTTTGTCAGGCAAAACCTTATTTTTCTAGGAATCTGAAGTAAAAGTAATTCAGGAAGCAGTGAGTGAAATTATTCTGAATACCAGCAAAGGTATTTGATCTTAATGCTGGCATTGAGTATTTAAGATCACAGTGTATCCTGTGAAAAACAGAATATGAGCTTTAGTGGGTGAATTGCAAGCAAGATGTGCACACTCCCTTCCTTCGTGATCCCTTCCAAACTAGAAAATGATACTGCACAGTTTATCTTTCATACGGTATTTAAAGAACTTGAGTGAAATTTCCCATATGCTAAGTAACTGTCAGGCAATACCAGGACTAAAATAGATTTTTTTCAGGTGTTCCACTAACAGCACCCAACATTCCTTTATACCTACACTTTTTTATTCAGTGATAGGAAAAACAGGGAGCTATAGCAGTGCACATGAATGGACATGCATGTTTTAGTCATGTACATTTCAAAGTAAAGGTATCATCCACGATGTATGGGAAAAACATTGTGTCCTGCCACTTAGTTCCGTGGAATCTAGACTGCTCCCAGTGAGGGGAGAGGATCCGTATCTCAGTTCCATTGCTGCTCCATCAAAACAGCAGGGACATGTGGCAAAAATCGCCTGACATGTTCTGTTAAACGTTCCCAAGGCTGGAACTGTACATGTATGAAGAGACTGGAGTAAAACACAGGACCAGCATAAGAGCAGGAACTGTCTTGGACTGGATGTGGAATCTTGTGGGCTAATGGCAAACAGCTCAGAGGTTGGTCTAAAACACAGCAGCAGGCATATTTGGAATAACTAGACCCTTACATAAGTCCTAACTAGTCTTTGAAAGTTAGAGTGGCTAAAATTGTCATGCATAAGATTTGACTCCTAAAATGATATTTTTCATCATTGACGGTGACTTTGTTTCATCGTCCACATCAGTATCATTACTCAAGCTTTTAAAGTCTTTTTATGCCCTTATACTTCAGGGGTTTTCTGTGAAATTCTCAATGGATTCCATAGATGAATGAAAAAAAATACTTTTTTTTTTAACTTGCTTTTGAATTTCTCACCTTTTTAATACAGTTAAGTGGCTATCTTTGTTGGAAAATGTTTTGAAGCACTTCAGTCGGTCTTAGAAGAGAACACCACTACCGCTACCAGTCCTTTTTCATGTAGAAAACTATTCTGAGACACTTGTTTCTCTCGTTTCTATTCTCTCAGCCCTTCTTGAAGACTTGGACAGCTGGAATCAGGTTCCTTATTCCAATTTACTGTCTCCCTTCGTCAAATCAAAACACTTGGCATTGGAAATAGTACAGTGAAACAGAACTGTAAATGGGTTTGCAGTTACATGCAGAATTGAGATTGCAAGGTGAGAAGAGTGGGGCTTGAGGCATGAACCTTCATCCCCTTCTACCTCTACTTGAAGGCTGTTGTTTTATTCCAGAGATGTGAGGTAGATGGCTGGGGAGCATTGTCTTGGGCTCTCTCAGAAAGATGTCAGTCAAGAGTGCCGGGCTGTTGATTTTTGTTGCCCCTTGAATCCTGCTGTAAGCAGCCATGTATATTCACACAGGCCCTGCCTTCATCCAGGTCAGAAGACTGGGAATCCAGCAGGAGATGAGCTCACAGCCGAGGCACTGTACTGCAGTGCAAATGTACGGAGAAGGCTAAAGAAGTTAAAGGTGTTGCTGTAAAGGTGAAATGTAAAATTAATAAAAATACAAAGCAGGCAAGGAAACATTTTTGCATTTTTTGCATTTTTTTCTTTTTCTTTTAATAATTTTATTTTCTATGTACAGTTTTTTACAACTAAATTGACAGCTTCACAACTCAGTAATTTTCCTCAAGAAAATTCAGTTGCATTGGTCTCTAAAAACCCTGGTATGATACCTCTTGGCTCAATGTCTTTCAGTCAGGACAATTATGTGTTAATGGAATATCAAAATCTATTTGTTAATGGTAGATGGGAAACAAAACTCTTCTGTGCAAATACTGAGTAATTTATCAACAAATCCTCTTCTTAGCTATCTCCCTGCTGGTGACAATTGTAATTAGCCATTGTCAGCGATTTAAAGAAACATTCAGGAACTTCATGCAAATGGAAGGTCCATCTCTGCAAGGTACTGAGTACGTTGCCATTCTCAGTAACCTCAGTGGTTCTCAAGACTGTTGCAGGAGCCAATCCAACATTAATAGACATAGTGTAGCTGAAAATACTAACGCCAAAGAGAAGTAACATCACCTGATGGTTTAGCTTCCATAAGCATTTCTCAGGAATGTAGTAAGGCTGAGTACCTATGCTGTGGAATGGATTCACAGTGTGAATGGCTTTTTCAGAGGTCTTCTCTTTTTTTCATGATAATCTGCCTGATTAATGATGCTACTTCTGGCTTGATGCTTTCTATGGGCTCTTCAGGTCTCCAGAATTTCACAACTTTACCCTCAGGACTGACAAGGTATTTCCAGAAATTCCATCGAGGCTCTTTCTTTGAAGAATCTGTAAGAATGGCATGAGATCACTTTAGAGACTTACACTTGTCATTCTTTCATTACCCTGCAGTGGTTCTTCAACTATTTATGCCGAAGTAACCCCGCTTTGTTCTTTGCTAGTAGACTGGACATGCATTTACCTGTTGGTGTTAATGATCTGAAAAGTGGGACGTGAATGATGTTCTCCCCTTCTTGTGAAACTGTTTAAGAGTTACTACTTTTATTATGCTCTGATTCCTAGGGAGGAGGATACGAGGGCTGCATACTCATTTGGGGAATCCCCAGTTTTATGTCAGTTCAGGGCAATTGAAATGGGAGCAGGAAGTCATACTGGTGATGGCTTAATTGAGCTGCTTTCATCCCATAAGGCAAAACCTTACTAGTATCTTTGCTATCATGAATACCTGGCAAGATAATTTCTGAGATCAAGGGACCATCAGGAAATTATGTGGCTCCTAGAGGAGGCAGAAGCAGTTTCTTGGCTCTGGCTTTGTACTTGGAGAGTCTCACAGGTTTAGGGGGAAATCTCTTTTTGAGAGAAGAACTAGAAAACTCTAGGAGATTTTGGCTGGGGAACAGGTGTCCAGTGGGGAACAGTCCTGAACCCTACACTGATTTTTGTAAGTGATGGGTTGAATTTTGCCATTGGACTACATTTGCAATGTCATGCCTGTACGGGGACACCATGGCAAGCAAATCGGTACAGTTAAAACTCATGTCATGAAGGCTCTGGCTCAGCTAGTAATTATATCTTTGCTGATCTTGTTGTATCTAGGATCTGTCCTGAAGTAACATAACCCCATCTCTGAATATTCTTTCAGTGTTCATTAATACATATGAATAACCTTTACAAGTAAAAACACATAGGAAGCCGGACATTATTTGAGGAAAGGTGAGGCCACAAACCTTGCACTGGCCCACAAAAATGGCTTACTGCTATGAAAGCTCAAGCAGCAGTTGTGTAAAGGCCTTGGCACCATGCTTATGCTGCCAGTGGATTCTTTTTGCACTAGACTTATCTGACAGTGCTGGACAAACTGTATCTAGTAGTCTCAGTCACAAGGGGGTGTAGCACGAAGATGTTCAACTTTCTGATTGTCAAGATGGCTACATGAAGAAAACAGAGACTTCTTTAATTGAGGATGCAACCTGATCCAGTGGGAGGTGTCCCTGCCCATGGCAGGGGGGCCGGAACTAGATGATCTTGAAGGTCCCTTCCAACCCAAACCATTCTGTGCTCCTAAGGTGCACACTAATTTCATGTGAAGGAGAGGAATGCAGCAAAAGACCTTATTCCAAAATATTTAAGTACCAAAGGATCTTTCTTCTTCTTATGGGTGAACGGCATGTCAAATAAGAATTAACTGAGTGAATATGGCTGTTCTGTTTCTGCATAGCTATTAACATCTGATGCTGATTGCACTGGTATTTAGAATCTGGATTCATCCCACCCAGCTGGTACCTATGTGCTCTAGTCTCCTCTATAATGAACTGAAAGGCACCGCCAGAGTGCATTCAGTAATTGCACTGGATGTCAGGCTTACTGTAACAGGAGTATTTGTGTGAGTGGGTTTTGCAGGCTGAGCCATGAAGTTCACAAGACAAATTAAGGCAAATCAACGATTATATATAACTACAATATATATAATCTTGCTTTACAATACAGTTTACGTAAAGGTGGACATATGACTGTGCTAAAACAGGAATCTTCTCATCTGCATGTGTTTATGTAAAATCTTCCAGTAATTTTAAGACACCACCCTGTTACATTTTTTTCTGTGAGAAAAGTTGTTTTTCAACAGAAGTCACATAACTTGAAATGGGATTTTGTAAATGGGAGTCTTTGCACTCAAGTTTATACATCTACAAAACGGATATTTCTAGCTAGGCTGGTACAGTAGGCTGTTTTTATAATCAGTGGGAAGAAATGGATGCTTTCAGGCTACAACTCTTCTAACCATATTTTTGATATCCACATTGAAACGAGATGAATTGAATGCTGAGTGCCTGTTTCTCTCCATAGACCATAAAGACTACAATGTTTCCTGACAAATTCAGACTGGAATTTAGGGGGAATACCATAGTTACAGGCAGCTTGATATATAAAAGAAAACAGTTACCTATTAGAAATTTAAAGGCGGGCTCTGCTTCTGATCCTAGGATCTTGATTTTGTGGAAAACAGGGAAGGTTACTCCATAGTTTCCTCTGGCAAAAGATTCTACTTCCTGGCTTGAACTAGGCTCTGATTCTCCGAACTGGTTGCAGGGAAAAGCCAGCACAGTGAAATGGGAGGGACCAAACTCTCTGTGTAGTTCTTGCAGTGCGATGTAATTTTTGTCTGTGTGTTGGCAGTAACTGGCCACGTTTACAACCAAAGTTGCCTTAAGGGAAATAAAGTTATGATAGTAAGAAAAAAAAATAGATGGCATAGATATTATAATTAAGTCTTAAAATGGCATATCCCACTACCACAGTCATTCCTGCCTGAAGGCCAAATTTAATCTGTCTGATCACAATTTCATTAAACAAATAAGGATGATAGCAGCTTAAGATACTTACTTTCAGACAACCTGCTTTAAAAAATCCAATAAATGGATAAACTTAAACTTACAGCTTTGTTTAAATATAAGCATATAAAAAAAGCAGATATTTAGGACAGGCACTAAGATCATATTTACTAGATCAACTTCCAGAACTCAACACAATATGCTACCCTTCTTAACTAAGATTAAAATGCACAAACTGTATCATTAGGCTATATTGATTTATAATAAAGAATATGAAAACCTATTTTTTATGATTTATTAGATCTTAATTTCCGATTAATTCCTAGAGCAGGCCTAGATAAATTTATTGCCGGTTTACTGTTTGAAGAACTGGAATTTAGCACAAATTTCAGCCAAAAATTCCCATAACCAAACTTTTTGTTAACCTACAAATGGAGACCTGCTTTTCAGTAAAGATTCAAGAGAAAGACATAATAAAGTTGTAACTTACTTTCCCTCTGTACTTCTCCAAGGAAACGATCCTTCCTCTTGAATCCTTGACTTCGAAAGAATAAAAATCCTTGATTTTGGGTTTAAAAAATCTGAGTTGCAGCAGGCAGAGAATGGCAGTACACAAAACCATCGACAGAAAGACAACAAAGACCCTTGCTTTGGGCACTGAGTATTTCAGAGGATAAGTAGTTGTGAGCGGCTCCATTTTCGAAATCTTTGGAGAGGAGCCTGGGCAGGCCTGGAATGTGAAGGAGGAGCTGAAATACGAAACTCCCAGCTTGGACTAGAAAGAACAAGCTGCTCATTTTGTCCCTGCTGCAGAAGTGGCTGTTTCATTTCACAGCGTTTCTGCTGCGTTTCAGAGCTCTTCAGTAAAGTACAGAAATCTCTGTGGCTGGAAAAAAAGAAAAAAA
>VYZM01023084.1:31497-45182 GCA_013398915.1 Dromas ardeola
AAAAGCGTGTTCCCATCACCTAAGGATGCGGATTGCTCTGTTTAACTGACCTGTGTGGGATACTCCAGTGTTTGCACAGTCTTGAGAGGGGCCTCTTTTCTGGGTCTGTAGTGCATCTCTCACACATCCCCTGGACACCACAGGTGTCCCTGGCAGATCTGTTCAGCAGCAGGCACTTATACTATTAGACAGAGCCGGAGACACATTTGGGGCCAGCTGTTTATGTAGAAGGAGGGCAATATGGCAGAAGCCACACAGTTTAAAGCTTCTGTCCTGCCTCTCATCAGCTGCTGTGGGATCATAGGCAGCTTCGTTGGTAAAACATGCGCATGGGGCAGAGGAAAAAATCCTTGTTTATAGGCTGGCATAAAGGAAGATAATAAAATGATTTATTTTTTCTTTTTGTAATGGAAGGGGCAGCTGATGATGGAAAATAGGTTGCTATTTTTATTGCTACTGGCTAACTGGCAACTAGCTGTGCTGAGATGAGAAGAGGGAAGGTCCGCACGAGAGAAGAATGAATTAGCCGAGAATCTCAGGTGTAAGCCAGGCAGGTCCAGTGGTGTTTGGCTGAGGGAATTGTGAAAGACACTTTGAACTTTAGAGCCATGCAAGGCTGGTGTCTTATCTGTCTTCATTTTATTGTTTTATATTTTAAAAATGTTTGGCTGTTGCTCTTAGTTTCTGAAGGTACACCAACATGTAATGGTTACAACTCAGGTACAGAAAAACCAAAATTTTCTGTCTTTTTTCATGCCTTCCCTTGCTTGGTTCTTCCCTCTGTCCATTTGCTATTCCCTCTTTTTCTCTCAGCTTTCGGGATTTTGTTTTGTCCTCCTCACATTTCTGTTCTTGGGCTTTTCTAAGCTATTGCTTTTCTTTCAGCCCACATTGCCTGTCAGTCTCTGCTAACTTTCTTTTCCTCCCATCCAAACCACCATTGAAGAGTGATTTCTGTCTTAGTTGTTTTTCTTGTCACTCTGATTTTTTTCTGCACTCAGAGGCCACATTTTAAAGGACGAAAATAGAATGGAACTTTCTTGAAGGTGAAACGTGGAATCTAGGGGTCTGTTGCTTTTCGGTGACTCCGATACCACCTCAGCTATACTTGATTTGTACAATATCATAGTGGTATGTTCAGCCATTTCTATGATGTTGTCTAGTAGCTAAGGTCCATGTTAATTTTGTTTAACAAGACTGTATAGAGAGTTTCACACAGTTCTATGTAACAAAGAGATGCTTGGGAAGTATTGTGAAATTTCAGTATTGTATGGGTGTTTCCTGTGATCTGAGGATATGTGAGGCTTGATGTCTGCCTGGCAGTGAGTCCTGTGAGCATGGTGTTTTGGTGGTAGGGACAGAAAAGGTGCAGACTTCTGTGCTGAAATGGACAAAGCTGTACTCAACAGCAAGCACAGGTGACTAATGCTGACTTTAAAAGCAAGTTTGAATGTGTTTGATTTCAGAAAATCCATGCAAGATCCTGGTGTCTAAGTTACATCTCAACAGCTTGTAATTTGCATCTAAGATTATTTCAGGGGAAAAAAAAAAGACTTAAAATATTATAAATATTTACTGGAGTACCTAATAATGATCCAGATGCCTATTATACTTGCTGTGCTTCCTTACTGTTGTTACTTTCACCTAAAACATTGCTTTAAAACTCTGGAATACAAAATCTTGTGTTCAATATTATCTAGGCTCTTACATTTCAAATTTTGATACATTCTTGTGTTTTGTGTTTTTCTGACACAAATTGCTCTATGAATGAATATGAAAGTAAGGAATGTAAATCTGTCATTTAATCTTTATTTACTATGCCTTAATATATTAAAAGTATAAGATAGCATACCAAATAATAACAGGAACAAGCTGCGGTGGTGGTGAGAAGATTCAGAAATCAGAAGGGACCTAAGCCCTCCTTCGGGTGGAGATCAGAAAACCAGCCTAGTTCCAGACAGCCCAAACGTGGGTTTGCCCAAATGCCCGTCTCTCAGGAAAGGCCCAGTATCTGGTACTAAATGTCTGAAGATGCCTTCGGCCTTTCAAAGGCCGGTGCTGTAGCCTAGTGCATGAGTGACACAAATTTAGGTTTCTTCTCTGCCACAGGCTTTCTGTGTGACAGTTGATTCAGGGGTACTTATCTGACCAGAAACAATTGTTTCTTTCTGTTTTTGTGTCCCCCCCCCCGCCCCGCCCCTTACTCTTTCTCCACCCAGGGGACTGACTGCTGGAGCCACCCTCAGCCCAACGCCTTCTCCGTGGCCTGCTGCTCTGAGAGGGCAGAGCAAAACCTGAAACAGCGTGAAGGGGCAGAATGATATTCGGTCAAGACTAATGGTCATGTTTTGTCTCCTTTCACTTATGCAGGTCCCAGGCTCGGAAAGGACCACATACGCCAGGTTTAAGAGCTCGATTAAGAGGAAGCTGGCGGCCAGGGCGCCGGTGGCAAGCAGCCCTATTGTCACAAGATGGCAGCAGCTGCATGCGAGAGGCAGCGCGGAGGGCCTGACAGGGCCTTGTGCCGCCGGGGGGGCCCAGCTCACCAGCACACCTAGGAAGGCTCCAGGTCAGACAAGATGCAAAGGAACATCTTCGTATAGAGGGTGGCCTCATGTAGGGACTTCTGAAATAACCTGGAGCGGGGAATTAGTGTAAGGTGTGGGTTGGTGTTCCCCAGTGTCCCGTTGCGAGGGGCTCTGGGTATGGCAGCGTGCAGCAGCAGCAGTCTGTGCCGAGCTTCACAGGCAGAGCAAGCGCAGGGCCAGCATCCTCTCGGCAGGAGGACACGGCGGTCGTGAGAGGAAAGCTGGGCCCGAGGTTCCTGCTACCAGTGCGCAGACAGCCTAGGACAGCAGGTCACACAGACAGCTGACATCAAGGGGGATGAAAAGAAAGAGAGTCAAGAAAGTCTCATCTCCAGCCAAGCCATGCCTGTTGCAGGCCAATCTTTTTGCCTCTATAATGAGGGCGCATTGGACTGGGTTTCTGTTGCACTGGGCTGTAACAGTGCACAGGGTTTGTTGCTCCAGCTTTATATCTGAAATAGTTAACACTAACTGTCGGAAGAGCAGAAGACTTCACACAGGCCTTTCTTCCCTTCCTCCTGCTTCTCCTTGGCCTTGCGGCAGACTCGGCCATAACTGCAGTGCTTGGACCAGTCTGCATGGCTGGATGTGCTATAGTGTACGCTCACTGAAGGAGAAGTTTGGCCTGTATTGTTGTCTCTCCTCCAATATTTAAGGCTCCAAATATTGACAAAGGGACAGTGGCCCAGGAACACTCACACTCAAATCACCTTAGGGAGATACTGACCTGAGAGCCATTCAGAGCACAGGTCAAACTTTCAGTACTGTGACTTAGCCTGAAGAAGAACTGATTCTAGGCAGGGGGGGCTGTGACTTACTCTGAAGAACTAATTCGGGGGGGCGGGGGCTGTTTCTCTCCATCAACAACAGGGGGAGCTGACGAAAGGTGAAATGAGCCTTTGAACTCACTCACTCTACTTCCATCAGTGCTAGTGGAAAGTGGGGAAGGGTTTACATGGTGCATGTACAAGAAGAGCTTCCTGGAAGATCTAGGGAACTAAATAAGGCTAATTTCTTGATTAATAATTGAAATATTTAGAGAGCAAACAAAAGATGCTCTTTTAGTGTTCAGGATGTGTTCCTGCAATGCCATCCGTGCCTATTGGTCAGAAAGTGCTATTCTGTCTTCTGCCAAGCAGAATACCAGAGCTATTAATAATACATGTCCAGATCTAGGAAACTCAGGTTCTAAACCAAGGTGAAGTCTTCCCTACTTCAGCTTCTAGAACAGAAAGTCCTGCATGCTGACAGTGGGGAAAGCCTGTATGGTTCTGGGAAATTAGATACTGATTTCCTATGGGGTAGGATCCTGTGTAACCCATCATTAAATCTAAGGCTGGATATGAGCTGCAGTAGTAAACAGGCACACTTGATAAAGGGAATGATCAATCTGACCTTTTTTAGACATCTCTTTTAGGACAAGATGAATAGTGCTGTAGAAATGTCTCTTCACTCACAAAAGGAAAGCAGGGTGACTAGTTCAAATGTTGGTGTTTGCATTGTCCCACTTAGTGTGTCAGATCTGCTTGTAGAGTACTGCTACTATGAAATCAGTGCTACTCTGAGAATTATTTGACAAATATCCCTGTGTATGTTTTTTAAAGGTATTGTTTCCATTAAAATTGTTTTTCCAGTCACGCCTCAGGTGCCTAAGAAACTCTTCATCATGAAAACCGTTGTGACTCTACCTGGCAGTCAAGCTGCAGCAGGCTTGGAAGGGAGGAATAATGGGAGAGCTGAAATGGAAAAGAAACAGGTGAGTAATGCAACATTCAAATGCAGAGGTAGGATATTTGCTTTCCTGATGTGTTTTTTTTTTTCTTATCTTATTTTTGGCCTGGAATCTGTTATGCTGATACTACCTTATTGACATGGAGAACAATAAAAAGAAGAGGTCCATTTAGGAAATGTCTGCTTGAGAAATGTCAGGAGCAATTGCTTCATCATTTATTTGATTCAGCTTCTCTCCCCTTCCTCCAGGCTATCATCCTGCAAACTAAAATCGAAACCAAGATAATGAAGCCCTCAAGGTACGTTTGTTACCTCTGAGGGAAAACATATATTGCAAAAAATATGCATGAAAAACATGAGTGACTCAGTTTTCCACTTTAATAACCACTATGTGTGAAGAAGATCACTTCTCCAGTTGTGCAGGATGTAGCTGTTCATTTTGTCACGTAGACAGAACGAGATGCTATGAGAAATTTGCCAAAAAGTAGCGTTCTGAGAATAAAATATTTTATCGTGACAGTAGAAGGTCAGATTCTTGGCCAAGGATGAAAGAACACATGGAATCTACCTATGTGAAACAGAACCTTCAGATCACTTCCTAGTTAGGTGTTGCTTTCTATTGCTGTACCCTTTATCCCTTAATTTTTCCTAGTGGGCACTGACACATTATTTATTTTTTTTTTTTAGGCATTATCCATTGCTTTTTGGTCATGTTAAATAAACCTATGCTCCAGCCACCCATCTGTTTCTTTTCACTAACTTATTGAAAATTGACTTCTTGTGTTAAGCATGTTATTATCATATTACACTCAAAACCGCCTCTCTATTTTAGTGCTATCTAACTATGACTGTTCATTTATTAAGCTGTAAACTTTTAGTCAGTGACCACGCTTTTTCTTGTGTACTCCTTTCCTTGATTGCTCCAGTTGCAAGATCAGTACTGAAGATGCTGATAGCTGATTTCAAGTGATTACTTTTTTGACCATAACTGTTGAGTAAGGGTGCTTCAGAGATGCATACCCAATGTTGTTGCTCATAGTGGTTTATAATCCTTAATTAGTATTATTGAGAAGTTTCCATGAGGGTATGAAGCTCAACTTCTAAGAAAATGAGGTAGTGTCAGGACAGGTGGGCTAACAGGCTTGTTGATTGATACCTTCTAATAATTGTACTCTTGGAGGTCACTGGATGTTGGAAAAATACTGTGCTTTTACATCATTCTGGGAAACCTGGTCCTTGGAGCAAGCACTTTCCTTTCTAAATAAGAAAAATAGTCTGGAAAATCCTCCTTTCAACAGCAGTGCTCCCTCCATGGTCTGATTGGAAAGCCTGTGAATTTTAGAATTGTTAAAATACACAACTCAATGGGTTTGGAAGGCTCTGGTGAGAGCCTTATAGCAGCCTTCCAATACTTAAAGGGGGTCTATAGAAAAGCTGGGGAGGGACTCTTTAGCAGGGAGCGTATTGATAGGACGAGGGTAATGGTTTTAAACTGAAAGAGGGTAGATTTAGGTTAGATATTAGGAAGAAATTCTTTACTGTGAGGGTGGTGAGACACTGGAACAGGTTGCCCAGAGAAGTTGTGAATGCCCCATCCCTGGAAGTGTTCAAGATCAGGTTGGATGGGGCTTTGAGCAACATGGTGTAGTGAACGGTGTCCCTGCCCATGGCAGAGGGGTTAGAACTAGATGATCTTTAAGATCACTTCCAACTCTAACCATTCTATGATTCTATGAAAAAGTCTGTCCCCATCTTTTTTTGTAAGCCCCCTTTAAGTACTGAAAGGCTGCAATAAGGTCTTCCTGGAGCCTTCTCTTCTCCTGGCTGAATAACCTCAACTCTCTCAGCCTGTCCTCACAGGAGAGGTCTGATCATCCTTCTGATCATTTTTGTGGCCCTCCTCTGGACCCGTTCCAGCAGGTCCATGCCTTTCTTATGCTGGGGACTCCAGTGCTGCACGCAGTACTCCAGCTCTCACGAGAGCCAGTGGAGGGGCAGAATCGTTTCCCTTGACCTGCTGATTCTTTTAATGCAGCCCAGGATACAATTGGTGTTCTGGGCTGCGAGCACACATTGCTGCGTCATGTTGAGCTTTTCATCCACCAGCACCCCCAAGTCCTTCTCGGCAGGGCTGTTCTCAATCCCTTCATCCCTCAGCCTGTTTTTTTCCCAGGGATTGCCCCAGCCGAGGTGCAGACCCTGCACTTGGCCTCGTGGAACCTCATGAGGTTCACATGGACCCCCTTCTTGAGCTTGTCCAGGTCCTTCTGGATGGCATCCTGTCCCTCAGGCCTGTCAACTGCATCTCTCAGCTTGGGGTCATCTGCAAACTTGCTGAGTGTGCGCTTGATCTGACTGTCCCAAGTTCTTCCTAAAATCTAAAAAATTTGAAGGTCAAAAAATCTATTAATCTTAGATATAGTAATTAATTACTATTTAATTTGTGCTGCCTGGTAGCATAGAGGGATGGGATGCATTGAAAAAAAAGATAAATCTTCTTACATTCCAGTGAATGTGTGTGGTCTCTTTGTGGGCGAAAAGATTACTTCTTTGTATACACAAGTTGGTTTTCCACAGAAATGTCTGCACTTATTTTACAGGGACACGGATCCAAGCAACCTGATAAGCTTTCTGCCAAGTTGTCCATATAAATCATATAGAAAGTGCCTCTCAAAGCTGAAGGCCTGCTGTAGAACAGCTGGGATATATAAAAGAGGAACACTTTTTTTTCTAGCTATGTTTTTGTAAGACATTTCTTATCATGATTGCAACAGGGTTTTGAAGAAGTACACTGAGTGTGCTTGGAAGGCTAAATTTCACAGACATTAGAGAAAGAACATAGTAATCTTGAGTGGGTGGTAAAAACATCAGCTGCATTTCCACCTGACTGTGAATAAAGAGTTACAGACCAAACAGACAACTGATATCAGAGTGTTCAAGTCAGGGAACATTATGAAGAAATGGATATTAGTAGGGAGTGGTGAAGAGATTCATATCCTCTGTGAGCTGATCTGAGCCTTTGCCTGAATCTTGGCTAAAGGCCTAAGCTAATTTTTTTTTTTTTAAAAAGGATAAGTTCCAATAACAATTCAGGTCTGCCTTTTCTTATCTTTCTCTGCTGCATCGTCTGATTCTTTGTCACCCAAGGGAATTATAATGTAATTAAAAAAATCTTATTCCTCTGAGACACCTTGTATGTATTTTCAGTTTCATATTGAAATTCTGGTTAAAGGAATGGGATCGTGGAGTCCAAGCTCTGGGACCCTAGTTTGAGAGAGGACTCTGACATCCAATAGGTCTCATGCTGGAATCAATGGCCCTGCAGTGTATGCACCACAAAACTGACCTTCCCTCATAGACTTCTGTCAGACTTACTGTCTGCATGCCGGTTAAAATTAGCCCAAATGCCAATTCAGAAGAGGAAAAGAGGGCACTGAGTTTTGGCAGGTAAGCTGTGGTAGTACCTACAGACGTGCAGGGCCTGTGACCTCTTCCACTGGTAAGATGACCCCATTCAAAAAGCTTTGTTAAAGTTTGTGTGATCATTAGCAGTAAATCGGTGTTTTATGGAAGGAGAGATGGTGGCTCAAGTTTGAGCACATGTTTTGGACACTGGTATTCTGTATTTGTTACTGATCTCCCATCCAAGACACAAGCTGTTTTGAAGCTTTTAAGTAATGAATATTGAGCCCTTTGATGGGAGTTATGTTATCCATGATGCTTACATCCATTTTTTGACAGATTTCTTCATTCAGTCATGTTTACACTTCAATGTATTGGCAGAAATGTCCTCAGCTTCCAGTGGTCCAGGAGGTTGGTTATAGCATTGCAGAAAGTGGTGATGTGAAGGTCTGTGAAAATACCAGTTGCATCTGGAAAGGTATGTTCCAATATAGCAAATATTCACAAGTACACTGAACAGTAAGATACAGTAGGCTGCATCTATACTGGAAATGCAAGTATATCTACCTGTTCCAGCAAGTGTTACAGAATACTACAAAGTGGCTGAGACCTACACTTCTTGGGGCAACTTCTAGACTTCCCACCACCTATGAAGAGATAGTATTCCACCTCTTCCAGTGTGGTTAGCCCTAATATTTTACATGGCTCTCCTTTGGGCCTCTCTGATGCATTAGTGGCCTGAAAACATTGATTTCCCTTTGGCTTTTCAGTTTTAGAACCCTACAAATAATGTGGGGTTGTGCTGCACAATGGGCAGAGGATACGTATCACGTGGACTGTTGAGTACGTGAGTGTGCAAGACATGCAGAGATGGTGGGGTCTTGTTGCTCCTACATGTAGGGAAAGGCAGCTGGAGCAAACTGTCCCTAGTACTGCCTCTGGTTTAATCTGCTGAGGAGTTGGTTGATTTGCTCCAAAAGATATCCTAGGAATGAATGAGCATAAGGGGGTGTGAATGATCAGGCGACTGGAAAACAGGTGGGATGTGAGGAGCTAACCTGAGAAAAAATACAGATATTCCCAGTTATCTGAGTATGAGGGAGTTCATTATCAGACCGATATTTTGTTATATTCTGTCTTGGGTAGATGATTTGTTTTAGTGATCTGGCTATTTCTGTGTACGATGGGTTCTTGCCAGTCAGGGCCTGATTCATGCTCTTATAAACCAGTGAGAAACAGCTTCTTTAGGAGTCTGGAGTTCAACTCCTGTAGAAGAAGTTGGGGACTATGTGATAGATTTACATATTCCTTTGTTGCTCTTCACCATGCAACTAAGACTCAATTCAGAGCAGTCAGTACTAGCAGTACAGGGATCAGTCACAGTGGTTTTTTTTCTTGATGGCAAATGAATACAGGTATCAGGAATACTGGGTTTTATTCCACCCACCAACTTGTTGATCAACTGGTCTGGTGTGACAGTATTGACTATTTACCACTTCCTGAGTGTCATTTTGAGAAGTGACACAAGCATGTGAGAGCCGAAATCCTACCAAAAGTCAGTGATATCTACTAGTACCCAGGCAAAATAACACAAAACGGTGTAATAAAGCTTAATTTCCACTAATTAAAAAGCCTGTTAGGCACATTCATATGTCTATAAAGTACGTGAATAGAGCTGAAAGCGTGATCAGTATGAATTCGAGGTAGATGAATTACTCATGAGAGAAATCTGAAATGAGTTACAGAAATGATTTAATTGTTTGTATCTCACTGCTTAATACCAGCTACCAATGTTAAAGAAGAAAAACATTTTCAGAGTGTTTCAGAAGTATTGCCGTTCATTCAAACTCTTACAATTAAGTGTCTTAGTTTTCCTAATTGTCTTGCTTGGCTGGGTTCAGAAAGGTTTGGTAAAGTTTTCAAAAAATAACCAAAAATCTAGATATTAGAAATACAGATTTTTCTATACAGAGAAATCTAATTTCAGTAATATTAGATCATTTTAGGGTTAAAATGCAGTGTTACATATCCCATCGGGCAGGTCTGAGAAGGTCGTTCCTGCAAGCCTGCTTGATTGCTTAACTGCACAAAATTTTAGGTACAGAAGAAAATCACTGTGGCCTGCGTCCTACTTATCTTCAGTCTTTGTTTGGTGAGATGGTGGTGGGGAAACATTTGTTGTCTGGCAGAAATTAATTCTGGATTAGGGGAGAAGATTGAGTGTAGGGAAGGACTGTGTGAAGTAAGCTCTCCACAATTTGTCATTGGACTTTCATATAGGATGTCTGTGTATATTTAAGTTACAGAGTATAAAAACTTTGTCAGTGTTAAAATTTTTTTAACAGAGAAGGTTAGTTATAGTGATAAGTAATGTCTTCTGCCCATGAAACTTTTGATACTCATTCTCAGTACTCCTCTCGGGCGAATAATTCAAAAAGGAAGTCAAAACACAGAGAAAAGCACAGAAAAGTGAATCTCCAGCTTTCTGCTCTGCATGTTACATCAAGATAATGTCTTACACATAAAAATCTAGCATTAAATGATTCATAGTGCTAATGATCTGTCTTTTTTTCTATGATGTTTAGGAGTCCTTGCAGCATAATGTAGACAGTGACCACAAAGAATGACTCTTCTGCTTGCTTATACTTGTAGTTGCTTTTTTTTCTTGCTTATGTGTTGTCACAAGCTGCATGTGCTTTAAAAACCTTTTCCTGTGGTTAGGTATTGATGGGGGAGACCTTTTGGTGGGAAATTAACACAAGATAGCAAAGAAGTTAATTGCTTTATGAGGGGGTTTTGAGGCAGGAGAGAACATGAAATATTCTGCTACTAACAACTTTTGACAGAAAACTAAGGTGAAAAAGAGAAAACCCAACATGTTCTGTATTGAGTACAATTTAAACAAAATATAATGCACCCTATTCTCCATTCTAGCTGACTTAATCCATGGAGGTTTGAAAGAGGTGGTAAAAGGTGGCTTTCAGCTAGTTTGGTTAGTGTCTAGTGTTTTGAGCTTAGCCAGGATAAATTAGACCCTTCTGGCCTCCTCTGGACCATGGAGAGACAACTATTGTGAGAATGCGAAAGTCTTAGGCCTGAGAAAATCTGGTGGTGTTTTGCATTACTGATTTGTGTGTGATGAATCTTCAAATACAGGATGCCAAGAGGGGACCCAGAATGAGTTTAGAGCTGTTACCATCGGGAAGCCTTCCATACCATTGGAGCCAGAAGTGAGACTTCATATTACTGGCTTGCGCAATGATTACTGTAAGTTAATTTCTCCTGTGTGGTGTTTTTTGCAGAGATGTTTCAAGAAAGATGGTGAAGGTCTGTCCCCTTCACATAAAATGGAAACTCTGCAGGACATATGCATGATGTCATTTTTCTTATAAGGATGCATCTTTGAAAACTGCCTGTCCTGGGATGGAGACATGGCTGATCAAACCCTAGAATCAATGCTACCTAACTCTCATTCAGTTTCCTTCAGCTCAATACAACTTTCAAATCAAACTAATATACTTACCTCCGCTTAATTAAGTTATATGTTTCAGCTGTCAGCCTTGGATATCTAGCAGCCAGTCAACACAGCAGCAACTTTATTGAGCAGACTTTGAAATCTCTTATTCTGGGAGACATCAGTGACATTGTTTATGACTTGTATGATAGATACCTTCTGAACTAAGTTCTTACTTATGTCTTTGGTGGTGCACAGGCAAAAATTAAACATGCAAAAGTTACAGATGGATCTCCGGTCTACATCAGCAAATAATATGTTTTAACACTTCATAAGATCTAACGAACATCTCTGTATGTGCAAGTGTTCATAACTGTCCCTATGGAGGTTTTTTCAACATATTCTTGCAAATGTTCCTGTATATCTATGAACAGGACAAAGGTGTGTTTGTATGTTTTACACTGATTGTGCACAAGGTATGTCCCAAAATTACCAGCACTAACACAAGTCTTTGGAAGTGATTTTTTAATACTTTTTTCTGGCTGCAACAACCAGGACTATAGTGAAACAGCTGACTGACGGATTCAGCTGTTCTTCAGAGTGATTTTAGTTACCAAAATATGATGTCAGACCTTGGCCTATGGTAGCAATCTTCTGTGCTTCAGGGGTCATGCAGTATGACTTTTAAGCTGTCCTAAAGGGACAGCTGAGGATTTCCCTTGACATGGGAGAATGTCCTGGGTTGGTATTAAATGTTGTACACAAGCTGCTTCTGAGCTACCTGACATAGAAGACTGTTCTGAGGCTAATTGCTGTAGTGACTTGCTTTACAAGGGTCTGCAAGTACAATGCACCCAACGTCAGGGGCAGTGGAAACAGTATATGCTTGCTGAGCAAGCTCTGAAGGTGAGCAGCAGAATTTCCCTAATTCCTTTCTGCATTTTTTTTCCTGTCATGTGCAAGGTAAATGTTATTATTAACCCGAGGATGTAGGACAGACTGTAGCATACAGACTGTCTCCTATGTCAATACCTTCGTTTGTTAGATAGTCTCCTTCATGTAGGAGGAATACTTGCTAGTAATGATTTCATAGAAACATTCCCTCGAAGTTTTTCCATACCTATTAAAAAAAATAGCCCCTCTCCCCCAAATCATACTCCCCTTCACACCATCCTATTACCTACAACTTTTTTGCAGTAACTTTTAGTAGCTTTCTTCTAGATCTAAACATACTGGACTGGAGCCTTGAAAATCTCATTGCTATTGCTGTAGGACCTGCTGCACACATCTGGAGAGGAGAAACTCTTCAAGCCGTTGAAAGCATTGATTTGAATTCCAGTTCCAAATATATTTCATCTCTGGCTTGGATAAAAGAAGGAACTTGCCTTGCAATTGGCACCAGTGATGGAGAAGTGCAAGTACTAGATAATTTACTTTTTTAGTCTTTCTCTGTTTTTAGCTAAGGCCACAAAAGAATTTGATTCTGATTTTATTTAGGGAAACAAATGAAAGAGATTGGCTAAACTACAGAAGAACTCTGCTGAAGACAATATATAGCACTTCCCTGTATGATGCTGCACCTTGCTGAATGGCTTAGTGACATCCAGTGTTATCTATATGTAATAAAGCCTCTAAAGCCACTGAAAAGCTGATGACTGAATTAATGATTCCGTTGTCCAGAGATGATCAGATTTTTTACCACCCATAAGAGGAACTCTTTAATTCAATTATTTTACTCAGCACAGGTTATTTTTTCTTGTATCTCTCTTGCTAAGATCACTGTAGTGATCAATGCCTTGAGAACTCAAACCAAAACTCTCCTTGTGGATTCACACATGAGAATTTTACTTCAGTCTGATTATACCCCTCAGCCTGCTGTTATAAGACAGTCCTATTATCAAAAGACTTTTGTGGGACTTTGGCTGAGATGCTAGGTAGTATGGGGACCTACCTGCCGCAGTCCTGAGTCAGCAATCTGAAAGTTCTGAAGGCTAGTGCTTTCAAGTATGAACCTTCAAATACTAACATGTAAATAAGTAGCTCTAAACGGAGAGATGTGCATTCCCTTCAATCCTGTCTGACTTCAGCAATACTGATATAGTTGCCAAAATTTGGAAATACTCCATCTTGTCTTACTTGTGAAATAAATGAGCTTGAGGTTGTCCATATGTCAAATCAGAACTGGGCAGTGGCTTGCTTGCAAACATGAAGAGGAAAAAAAAAATCTCTTTTCTTTTTGTTGTTAAATTTGTATTTCTTGTTTGTTTTGGATTGGCAGCTGTGGGACATTGAAAGCAAAAAGAGATTGAGAAATATGTTTGGTCACCTGTCTGTAGTTGGAGCTCTGAGCTGGAATCATTATATTCTGAGCAGGTGAGAGGTCTAGTATATTCCCAAAAAGAGTCCATCTGCTTTTACTTAGACAAATGTCCCATTTGTTTTAGCTGTTTTCATTGGCTTTTCTCAAAGGTGTTTTATCCTGTCCCTCTACTTATCAGCCATCTCAGAAA
>VYZM01023084.1:45227-72755 GCA_013398915.1 Dromas ardeola
CCAAAGGGGATTTAGCCTTCCTCTTTAGACTCTGTTTCTTACTGTCCTTCTGGGAAGCTGTCACCACTTGCAGAAATTTCACTAGGATGTGGAGGGTGTCATTCTGTTTATGTGCAAAGCCTGAGCTTGAAATGGTATTATCTCCAGTGGGTCTGGACTTCAAAAATCATAGCTGGCCTGGTGCCAGGAAGAGGGCACGTAGTTTAGACTGCCTCTCCATTGATATCAAGACTGCATCTGTCTTTTCAGATGCACAGTGAAACACAGCTGTTAGAGTTGCGCACCTCTATAACTGTGTATCTATAAGGGAAGGCCAGCTCATTGTTATCCTCAACCAAGGAGGACTGAAGTGGTTGACCTTTGCTTTGTCAAGGGTGAATGTTACACTAGCTGGTGAATATTTTGTATTTAGGAACCATTTCAATATGGGGACTGAAATGAGAACAATCAAGTGTACTCTTTTATGGTGTTTTTCCTCCCACTTTCTGTTTCACATCTTTTACTTAGACTTGAAGGGGCTGAGGGGAGACTTGTATATGATGGGTGCCTCTGCGATTTTAAAATCATCTCATAGTCTTCTATTATTCTTAAATGCAGAAATAAAAGCAAGGGTGGACTGACTTAATTGTTAAATTCAAGATGAAACTAGTATCTCTGA
This sequence comes from Dromas ardeola, assembly GCA_013398915.1. Taxonomy (NCBI): domain Eukaryota; kingdom Metazoa; phylum Chordata; class Aves; order Charadriiformes; family Dromadidae; genus Dromas; species Dromas ardeola. The sequence goes on from VYZM01023084.1 coordinate 45,886, forward strand.
ATAGGAACACTAGAGGTAGTTTTATTTTGATTTCACAAGATGCTGTGGCTTTTGATTCTATTAGGTTTGCTGGGTGGAGTGAGGTACAAGGATACCAGCTAAACAACCAGTTAATAAAATGCTGTTGCTGGAGTAGGTACACTGGGTGGGTTGAGTTACGAGGATGCAGCTGTAACATCCTGCCAATGCCAAGTGGCATAGCCTTATTACAGGAAGGAGTAGTTTCAATTTGCATTTCAGCTTGGCCAAAGGAGTGAAAACAACAGAAACTTAAATTACAGATCTTTCTTAGTAGAAATTGGTAATAAAATTCATCATCAACCTGTGAACTACAGTTATGGTTGACAGATTAGGTTGAGATAACATTTCTCTTGCTAGGTTTGAAACCAGTTCGTTTAACACTAGGGCAGAGTTAAAATATCTGTATAAGTAGAAAAAAAGATGTGGAGTTAATATTCATTGCTACTAAAATAAGAGCAGCATTCTTACAGTAAACTTTACTGTGGACAATTGATACTTTGGGATTACATACTAATTTGTGCGGTTATAAATAATCCAACAACACATCATCATGAACCTGTAAATACATTTCAGTAACATAAATTAACCCATCACAAAAATTTTGTTGGCTTCTCTTCGTCTTTAGCAAAACAGATGCTGTCTTCTGTGTCAAAAGCAAATAGTTCTATTTCTTTTTATGCCAAGTGGGAAAATGTCCTTTCAGCCAGGCTTCTCAGGAGCCCAGTTCCTTTCCACTCACACCACTAGATTTATTGAAAACCTTAATATGGCCAACATTGGTAATTCAGTTTTGTTTCTTTTGGTTAGATCTTCTGCTTATAATTTAGTAGGAAAAATCTATATAAATCTTCAGGATAAAAATGATGATGTCTTTGCATATAGTGCACATATCCCATGAACCTTCATAGGTGTTTTCCATAAAGATGTGCTTGGTTGTGCACTGCTTGGTTGGAATCTTTCATGCTTTTGGGAACTTCAAGAGCTTATCAAGTCCATGATACGAGCACAATAGAATGATGTTTCTTGCAGTCAGTCAGTTTTGTGTGTGCATTTTTAGATCTTCTGAATCACTCAGCTTGCCTCTGAAAAAACTGTAAGAGCAAGTATGGCAAAGTCTCCAGTCATTGTTGCCTTACATTAATCTATTGCAGTAATGTCAGATATCTGTTTCTCAGATGCCTAGAAAGATGGTATTGAACTTGCTGATTTTTTCGGTGTCATCAGAATACTTGAAAGTGAATTTCCAGCAGGAAACTCTCCTGTTTTGTCATATGTTTAATGTAGGTAATATCCTTAGAAAGGCAGGAAAAGAAAATATGCTGCAAGGTATTTTTGATATTTTCAGTTCGACTCTACTATTGATGTGTAAACCCCATATCCAGGAGTTAAACCATAACAGAAGCTGTGCTTCCAGGCAGGCTATTTCTTCCTTCCTTTGGTAGGCTGATGATACTGGCTGTAGAACCATGCATACATTTCCTAACAGGCAGTTAGTGCAACAGTGTCAAGTTGTGCAGGTTTTCTTTAAGCCTGGAAGTGGGAGCAAGAAAGGGGACAAGGGAAGGGACAGAACCAACGAACACACTGTTACTTGCTAGTAAGCCGTTTCCCAGAGCAATGCAGTTTTACACTTCTTCTTTGTTGGGCGTGGAGTCATATCTGGCATTGGCAAAAATCATCTTGCAAAACTACTTTTCATGAAGAACAGGAAAGAGTTTACATTAAATGGCTTGAGAGTTGAACAGTATTCTGCCTGGCTTGAATTGAGCAGCTACTTGACTCCTTTTTGTTGTCAGCCAGCGCTACAGTCAGGGTGTGCTTTTGATAGTTGTTTTGTGTTTCCTTTTACTGAAATACTGTTGTTCTGCAGACACATTTCACTCTGATGTGGTTTGCTTCTGAAACCACTAAAGAAATATTAGTGTGATGATGTAGCTTGCCTTATTTAACATTAAACCCATGCTGTCTTTTTTTCATCTACAGTGGTTCACGACTAGGATCAATTCATCACCATGATGTTCGGGTTGCTCAGCACCATGTTGGGACTCTTTGCCAAAACAAACAAAGCATTTGCAGCCTGAAATGGTCACTAACCAACCAGTTACTGGCAAGTGGGTCTAGTGATGGTATATTGAATATCTGGCCTAGTGACCCTGGTGTGAAATTGCAGTCACAGCCACTGAAAACCATACCTCACTCCTCAGCCGTTAAGGTACATGGAGAAGGAATGTCTGCTTTTCTGTATTTGCTCTCATGAAATCACATTGTTGATGTGGACACTTAGGGAACGTTTTGAATTATCTCACTGATTTCTACTAGTTTCTTCACCCCGACTGTAATTTTCAGACTAGTTCTCCTCATTCCAAGGCACAGATAAGTTTGCTAGGGCTTTGATCAGGAAATTTTACTGGATTAGTAGACCTTTGTAAATATAATGCCAAATAGAAATAAAATTTACAGCCTTCTCCTCTGTTTTGCAGCAGAGTTTGTTTTGGTGGCGCAATGCTTACAAGTTAACAAACAAAATCTTTCCATTGTTGGAGTTTTGAAAATTATGCTGAAATTATTTGAAATATGTGGTTTCTTTTGCCTTCCTGCCCATATTTTCATGTCATTGCTGGTCGCAAAGAATCTGAAGTAAGAAAATGGAAATGAGACAACTTAGATTCTTCATCTTTCTGAATTCTCAGACTGTGTGGGAGAGAGGACAGGTATCAATAATAACAGGCAGGGGAGTCCAGCATTTATAAGCTGTTTATCCTTACAGAAAAATCTGAGGCTGGCCTGAAGCACTGATACTAAATGGTCAGAGGACATTATTGAAATAGGTGGAATTCAGTTCTCAGTAGCTTTTCTTCAGAGTCTAGGCCTTAGGCATATCCTCAAACTATCTCAGAAGAAATCAGGTCTCTTGTAAGTCCTGTTAGTCACGTTGCTTAGGCTTCTGTGATGGTGTGGCTTAGGCAAGATGCTATCCTGCTGGGTTCTTTTGGTACTAAGGTGTGAATCTGTGGCCTGTGAAAGGTAAGCAGAGAAACTGGAGTTTTATGGGCATATGTGGAACAGAGTAGGCTACTCTGAGGCAATGGCAAAGGAAGCAGCATTTGGAGTTTTGGGATTCTACATTGCTCTGTGTGTGTATGGAGGAAGAGCATGGTGTAGGGTGAAAAAAGCCAAAGATGCATTCTAGGTGCTTGTTGCAGTTCATTTTTCCAACAAAGCTTTTAAGCAAAATCTACTCTGTTTTTTCAGCTAACCTCCTTGTCTGTTCTGGTGTTTATTTTGTCTTTTTTTAGGCTATGAACTGGTGTCCTTGGCAGTCCAGGGTCCTTGCTACAGGGGGTGGAATGAAAGATGGGATTTTGCGTGTCTGGGACATAAATCGTGAGAAAATAATCCAGAGTGCAGCTACAGATTCTCAGGTGAAATGATGAAATGTCTGCATACATTCTTGTATAGCTGTGCTCATTTGGCAAACTCCCACTGACTTTGAGGGTGATTCTACAGTCAGAGGAACAGCAGGATTTTCACTGGATGTGCAATTGTGCTACATTTGGCACTGCACTGCGTGATCGGACTCAGAAGCAGTTTGTTGTTTCTCATTCACCAGTTCTGTCTCCACACAGAAGTGATTGAAGAGGAGGTGGTCTCGCAGACAGACACTTCTCATCATCTTTTCCTTATTGGCAATAATAGTTTTGGCCAAAACTCTTGATGTGGAGAGAATGTTGAGGGAGAGGGAAAATTCCCAGATTGCTGGGGTGAGAAAAGGTGTAGGAGTCAGAGGGCAAACATCTGTCTCTGGAGTTTGAATATTAGGAGACAGAGGAACAGATTCTCAGCTGGAGTAAAGCAGCAGAGCTGTTGATTTTCCTGGAGCTATTACAGTTTAGATGAGGATGTGTTTGAAGGGCTTTGGTTTTATACTGATAGGCTGTTATCACGTTTAGATATGACAGTAAAGTCAACTGCACTTCTAAGCATTGTAAGGAATGAAACAATCCTTCTAAATAAGTAAATATTCTGCTGGGACTATTTCTCAGTAGCTTGTTTAAAAATTGTAGATAACATTTCAAATCTACTGAATGGTGCATGTTGGCCCTTTCTGAAAACTAAATCAGAATTTTAAATTGCAATAGATTTGTTCCTTGCTCTGGTTACCCAAAACCAGTGAACTGATGACTGGGCAAGGCCTTCCTGGAAATCAGATGAAAATATGGAAGTATCCCGTGCTTATCAATTCATCAGAACTCTATGGCAAGTATTACAGTTAATAGTTTAAACTATTTCAGCTGTCTGTCTAATCGGTGTGGTTTTGCAAGTGCATACCTTATACATTTACATAAAATAGAGTTAAAAGAGCAGTCCACCTACACATCCTCCCTCTGCCTACACACATACATTAACGTGCACAATCCTGACGCATGGGATTGTAAAGGTTGACTTAGTAAGATAATAGTATAAATTGCTTCTGTAAAATTCCGTTGTTTTAATGATGGGATTCTCTCCTATAATTTCTAAGGCCATCCCAGTTGCAGGATGTGGATTTCCAATTATCCCTAGGGCTTACTAGGTGTGGAATGAGTGTAGTAATGTCAGGTTTCTTCCAGTATATTTTAGGCTGATGGCCTTCTAGATAATTCAGTGGCTCTTTAATTTTGCACCTCGTCATGGAAGGATACTGAACCAGCTTCCTAATGATATTTGAAGTAAATTGCTATGTGTTATTTAGAGCTGTCTGGGTTTTAATGAGTGATTTTGGCTGTAAAGCAATGCAGTGCAGCGTGTTTCCCTTGTACCATGGTGACAGCTAGAGGAAGTGGAGTTTCCTTGCAGCTCTGTTGGTTCGTGGAGCTGTAGAGCTACACAACACAGAGAAGTCCTTCCTTGCTGTTAAGCCTTCTTGTTTCTGATGCTTGCTGTCACTCCTATCTATGAAGTTTTACTTGTTCTGGTGTTAACTGAAGTGATCCAATAGAAGCATCTGAAGTTAAAAGAAAAACCAAATTATTTGCACACTGGCTGCATTTTCACAAGTAGGGTTGTTTTTTTCACACTCACTGACAAGACATGGCCAAAGAAGCTTTGGATTTTGAACCTAACAGCTGATGTTTACAAATACTTTTTGTACCCTCTTGCTACATTTGAAGTATTTATTAAATTCCTGATTAATTGAATCCCGGCTACACTGGGATGCGTCCTTGGAACCAGGGACTTAGGTGGAACCAGGGCTTGGCTTCAACACTAGCCTATAAGATGGAAGCACAGGAGAGTCGAAACAAAGATGGATGGAGGAGAGAGGGCAGCAGAGACATATGTAGATCTGATTACACATTACGCTTGTGTAATGCTGCTTGTCTGTGCTGCTTTTCCTACCTTATTCTTACTCATTTATGTTTAGCTCTTAAGATCCTGTCCTCTGATTACCTGGGAAATGATCTGGAAAGTGACATAATAATTAGTTTTAACTATGGTAGCCTGTAGCTTGAGGTTTCTTAAGTCTTTGTAAGTCTTGAATATACTATTTGAAATGAAACCTAGGTTTACTCTTGCCTTTGAGAATAGCGGGTGGTGTAAAACATTTACCATGTAAGTCAAATGCATTTGTAGTTTGGTGAAGCTGGAGGGTTACTTATCATCCTGTTTCCTATTCAGTTTACTTGTCTGCAAGAGAAACTAATATTCATGATCAAGAAGACCAGGTAATCGTTGCATATATGTGTTCCTACTTGTGAAGACTCTTACTACCTTACTATAAGCAATTGAATGTTGGAAGAAATGGTCAATGTATCAAAATATGTTCAGAAAAAATACTGTGATGGATGTTTGTGAGGTGGTTCTAAATCAGGCTCATCAACCCTTAACCACATGAGTTTTACACCCAAAGAAATGAACAAATAGTAACTTAATCTCATTATTTAATCCTCCTGCAAAATGCTGAAGACCTCAGCTAACAATGAAGCACTGTCAACTACTGTTGAGTACTTTAGTAATTGAGGTTCCCTGTTATTGGGCATATTCAGAACAGAGTAACAGCTAAAAGATAGTAACCTTTTTACAGCACTGAGTCCATTTTTGAGATACTTCTGATAGAACTATTAGAGTAATTTACTAGAAAAAAAGATTCATTTTAGATGTAAATGCCAAAAAGTTGTGGAGCAAAGAAAACACACAAGCAAACAAAATATGCAATTGCTTTAAAAGGTTATCTGAATGTGATCTTGAAACAATGAAATAAACCCCAGGCCTCTCCACTCAAAAAACATGGAAATGAATAATCTCAACTTTTCTAATTTCTCCCTATCCCCCTTCATGTCATTTTGACTGAAACTATTAATTAGATTTCAGTCAGTGTTGTGGATAGTTTTGGATGCCTCCGAAGACTACATCTCCAGCTCTTCCTTCAAAGTTATTACAGGCACCGAATGGAGACAGTGTAAAGAATTCACTGAGTTGTAAACTCATGGTCTTAAATATTGACAAAGATCATGCACATTTCAATAACTTGAGAAGCAGCAAAGCCTGAAAATTCCAATAAATTATTCAGTGGAATCACTGTTAAAAGATATCCTTAACAGTAATAACTGAGCAGCTGGAGACACTATCTCATGATTGTTGGAGCGGCTGCGAGCTGTCTGCAAGGCATGTGCAGCCAGACGGGAAAGATCAGCAGTGAGACATGTTACCAAACACAGATGGGACTGATGTTATAAATGCAGTGGAAAGTAAAGATTTCAAGTTCAATGCTATCCTTTGACAGAAATGTCTTCTCAATGTGGTGCAGTCCTGGCAGTTAAAGCCTGGTCCCTAATAGGAAAATATTGCCTTCAGCAATTTTTTAATGTGAAATTATTTTATAGATAATGTTAGCTCCCCACATCCTATGCAGCATTTTGAGCTGCTACAGTGAAAGTGAAACAAGCCATGCTGTAGATGGGGATGGTGAAAGTGACTGGCATAATCAGTGTAGAATTGCGATGTATCTTTGCATTTTTTGTACGTATTTTATTTTACAGGTCACAAAGGGAGAGTCCTGCATATAGCCCTGAGCCCAGATCAGAGCAGGGTCTTTTCTGTTGCGGCTGATGGGATAGCTTGTTTGTGGAAATGCCAAGAGCCTCGGGAGAGCAAGCATAGCAGCAAGGCTTTTTCTAATGGTTATCAGAGCTCATTCTTGTGACTTCTTTTCTTTGAAAGCAAGTGATAAGCTCATTCAATAATTCAAAATATGTGTGTTTCTTCCAGTGAAAACATGGCAAAAGATCGAACAATTTTTTCTAGAGAAAGCAATTTTGCCCATCAGTCCATCATATCAAATCTTAGTAGCTTGTCTTAGTCTAGAGGAAAAATATTCTAACTCTGAAGAATAACACCATATTTATTTTCATTAAACTAGCAAGCATGGGTGGAATCCACTTTGTGTCAAGTGCCAGCACAAAGTCTTAGGTTGTGCTTTTAGCTATGATTCTTGTAAGTAATTTTACCTCATCTTAGTGTCCCCATTGGGAACCACATGCCAATTTGTGTAAATTGCCTTGAATCATTCAAAGGCTAGGATCAGCAGAGACCGGTCCAGGGGAACTGTATTGTTCTGTATATCACGTAGATCATGGTACAGTGTCTGTCTAAATATTTCTAGAGATCTAGGTTAAATATATAGCTGTAGCTAAATATAAGTAATTTATTGGGAATTCTTTATTGTTTTTGTAGTGGTAATGATAACTAGCTTAATTAGAAAACTGTCTTTATTGGATTTTGAATTGTTTCCTTTCCTTAAACCCACCTACTATGTTAGCAATGATTGAAAATATACATTTTTGTAAATATTATAAATAATTCTGTAATCAGCTGCTTAATAAGCTGGATGGACACAGTCAAAGAAGCCTGCTGTTTGGATCAGACACAACAGTTAGTTCCTTCATTCCATAAGGGTATCAGTTAAATTCTGGATGTCACCCTCTTACAAATTTTATTTAGTGCTCACAAGGACCAAACCTCTTGGATTTTAACAGAAGTTTGCCTGTGTAAGACGTATGCACTGTCAACAGCTAAGTTAGGATGTCAGGATTGGTGTTCAGATGCTATTCAGATGCAACTCAGTAGTGCTATTCAAAACGTGTTCTATCCACAGACATCTTTGGAGCTTTGCTTTCATTATTAGGAATGAAGAGAGGCAGAGGGTAAAGATTCACTCTTGCATTTGCATATTAAAAGCCCTTTGAGCTCAGAAACTCATATTGTTTGGATTTCTTTCTTTTTTTTTTTTTTTCTGCTGGAAATTGATTTAGAATATTTCCTGTAGCTGAGGAAGACTGGGATATTAGGAGAGTAGAGCAGTGTCAGCCCATGGAAAATTAAGCTGTGATCAAATGCATGAAAAGAGATAGGCGAAGTTAACAGGGGCACAAGTATCTCTGGAAATGAATGTGAAACTGTCATGTCTTTAGTTCTCATAAGTTTTAAAACCTCATCTTCTGTTCATAAATCACGTGGTTGCTAACTTTAGGTCTAGCAGGTTGAGACCACTCATCTTTTTTACCTAGTAATATGATGATTTACAATAAATCTGCTACTTAACTGCTGGTTTCTGATGTCATCTCCTGTGGTCTTCAAAACAGGTTAGAAAATGGGAACGTTGATTGAGAAACGACTACTGAGAAGCTTATGTCTAAGAATGGGAAATAACTTATACTGTGCCTGTCTTCTCATATGAGCATGTTTGTTGTAGCAGAAAATCAAACACTTAAAATCATATTTAAATATTCAAAATAGTAACTTAAATAAAGTTTTTTTAAAATGTTAAAAACATTTTTTCTGTTTTGAATGGGGAAAAAAAGCAGTGGAATTAGTCTCTTTACTCATATATTTTTTGTATTCTCACAAAAATTCTCTCTCTTTCCTTTGGTGGTATCTAAATGCTATTGGTTTGCCAAATACAGGAAGAGTTGTATAACACAGTGTGGGAAGGCTGTGGTGGGGAAGGAGCAGTCAATATTTAAACTAAGTGTATTTTGTTGGATGCTCAATTGTCAAAATAAGAAAATACATTTTTTTTCAGACTGAGAAGTGCTCATTTCTTAGTTGATTATGCTGTTCATTATTGAGTGGTCAAGCTATATTGCTCCAGGAGTATTTTAACATAATACCTAAAAGTGGGAGAATCACTGATTTCAGTAGAACTAACCAACAGCCCATAAATGTGACAGAATCTTATATGTGTGACCTGTAGCTCTATTCTGTGACCATGTCTGAGAAAGCATTCAAGCATGCATTTAAATTCCAGACTGTGACTAATCTGGAGTGAAATTAAACATATACTGGAGTGTCTTTTCTGGATGTGCTTCTTTCCTAGATGGGCTCCCTTACTATCAGTTTCTTTCACATGGCAAATATCTATCTTCTTGTTATAGGAATTTGAGGACTTGAGTAGGCAGCATCATCTGCTTCAGTAATCTTTTGCAGGTAATGTTGCTGAATGCTTGCAGGTATAGAGTGTACAGTTACTGAAAGCAGATCATTGTTCTTGCATAGCTGCCTCATTCTGCAAAGGTCTTAATGTACAAAGTCTTGGGCATATGTGAAAACCTGACTTCCTCCCTGTAGAATATAGCATATTTTTATCGTATTGCCTGTTGCATGCATATATTGTTCAGGCCCAGACTGAGGCAGAAATCAGAACCCATTTCTAAGAGGTCAGCTTGTTCTGCACCTGAGGTCTGTGTGCACTAGAGGCTGAGTCTCCACAGGTGGCACAGCAGATTAAGTAAAACTGAAGTTGCCAAAACGCAGGCCACCATCCCTATAATCCTGTTCAAGGTTGAGTACTATACAACACATGGAATCCAAAACTTCAGGACAAAAATAATTTTTACAAGAGGTAAAACTTCATTGCCCATACAGGGTATGTGTCTTCCTGGGTATACCAATATGACAAAGTGATTGTCAGTCTGTAATGAAATGGATTAAAGAAACTCAGGCTAGGGAATCATTTTGTTTCTGCATATAAATGCAGTAAATAGTCTCTATCAGACAGTCCCCTGTTCTTCAGCCTCTGTATGATCTGACTTGATGCAACCTACATGAATGTTGTGGTATTTTGTGTAATGTAGTTTACGTCTGTTCATTTCCCAGTTATCTCATACACCCACAGTGAGAAAAAATTGTTACATTCTAGATGTCAAAATGACATTGAATGATCATAACATATTTCTTAGCTGGTTCATAAACTTGCATGGGCTCCATCGCATAATGGTGGAGCTGTATCAGAGATAAGTTCATGACTCTTGATCAGAGAAAGTCCCAGCCTAGATGAAAATTTAGTTCCATCTCCTTGCTTCTGCCTTTTTTCCCCAGGTTTCCACTACTGGCAGTGGTGACAGAGGCTTGCATGTTTTGTTTACCATCTAAGTGCAGTTCTACTGGCTCATTTTGCACAATTCACTGAATAACACTCATGTAAAATATTTAAGTTTTTAAGGTATTTTGAGCTAGATCCTAAATTTCAAGCTAGAGGAGGAAGGCTGCACATTTTTTTCTTGCACATATCTTCATGTATTGTAAACATGTCCTTGGTCAGAACCTCTTCTTCCTTCTGACCCCACTTGGGTCAGAACTACTGTCTGAAAAATGGAGGAATACTGAATGATAGTCTTTGAATGGGATTTTCTACTGACAAGGATGCTGCCTGTGACTTCCAGGGAAGAGGAAGAAGCAGACCCAAGAGGAAGCAGTAATATGAACAAAATACTATAGCAGGATGAAAGAAAGACAGTGAAAAAATGGACAAAGAGGAAAGAAATGAAGTAAGACTAATGTATGGGAAAAGTGAATTAGCCCTATGTGATCAGTTGTCTTGAAGATCAGCTACCGACTTTTCACTAGATTGACAAGGATATTTTTTGTTTTCTGAAGGTTTTTAGAATCAGTTCTTTCCTAAGCAATGGTTTGGTAGTTTGCAAGAATAGAAAAAGTCTGGACTTCTATTACTTATTTCCTGTGTGTTTAAAGACCAAATCAAAATCACCGCTTTGGGTGTCAGTACCAGTCAGTGGGCAAAATTCTCCTCTCAGTTTCACTGATGGAGTCTTACTTGGCTGGGAATTCTCTCTGCTCCTGCTTTGCTTCTGTGTTTGTGTGTGCTGCTGTGTCTGTGTTTGTATGCTGTTTGTGTGTTCAGAACAAACATTTTAGCAGTAAGAATAAGGAATGTGAAAAGTTCTGACTGTGTAACATTGGTAATGGACAGAAACCATAAAAGGCGATGTTCAGCATCAAAACTTTCAGGAAAGATCCCTGTAGTTTAGGCCTTCTCCTTCCTTCACCCTTCATTATTCCTCTGTGGCAAAACTACTGTTTCTTCTCAACAAGATCAGGTGAAGGCAGTTGTGTAAAAAAGTTTTAGTCTGTATTTTCCCATGTTGTGTTTATAAGTGATGTTTAATTGCTCATGATGAACTGAGCAATCATTTTTTAATTAAAATCAGTACAAGATTTCTCCACCTTTGAATGTCCTCTGCTTTTTCTTAGCTAATGCGTACTTCGACGTAAAAAAACCCCAAAACAACACAAAATAAAACCAAGGCCTTTTGAGGTGTTCATGGCATTGAAAGTGCTCATATGTGTTAGTAAGTGCCAGTCTGTTAATACAGAGATGGGCAGAAGCATTTTTCACAATATTTATGTTTGCTGTTTACCAAGTGGTTGTCGAAGTACTTAAAAATTTCACTGCTTATCTGACACAGGAGTAGTGGCATCATAAAATTAACGTTTTTTTTGTTACAAACAGCGCTTTATCCTACTGATACTCCAGCTGAGACGCGCTCTGTCATTTCTCTGTAGGATGGGGTTTCGGCTGATAGTTTAACATAATGTTGCTGATCTTTGTGCGTTCTGCAAACATACTGGACATCCAAAACATTATGTACATAGACTATCTGTACTGCAACACACAGAGCTTTCCACATAAATTGACAGCTGCAAGAAGTACATTTTTATTGCCATTGCTTTATTAAATGCAAAGTACATAAAAGGATGAAATCTAGAGGTTTCAAATACAAGACAGTTAGGAAATGCACACTTACTATGTCCCACAATCAAATGCAGTTGCTGAAACTTATTTTTCTGAAGCTTAGCAGTCCCTTACACCTGTGAAATCAGGAGCTCTGTTGTGGAGAAACTACCAGGTTTTTCAGGTGTCTGGAGTTGTACCTAGCATCGCACTAATTTTCAGGGTTACTTGCAGAAGTCCAGATACAGAAGAGTGCAGTATGTACTCAGCATGCAGTGAGGACAGAAACAGCTGGATTAGATTCTTGGTCAGAAATATTCATCCATGTAGAGCTCAGTCCGAATGTGCAACGCAAGAGTGTTGGAAGCCTGAGCCACAATGCCTGTCGAATGACTCCATGGCTGACAGTATAAGCTACAAATGCTGTTGTAGCAGAGCGCTGTGTTCTGGCCCTGTTAAGATCACATCTGCCCTTAAAACAGACATATGTATTTTTGTCTATAAGGATATCAAGCTGCTAAAATCCAGTGTGGGAGTACCTCTTTTACTAGTATAATGAAGCTATTTTTAAAAGCATATTTCAAAACTAGGTATTGTTACCCAAGTACAAAGTAAGAAATCATTTGGTCAAAGCCCGATCTATTAGGCTCCCCCTATGGTTTTTCTTATCCACCGAAGGTATTTCTTTGTGAGTCGAGTGTAGACACCAGGGGCATCAACGGTACCACACTTTTTTGCTTTCCCAAAAGCAGTGATGCCTGTCATCACATTTTTGCATATTAAAGGTCCGCCAGAATCCCCCTGGAAAATGGAAAAGAAAATTGTCATTCAAATTTATAAAAGCTAAAAAATGCTTCTTTTAAACAGAGTTTGCACCAGTTGCATGGAGAAAATAAAAATATAGATGGTGCTATTGCGGATTTCTTTTTTTTCCACCTTAGAAGGTAAGATTTTCATTAGCAAAAAAAGAAAAAAGACTTCAAGCTGATCTTTCAAGTGTGAGTAATGTGAAATTAATCTATCTCAGTGCTAAGGAATAGTTAGTCTTTTTGAATACAAAAAAAAAGCTGGAAACTTGCCTCTGGAAAAGCAGAAAATCTCTAGAAATTGTACCTTTTTTGTAAATTTGTTAATTCAATATTTAAATCTTTTAAAATGTGGTAGTTCTTATGCAGATGTGCATTTGACTTAGGGCCCAGTATCAGCAAAACCCGTTTCAAAGCCCTTCTGATATCAGAGAAGTTGTTCCATTGAGGTTGGGTGCTTGAGAATGGGCTCGTAAGATACTTTGTGGAGATTTTTCTATTAAAATGGTTTTATTGAAGAAGAGAATACCTATCTGCCATGCCTGGATAAAACCACAGTATCGTAAGTCTGTAAAGGAGAATTTATCAATCAGAAGTTTTGATTTTAAGGTTTAGAAGAACAAGCCTTGGTAAATTCATTCATTTTTAATAAAGTTCTTCATTGAACTGAAGAGAGGCATAAACTATAAATGTGTAAAAGGTAATACTTTGTATTTTATTTTTAATATAATCTATCTGGATATAGACAGTAAATATACTTACATTACATGAGTCCTTTCCTCCATTCTTAGCCCCTGCGCATATCATGTTTTCTGTTATAACAGGCTTCTTTTTATAATGTTCGTTGTCGTTGCAGATTTGCCTACTGATGACAGTGACATTGACCTCCCTCAGGGTATCAGAAGGCTTTTTCGATTGATTGTGAAATCGTCCCCATCCTGCTACTCTGCAAATTGTTTTTGGTTTGGGATCATAATCTGAGGTAGGCAGGTCAATGACATCCACAGCTTTAGTAATTTTTGCGCTTTTCTGAAGCTGTAGAAGATGGGTAAAATAGTTATTATGGGTCAGAGTCTAACAGAAGCCCCTGCATGTTAATCATTGGATCGTTTCCGTTATGCTAATGGGGATTACTGCAATCTCTTTTTGAGATTCCTCATTTCTTTGTGACTGGATTTATGTAACCAATGTAAGAATGAGGAAAATGAGTATTCTTTGTCTCATGAAAACCCATTTAGCTTCTGCTGAATTATTAGCTCTAAAATACCTTATTTTACTTCTCTGGCTGTCAGACCATTGGGAGGACAGAATGGCAGTAATCATTGAAGCTGGCAAAATTGAGAATCAGAGAAGTCAGAATTTTTTAATTAGAACTGTTTTTCAGACAGAACATTAGGACTTTTAACCACATTATTTCACACTATGTGTGAAATATGCTTTCTGTGGACAATCTTTATTCTTTCACTGAAAAGACAGAAATTGAAGTATCTTGGTCAAGGTCCAGAATTTTTCTACTTCTAGCATTGCCGTACATTACAGGAATTGTTGATTGCCTTAGTTCCCAGTGTATCCCCAGTTCCCCAGTCTGCTAGATTAGCAGACAAGACTATATCACCCCAGAAAGAAAAGTCACCGGAAACTCCCTTGGCTCATCTCCCTCACAAGAAGGAAGAAACTGGTACATTGTAGGAGACGCGTATTCCATAAGTGATGCGTAAGTCTATACCTGCAGCAGCATAATGTCGTTTTCCCTAGAATATGGACGGTAGCTCTGGTAGCGAATTTGTTTTGCAATCTTAAAAACCTGTTTTTCTCTTTCTCTTGCTTTCCGTGAATGAGCTCCAAGAATAACTCTGGCTCCTTCCCTGAGAAGAGAGACAACACGGTTAGTGGGATCCACTTGCTATAGCTCTGTAATTCTTTGCTGTTAATTGGGGTGCTATAATGCCCAGCTGCTACAGAATCTATTTTCTCATGCCTGAAAAGCAACAGTAATTTAGACAAATATAAAAGATTATCCTGTTTTTACAAGTAGTTTAAAAAAATTGACTCAGTGAATCAAGATTGATGCTATCCTATTTTCAGCTTCCCAGGAACATAGACAGGGTTCAGATACTTGATTCTGAACCTAGCCCTGTTGTTTCCCTTTGGGAACTGAATGAGGGGTGGATACAACAGCTTTGCTGTTGGTAGTGGTCTCACCAACTGTGCCCTCTGCAATTTGTGCTGGAAATTTAGGAGAATAGCTCACAGCACTGTTAGTTCAGAGATCAACATGACTGGATTGAATTGTACCATTGCTTTGCCTTAGCACCAATTCAGCACCATTTTCTGAGTCCATGTGAGACGTAGCTCATTCCC
This sequence comes from Dromas ardeola, assembly GCA_013398915.1. Taxonomy (NCBI): domain Eukaryota; kingdom Metazoa; phylum Chordata; class Aves; order Charadriiformes; family Dromadidae; genus Dromas; species Dromas ardeola. The sequence continues at coordinate 61,081 of VYZM01023084.1, forward strand.
TTTCTCTAACTTGTTCTGCAATTTAGATACTGAAGTGATGACAGTTGTGCCTGCTGGGGCTCTCTGGTATAGAAACCAGGAGTCTATCACTCTTTGGTCAAGCAGTCCAAGCAAGACTTTTATATCAGACCACAGGTATAGCTGTTTGTGGGAGAACAGTGTTCATTACAGCTGAACGGGAGAATATTCTTTGAGCAGATATGTAGGTTGGCCCTCATTTGCAACACACTGCAGCGAACACAACCCTGAGGAAGAGATTGCTCCTTTCCTTCACCTATTATGATCTGTCCGGCTGTTGACTGAACAACATTAGGTTAATTATTTATTGTATTTTCTCTTAAATGCGATCTCATTTGGAAACACTCTTTACCCTATGTTAATATGACAGCTTTTGGGCCCTGTGTTCTCCTTGTAGTACGTCCCGTATATCTCCTTTTTTGGACAGGGACAGGAGAGATGGATACATTTCTCTGCTGTCTGCAGAGTCCCGTGATTCACTGGTCCTGGGCAGGCCATTGACAGAGCTTGTGTGAGGTCTGGCTCAGCAGCAGCTCCAGTCGTCCTCGCAAAGGCATTTAAACCTCATGTCTTGCCTCGCTGAGGGACTCTGCGGGGCCAAACACCCTTTTGCATTTTAAGTCAGACAAGAAGAAGAAAGGTTGGCTGACATATCCATCTCTCAGTGTCTCCTGTCATCTGTCTGGAGGATTTTTGCTCCTGTATAACTGCATGCTGTCTCTTTTTGTGGTGAACTGCATATCTTTTACAGAATAAAATGACAAGGATTTATTCCTGTTTTCTAAGCAGCTATTTAAACTGGCCAGTCTTCTGGCCTAGTCGCCTGAGAAAACAGGGATAAGCCCTTCCCCCAAATTCACTGCTTCAGTGTTGCTATTCTGTGCTTGCATGCAGCTAGAAGCTTGTAAAATATCTCTTCAGAAACAGTGAAGATCAGTATTCCTTGTTATTATTTTTTGCTCAGTGAAGCATATTTGTCAATATAAATTATAAAACACAGTCATCAGAACATGGTCATGGTCATGCTAAGTGCACAAAATCACCAGTGAAATTAACTTTCCTTCTTGAACAGAGGCACTAAATACTCACTAAGGACAATCTCTGAATCAGAATAATAACTTACACATTACAGTGGGCAGCTGTTAACACCCAGTTTGCCTTGATCAAAGCTCCTCCGCAAATAAGGTTGTCTTTTTCTCCTTGGATTAGGGCCATGAATGGTCTCGAGTGAGGTGCTACTTCTGCTCCTCCAATGATATCCACACAGAACCCTAAAAATAAAAATAAGCCACAATACACACAGCTGGGCTAACAAATACTGTAAGAGACTCAAAGTCTCTTAGAAAAAACAGTTTATTTAATTACAAAGTATACAGACACACAAGTGTTTACATATGTACCAATATTGGTCTTCAGGTAGACGCTTGAAATTGCTCAGCAGTACTACTGTGTTTCGATGGGAGAAAAATTAGATCAGTGGGATGAACTTTGACAAGGAAAACACCAAATTATTCTTGGTTTTGCACAGATTTCTTTTCCTGAAGTTCACTGCTATGGTTGATTTCTTAGCTTTTATTGTGAGTAACAAACTCAGATCTGCCACATGATAAATGTTGTACAATATGTGACTTATGCGGACACATGGAAACTGGGCTATATAGTGTAAGTCACATTACATGAACCTTTTTTTCAGAAAGTCAAAAGATTAATGTATATATATGCCTCAGATAAACATTATGTTAACTCCTCTGAACACCTCCAAATAGCCTGTCCTCTGTGCAACTTTAATTAATCCAACTCATTCAGAAATTATTTTGTTTGTACAAAGGATCAAACGCATGCAGACAGTGGAAAAGAGCTAATAATAAGAACTCAAATAATAATTGTGTCTACTTCCTTTACATTGATACATATTGGCTTAACTGGAACTCTGTACATCAGCATTTACCTTCAAAAGGATCAAACTGGGCACTTACCTCTACAAATTACCAGGAGAATGACAGCAGCAGAGGTGGACAAAGTGAGGAAGGCTCCCATGATTTCTGTCTGGTGTTCCCCTTTAGTCACTGTTCAATATATATATCTAAATGAAAAGGTTGTGGGTTTTGTTTTTCCTTTTAAGGATATTCGACATTTGTAACTGTGACAAAGGCAAAAAACCTCCCCAACAATGTAGCTTACAGCAGAGGTGTTAGTGAGAAATTGCATCATCTGTTGTGGTGTGAAGATAGGATCTGCCCCCCTTCATGTTCTCTCTGTAGCATTTGCAGAGAGCTAATATATGAGTACTGGGGCTGAAAACCTTGCAAGTCACTCTGTGTCCAGTTACACAGTGGGACTGGGCTCACATAAATTTAGGCTTGATTCAGTTGCCCACATGAAGAGATACAGTTTCATTCTAGACACCCCAGGTTGCCTCTGGTCAGAGATGAATCCCGCCCATTCCCCTTTAGAGATTTATCTGTGCTCTTCAGGAGCCCCTTAAGGCCAAGGAATCTGAAGCTTGCTCCTTTCAGCTTTTGATCCTACCTCATTATCTTTGCACTGGATGAGCATCTATATAGCATTGAGTGTGATTTAGTGGCCCAGAGCTAAGGGTGTATTGCCATTTAAAGTGTCTTAAGGTGTCTTAGATCTGCTTCCTGATGCAGAGGTCTTCTGTAGATGCTGTTTCAGATTTGCCATCCCTGTGCCCACATCTGGGAAACCCAGTGTATCTCAAATGCCTAGTCAGTGGAAAACTGACTAAATCTTATTAGATCCTTGTAAAGGCACAGTTCCTTACTTCCAAATATATTCCCAAATAATAGAAATAACTTCCATCAATATTAAATAATTTGGAATATCAAATATTCTATGAAATATTAACTAAGTACATTCAGTGTCACTACCACACAGCCTGGAAGGTTTCTTGAACACAAGAGCCCCACTACAGTGAGCCTGCAGGAAACTTCTGTATTCTGTCTGTGTCACATCTTTGAGCTCAGTTGGCCCAGCCTGATGTGAGTTTTACCTGTAGAAGTCTTTGGACAGACAGCTGGCTCAAATTTGCCGTTGCCCTCCCTTCTGGGACAGAGGGTGATTGTTGGTGATTTCTCTGAGGAAGGCAGATGTGGAGCTATTTTAAAGATGGCAGAGCTCTTTGTCGCTGCTGTGGTTAGTCAGAGTGTCGTGGTGACAGCTTCATGCACTGCAAAACCACACCAAGCTTTTAATTTTCTCTCACTTTTCTCCTCACAACCTGCACATCCTTAACTATCAGCAGTTTGTATCACTGGCATTTTTTTTTCAATGTTCTCCTGAACACAGTATCACCAGATATCATAGGTACTGTTCTTCATTTATCACCTTTAAATGGTTGCCAGCATCTGATTTCATGACGTTTTAGTTAGCAGTCTTACCACATTGAAACTTTCCCCTCTGGACTGTGCACAGACATGATCAGGATGAGCACTTGTGAGCAAAAATCCTGTACACTGAGACCTGCTTAAATGCATAGTACTGGAATGATTCATACTTTGATATTCCTATATGCAGTGCTGTGTCTAGTGAGAAGAAGTTTGGTACCTGTTGTCCTATGTTTACCTGATGTAATTTCAAGAAAAGCCTATTTGGGAGACACAGAATAAAAGATTAGCGAGTAATCCTAGATGTTTTCCAGGCAACTGAGATAAATCTATGCCTACATATGCCTATCTAAAAACAAATCTTCTATAGCCTGTTTATATTTTTTCAATATATAAATGCACTTCTATTTACTTCTAAATCTGACTTACTTCTAAAGGTATTTTTCTGTAACTCCATAGGTATTAGCATGCCCATGCCTTTTAAAAAATCCCCTCTAATCCTGAGAGATACCATTTACATTGATAATTAGAGTTAGGAACATGCAGTCTAAAATACTGTTTGATAACAACTGATCGCTTGCTGCACAAGCTCTTTCTGAGCATTGTCTCTGACTATCACATAGTCCTAAAACTGATTGCACAGGTTTTAAAGATCAGATTGATATGCACATAATCAGCCTCTAGTTTTGTACCCAAATGCTTTTGTCAGAGTGTCCTCTTCAGCTTTTAACTTATGTAGAGGAGACCGAAAAATTGACATCAAATTTTAGGGTATGCAAAAAGTTGGCTGGACTCCTTTGACTATGACAATAAGTTAATTATGGTCAAGTTTAGATTTTATTTGCCTTTGGTGTGTAAAGGGAAACCTCAAAGCAAAACTTCCCTCTCTATTTGAGTGCATTGTCAAATTCTTTTATTAGCTCCTCTGCTGCATAAGCAATTGGTCTTCAAGAGGACTTACATATGTAAGCAAGATGCTCCTTCTTTTCCCCTGCAATGCCCACAAGGCATAGCCAGTCTCTCAGCAGAAACCGCTGCCTGAGTAAAAGAACATCGAGTCTACACAGCTTTTATGTCTAGCCTTTGCTTTTCAGGAAATCTCCGTGGGAATTAAGCCCATGGGTCGGTGGATTACTTTTAGCTCTGTTCTGTACTGTATCAAGAGCTCCTGTCCCTTATCTCATACTCAGTTGTTTTGATCATTTTGCTTCCTCAGTGACTATGCTCCTTTTTCCTTCATACTGCTTTCTGTGGTGCTAAAGGTGAACATCAGGTGTGATTTGAGGAGACCAATCCAGGAGACCAATTTAAACCGCAGCCCTTAACCTTCCAGAGCTGTTAGATGCCCAAGTTCAGGCAGGGTCCTAGCTCAGCCACAGGGCTGGGGAAGAGATGGCAGGAGAGTGGAGCAGAGCAGGCAGCCGCTGGGAGCACAGCGAGGCAGAGCTGGGGTGCCTTCCCTGTCTCCTCCCTGGGCCACCCCATCCCCAACCCCACTCCGGTGTGTTTGCCTGGACACATCCCTCAGTGGTTAGGGGATGCACTCCAGGGGACTCGCTGGGGAGGGGACAGGACATATCCAGGCAATGCCTACTTTACTTTCTTCTCTGATACCAGTGTCTCATGATATTTACCTGTTTTCTTTTCTGCCTCAGCTATTTGCTCAGCCTCCCTGTTTTCACCTATTTACTGTGTGGTATCTAAGAAAAATGTAGTAGCACAGAAATACAAGTAGATATAGTTAACTCAGAGAGTCCTCAAAGCTTTGTAGTGAATCAGCGTTACTTCTATGAAGTTGAATGTACTTGGAGAAAGAAAACAGCATTAGATATTATGCTCTGGAAACATAAGCCTTCACTTTTCTGTCAGAACATGGGTCCATTGCCCATTTTGTCCCTTATTCTGCTTTCTAAGCGAGCCACTTAGTGGGAGGGCAAAGCCATAAAGGACTCAAACATAATTATGCCTTTAGGACCCCTTTTGTAGAGATAACCTCCAGAGGGTGAATAACCCCAGGATTAACTGGAGGATGAGAGTGGGTTTGGGGTAACTTGATCTGTCTCTTTTATGAGCTAATGAATTCTAAGTGTCACATGTTTTCTTTTAAAAGAGCCTTGAAAGAATGTTCTGAAATATGAAATGTGTTACATTATGTTGCATCGGGTACGTTTTCAAACTGGGTTATAACTGGAAAGTTTCTGTGCAATAGAAATAAGCATTTCAATGCTATAATCTCATTCAACAATCTGGAGAGCTGCTGTTCTCTAACGCTTGAATAAAAATGAGATCTAGCTGTATTGGGCAAGTTACATTTCTGATTCTAAAAGTACTTAAGATCATATGAGGTTTTTTAAGTTCTTCACACAGGGACATGCCTTTTTTTTGTAGGGGTTTACCAGCAAGGAGTGCAAAACATAGGTGCAGACACAGACGTTCGCAAAACAGAAATGTCTCTCTCACCACTGTGTCTTTTTGTCTTTTTCTTGTGAACACTGATTAGATATTTTGTTTGCATTTGACACTTGCATGCTCTAGGATTTTCTGCATCTGAATCCTGCACCCTCAAAAATGATTGCTAAGAAAATACGGCTCTATGTGTGTAGCTTGTCTTTTGTGTCAGATGTTCCTAAACTTACCAGACGACAGATGCCTGCCAATTCTCAGTGGCTCTCATAAGCTTCATTTATGAATCTTTTTCAGCCTTTCAACAGAAAATGTTACCTGGGCAGTATAATTCTGCGGAGAATTTGCTGGCTACTGCTGCATCTTGGTCCACAATTTGGAAATTACTTTTGTACTCTACATGCCCTGAGTTTTCCCTCTCACTGGTGTTCTGTGAAACCTTTTCAGATGGCCCTTTATTTGTTCTCCCATTTGTTCACCTGCTTAAAGATGGCCAGTTTCATTCTTCTCACGTATTTCCTTTTTTTTTTTCTTTGAAGGTGAAAGAACATTGAATTCTCTGGCACAAATAGGTTTTATTATACATTCATCCCATGTAATGCTCCGGAATTTTCTTATGCATTTGTTTTCTAATATAATACCTGCGGTGAGAAGCTGCTGAAGTTCCTGTAAGACTTGGACCAATTAATATTGGCACACGTTGAGGATTCAAGAAACAGTCAGGTTTTAAAGCAACCTGAGGAAAGATCCTGAAAGAACCAAGCTGCAGTTAAAATAATGCAATATTAATGATGATGTAAAGGGAAACTTCAAGAGAGGGAGCTATTCATAAAACATTTCAACCACCATTTCCTGTAGGGGACATTTAAATAGGAAAGACTATATCGAAATTTACAATGCTCTTGTCAGTAAACAGCAGCAGCTATGACAAGTGACCTGTTAGCTCTCTTGCTCTCTCTAATTGCTGTTATCCTACCCCCGAGATGTGGGTACTCCTCTAAGGATAAAAATATCCCGATTCCCACTTCCCCTGGATAACATGTAACATAATTGCACTTCTGTTGCATTTCAGATGGCTGCACAGACATTATTGGAGGACGCGTTGTGCATCCTCATTCCAGGCCTTATATGGCTGCTCTCCAGAGAAAGAACGTAACTCTGTGTGGAGGAGCTCTTGTGGAAAAGCAGTGGGTTTTGACAGCAGCGCATTGTGAGTAAGTATCTTACACTGTGGCACTGAAGTGGGGCATGGTGTGCAAGCCGGTAAGTAAAGAAAGGTGGATCTTGATTTTTTAAGAATTGATAAAAGCTGCAGTTCTTTCACTAACCTAATCTAAGAATTTGTCATTCTGTTTTAAGTTGTTTTGTAAGCTACTGATCTGCATTGTGTACAGTTACCTTCATTAGCCAGACCCTGCCAATGTTACAGGATACAGACTGTGCTGATAAAAGACCAAATTAATTATTTTTGCATCTGTAACAGCACTGTCTTAGAGAAGGGGATATATTCCAAAGAGCTTTAAACAAATCTTACCTGTGTGCCTGGGACTAAGCACTAAAACACCCTGAGAGATGAAGTTGAATTAGATGGAAACACTATTCATCCCATTTTAAGTGACCTGGGCTTACAAAAACTGAATGTCAGTTAAGACTGTGACAAGGAGCCTTGTCCTTTTGACAAGTCAAATGTAAGCACAAGGAGCCCTTCCCCAGGGGGATACCCCAAGGCTGGCACAGCTGTTGAACAGCTGGCTCAGGGTGAGGAGGACATCTACTGTTCATGTTAGGAAGTAAAATGCCCTAGTTTTGCTAAAATGTTCTCTAAATCGTATTTTAGGTTCTCCATTTTTTTTTCTGTATTTTGAGTAACTAAACCCAAACCAATTGCAATAAACCTGTGCAAACCCGACCTCCTCGGGGGCAGCTCGGCCAGCCTTCTTCCGTCAGTTAGCCTGAAATAGAGGGTAGAGCACCTTCTTTCTAAGTGAATTTGACTTTCACACTTACTCATCTGAATCAGGTTTTTTGTAAGGATAGAAACATTCACACCTAGCACGTGCTGTTTCGGACATTTACAAAACAAACGCCAAGCCTTGCTCTTTGGAATTAAGGGATTTTTTGATGGGAGCTGGAGTTTCTCACTCTTCAGTCAATGGGTGAGACATATCCAGTCAGTTATGGTTATAAAAAATTCAGATTTGGGATATTCAGTGGAAAGGGCACCGATTGTCTCTGGTCCTCTGGAGAGTGTACTCTGGTCACTGGTTTGGTTTTCTAACAAGCACATCGGTTTGGGCTGCCTTTGAGTCTTTGTCACTGAGGCAAACTGAAACAACATCTGTCTGGTCTCCTTCTCCTGAGCTGTATGATGATGCCCATGCAAAACCCACCCATCCCTATGCTATGTCTAGGTTATTCTTAGCAGGTGCAATTGCAGTGCATGTAAGCCTTCTTAACTAATGAATATTATGTGATAATCACTGCTGAAATAACTTTTGTCTTAGACAAAATAGCATGAATCGAGCAACATGAATTCCTGTGTGGCCTGCAAACAACCTGTCAGAGACTGGGATAAGGTGGCAGTAGGTTTTTTTGTTCCCTCCCCCCCTTCCCCCAGGCTTCTCTGTATACACAGTGGCCGATTGCCTGAGCTTTCTACAAGTCCAGCAGTTGCACCTCTGTTGGGGATGTTACATGAAAGAGTCCCTGGGGTGGAGTTTTGTGTGTCTTATATCATTCTCACTGTGTAAGTGTGCTTTGTAGATAAAAAGAGAATTTTCTAGGATCCAGCACTGACTTTGCAGCTATTTTCACAGGCAAGCATTTACGTACAAATAAAGGAATTGTATCTTTCAGTGAGACATGCAGGACTGAAGGAAATATTATTTTCTGTGTTTGGATTGATAAAGTGTTCATTCTGGCCTGAATAAGTTGTTCTGTGTGTAGTGAGATTGTGTTCTGAAGATGAAGCACAGGAAAACGGCAGCATGCCTTCTGGCAATGTCATTTTAGGGGGCTGCCTTAAGTTTAGCAGGGCAAATGAAGAAAGGCAAACTATAATACATAAATTTCTGATGATACTTGGAGAGCTTGGGGGAGAGGGAGATTTATGAGTTGCTTGACTCTTACTGTTTATTAGCAGGAACTGGATATATAACTCTCTTTGGATTTTAGCAGTCTCCTTTTTTAATATTCACTACAGGGGTGTCTTGGGTTAGGCAATGGACATCCTTCTTCCTTAATGAGCTGAATCCTGTATTTGGTGAAAAAGGACAAAACTCTTATTAGTATTAAAGTTGTCCACTTTAGCAGAGCACTTACCTGTATGCATAATGCTCAGAATGAGTATTGACTATCAATGTGTGTACTGACATCCCACCGATGTCAAGAAGACAACCTACGTGCTATTAGTCAGGCATGTTTCAGTCATTTGCAGGATTAGGTCTTAAGTCTGAAGGAGACCATTAAAAGATTAATGAAAGGCATCAGTACCAGCAGTCCTTGTGCAAGGAACTCTCCTTAAAAAGCAGCAGGCTTTTTCATGAAAATAATTCCGAACTCTAGAAATCCCTGAAGGACAGCTATCATCATTATTTCATCAAACTAGATTTACAGTAAAGAAATATTACTTTGTACAGGAAAATACAAGCTCATGTCAAAACACCAAAATGAACAATATCCTTCCCCATGTTTGAATCATGTTATCGTAAAATTAAATTGTGAGTGTTATGTTACATGTCTTTTGATTATCTTTAGAGATGGTGCTCAGTTCCAGTAGTGACCTTTTCTGTGCCTGTACTTTCTTTAAATTACAGATTAAACAAATTAGAAGATAGGGTTGTTCTTGGAGCCCATCAACCATCCAAAGCTGAAAAAGAACAGCAGATATTTAAGGTTATGCACCACTTTCCGCATCCTCAGTTTAACTGGTCTTCCAAGGAAAATGATATAATGCTCCTCAAGGTATTGTGTTAATTACTGTTGTATTATTATAAAAGGAATTTTGCTGATGATCATTTTGGCTATTCTTTGATATTGAAGAGTACATTGTTTAGATAGCTTAATAATATCATAGAACACCCTGCTTTTGGTTGTACTAATCTAGATAAGGTTACAGGATCACTGGCACTGTGAGCAAGGATGACATTTCAAGCCCATTCTGTGCTTTAAAACTCCCTTTAACCCACTCACTGCAGCAACCTCTCCAAAACCCCCAAACACATTCTTTAGTAATTTTTCAAAGGCAGTGCTGAAGTGATGTGTGCAATGGAGTCTGGGTCACAGCTGTATCCCAACAGGATACCTTGTGCTGTACTAAGCAAAAATGGGGATGAAACTTAAGTGTTAATTATTTGGGGTAACCACATAAAGTAAAAGTATGGATAATACAGGACATATATGAATTCAGCTCTGGGAGCTCAGAGTGGTCACATAGTGAAGAAGGCTCAGGATACCACAGAATAAAGCACGGGAAGATGTCCTCGCCAACATTATCCTGGTTGCCAAAGAGGGGCAGGGCTGTAAGAATTTCCTGCATACCAGCTCCTGCTTAGCCTGGCTCATGCCTCCCGTGTCCCTGCGCTGAGAACTCTGTTAATCCAGCACTGAGACTGACATGGAGACAGCCATCGGTGTTTTGAATAGGGAGAGGGCAGTCTGTACGTGGGAAACCTGTAGATGGTCAAATCATTCTGGAGGACTTCCTTCCTGGTACCAGCAGTTTCAGTGCTGGTCCAAAGTCCCTGAGGAAGATAAGACTTGTACTTCACCTTGCCTATACCTTTAGAAACCTTATGAATTCAGTATGATGCTTAAGAAATCGTGGATGGATTTTTATTCGGTCTGTGCTTTAATGTTACACTTGTGATAATGAAGAAAACATACCAGGGCTCACCTGCCATCTCTACAGTTCTGCTGTAACGGTATACCAAGTGACCTAGAATAAACTTTTCATCTTTGGAAATTCCCACCAGCACTGGTGATAATAAACTGTAAGGATTTTTTTGGATAAACTTGTGATTTGTTGGAGTGCCTTTTTTAAAAGGTAAAAACGCAGATTTGTTTAACTGACAACTGTTCAGCAACAGGTATAACCACCTGTGAAACACATCATGGTGCAGTGATCTTGTGTAAAACAGAAAATGTCTGTTCAATAGCTGTGAGTCCTTACCAAGCACACTGAGGATATATGTTAGTGTTTTGCTATGTTTTCATTTATAGGCTTAAATTGGCGTCTTCTGAAGGATGAGTCTTTCAGGTAAAGGCCAACAAAACACGGAGAGTTCAAAAGGGCTTAACCTTTTGAACTCCCCGTGTTTTGTTGGCCTTTACCTGAAAGAGGTTAAGGTTAAGCCCTTTTGAACTCTCAGAGCAAAAACTTGGCAGTCTGAAGAGTATCAGACCATATTTTCCCCCAATTATGTCACTGTTGTCATGTCTAATTGGTTATAGCTTTTTTTTTCATCTTTGTTCCTGGGTACATTGTGCCGTGCTTTGGGATGTTTCTTTGTGTCAGTCAAACACCAGAGTCTGATTTCAAAACAGAATTTCAGTGGCAGGTTAGGTTCTTGAATAGGACATAGATCCAACAGCTTAACTGCTGTGCGGGTTTTTAATTTCCTACTGTAATCAATGGGACGTTGGGCTTGAACTCACTACTGCTGCCATAGATATGGAATTGCTATACAGACACCAGAGAAATTATTTTGGATTTGCAAAAGGGCAGTTAAGCTCAGGATCAGTTCCTACATGTTGAAAAGTGATTTATAAGGAAAGTACTGGTAGAATGAGACTAAATGTGAATCGAAACTAGGTTATACTTTCTTTCCTTTCTGCACAAGAAAGCATTTTTTTTCCATCTTTTTTTCCAGCTGAGTGGTATTGCAAAGCAGAATAAATATGTGAAAC
>VYZM01023084.1:82798-129610 GCA_013398915.1 Dromas ardeola
TTTTTTTTTCAAAAGGTTGAAAATCAGTAAGTGTGAAAAATAGTGGAGATATTTTTCCATGTGGAAAGGCTTTTTTTCCTAGGTGGACATATAGAATCATAGAATCGTTTAGGTTGGAAAAGACCTTTAAGATCATCGAGCCCAACTGTTGACCTAACACTGCCAAGACCACCACTAAATCATGTCCCTAAGTGCCACACCTACACATCTTTTAAATACCTCCAGGGATGATGACTCTGCCACTTCCTGGGCAGCCTCTTCCAATGTTTGATAACCTTTTTGGTGAAGAAATTTTTCCTAATATCCAATCTAAACCTCCCCTGGCACAGCTTGAGGCCATTTCCTCTTGTCCTATCGCCCGTTACTTGGGAGAAGAGACCGACCCCCACCTCACTACAACCTCCTTTCAGGTAGTTGTAGAGAGCGATAAAGTCTCCCCTCAGCCTCCTTTTCTCCAGACTAAACAACCCCAGTTCCCTCAGCTGCTCCTTGGAAGACTTGTGCTTTAGACCCCTCACCAGCTTCGTTGTCCTTCTCTGGACACGCTCCAGCACCTCAGTGTCTTTCTTGCAGTGAGGGGCCCAAAACTGAACACAGAACTTGAGGTGGGGCCTCACCAGTGCCAAGTACCAGGGCACGATCACTTCCCTACTCCTGCTGACCACACTATTCCTGATACAAGCCAGGATGCTGTTGGCCTTCTTGGCTACCTGGGCACACTGCTGGCTCGTATTCACACGCCTGTCAACCAACACCCCCAGGTCCTTTTCTGCGGGGCAGCCCTCCAGCCACTCTTCCCCAAGCCTGTACCGCTGCATGGGGTTGTTGTGACCCAAGTGCAGGACCTGGCACTTGGCCTTGTCAAATCTCATACAGTTGGCCTTGGCCCATCGATCCAGCCTGAACAAATCCCTCTGTAGAGATCTTACCCTCAAGTAGATCAACTCTCCAGCCCAACTTGGTGTTGTGTTAATCAGGGTGATTTAGATTCCTAGGACCAAGAGGTCTCACAGAAGAAACAGCTACCGACAAAAGTAATGGTAAGGTAGGGGTGTGTGAAGGCAGAGCACTGATTTGGGCTGTGAGTCATCAGTCAAATTTAGCATTGTATTAAGAAAAGTAAGTTTTCTGAAATACAGAGAAAGTATGTGACTTTCTCGTAGTTTTAAGAAACTCTCTAATATAGATCTCAGAGGTCTTGGTCACTGAAACTCCTTTCTTCCTTTGGAAATGTAAATGATTTGAAAGTAGTAAAAGAAAAGACTTCAGCATAACAGAATCACAACCTATTTTTTAATAATTTTTCCCCATTTATATCAACTACCTATTTATTGCGTGTTACAAACCGAAACTTGCCTGCCTTGGAGAAAACGGACCCCTGTTGCCACGTAGTAAAGCATTTCCATCACTCTGTGATATTTTTTTCTCTTTAACATCTTCTCCAAGCACAAGAGAATTATTTGACTCAGTTCATGAATTAATTGAGGGAAAGCCAGTGAGTTCTGCTATGCAGATCATCGCAGTGCCTTTAAAATCACTGGGAATAGCCACACTGTGCAGGGATGGCACAGTGCAGAGGTTCTTCAATCAGAGCCAGGCCATGACTGTAACCCATCAAGGAACAGGACTGTGCCATGTGGACTCAGCAGCACAGACCTGAAAGGTGCCCAGCTTCTTTTGCATGGCCACAGGTCTGAGGGAGGACACTCAGAGCAGAAGTTATGTGCCGTCAGTTTGGCTTCCAGCTCCCAGGCTGGACATGCCACATATTTGTATGCAGAGTTATGGGCAAGTATATGCTTAATATGCTTCGAACAAGCTATGGCTGTAGTTCCTGAGTCTCTCTGCAGATAACCCCACCATATCCAGTCATTTCTACAGTGGTCGTCTTCTGAGATCTGTGCATAGGTAGCCAGCCCACCCAGTTCTCTGCACAGCACCTGGTCTGCCTGGAGAAAGGATGTAAACACCTTTTGCCTTCAGCAAGTAGGAAATGTCCCAAAGCATCTATTTTTACCAGAGTGAAGTTTTGTTGCCATGTTACTGTGGAAACAAAGAGTAATTAGCAATTCATTGAAAAGATACAAGAAAAGAAATCATACAAAGGGGAGTCCTTGCCGCTATCTCACTTTCCTGATTCTTATCATTTGCTTCCTATTTCTGGCTTTTCATTTTGGACTTTGCAGCTCAGCTTCCTTTCGGTGTTTCCCTTTGAATCTTTGCTTGTTGTATAGCATTGTGCTTATGCTTTTTTGTAAAGGAAGCCTGGGAAAACCTTGGATCATTCAGGAATGTACGGTAACGTATTTTTAGTTTAGGGACTGCCTTTTGGAAATGAGAAACAAGGGTCATGCATTAAACCTTTTCCTATGTTTAAAGAGATATCAGTGCTTCCTGCTTATCCCAAATTTACATGTTCAAAAGACTGGATAATGACAGTGGCCAGAATGCTTAAGTTCAGAAGAACCGTAAATGAATGATACTCTCTATGTAAAGAGTAAAGCGAGCAAAGCCTTTGAGTGTTGGCCTAATGAATAAACTGCTCCCGTGTATCAGCACAGATTAATCATGTATCATGAGGTATGTCATTTTGTGGGGATCTTTAATAGGTGGGATCAAACTTTTCAGAGGGCATAAATACGACCTCAAGACGCCCACTCAAGCTCCTTTTACTTGAGAGATGGATTATTTGCAAAAGAAGTAGAAAGTCTGTGCTCTGAAGTATTCAGCTGGAAACTCAGTTCACAGCTCACTGATATTAAACCAGTGATTGCTCAGTTCCCTGTAAAGCATTGGACCTAAGGGTTGAATACTTTTCTGCTTCTAGAAGGAATGCCAAACATTATATATGGTGATGTAATTATGATGTAAATTGGCACCAAGACAATTTATACTGTAAATCTGGAAGAAAAATAATTAGCACTGATCTGATCTGATCCAGAAAGTCTTCCACTTTTAACGTATATTTTATACCACAAGTTAAATAATGGTGCCAAATTTTCTGCTGTTGATACCTGGGGGAGCTTCATTAATTCACGTTGCACCAGTTTTCAAGGGAGAGCTTACTTCAGGGCCTTACAGGGTCAAGCTGTTCATTGGAAAGAAAAGCTTAATGGATTCAACAGGTAAAACAACAAAGAAACATTAAAACCAGGGGGAGTCACATTGGATTTATTTCACCACTTAATCAGTGGACAGTGTGGAAGATCATAGTATCATTATTTCCTCCGCAATACACATGTATAAGCCAGACCACTATCTGTTCATATTGTTTTCTTCCATTACATGTATTTTTTGATCCATTGTAATAATTTACTTTGGCTTCCAGCTCCAAGCACAGAATACGGTTTCCATCTTACTCCAAATAATATTGGCTAGTTGCTAGGGGAATGTGCTGATTTCTTTTACGATTTCTTTTCCTCACCACATCTGTGTGCAATTTTTTTTTATTTATCATCTCCCTAGGACATTTTCCCTGTGAGAAACTCAGATGTGAAATGCAGCCCTTTCAGGTCTTGTTTGCTGTTTTATACAAGGAGCATTACCTAAATATATTTACAGAACAGAATTTTACCTGCCGCTGTTTACTACCAGGCATGAGCGCTTAAGTGCACGTGTGAATGGGTATGCACACTACTCTGTTATCTCCTCTGAGCGAGCAAGCAGGTATGAATTTAAGGGCTGGTGTAAATTAAATTAAGGGAGACTTAAGGAACGGACTTAAGGAAGAGCCCTCTTGCTCCTTACTGCTGCAAGACCTGTGAAGTCTCATGCACTAAATATGCAACCTGCTTCTTTGGGCTATTTCACCCTCATGAGGAGATTTGGCCGGGGGACTGAAATGGTCACTGCCCTTCGCTGTGCTCCCGGGCCCTCTGATCAAACTCAGCCTCTCTCCCCACTGAGGGACTGCCCCGTGGGATTTACACAGGTTTCTCAGCCCCACAGGTTACAGCCTGACCTATTAATATAAACCCATGTCAATTTTAGTTGATGCTAGTGCCAGCAGAAATGGGCAGTGGTTTACATTACTCTGCTGAATTGTGAACTACAGGGGAGATGCTGGGTTTTCTTTTAAAAAGAGGCTTTTGCCATGTTGTAGTTCTGATGAGGTCAGGCACAGCACATCCATTTCTATTATTCTGCTCGTTATAACCTCACACTTTTGTTCCTCCTTGGTTTTTAGTTACAATCTTCACTTCCATGTTTGAAGTACTCCTTTCACTTCCCAGAGCATAGTTGCCTTGGATTTTGAAGATGAAGTGGTCTGCTACTGCTAGTTGCTGTCACCTTGTGGCTACCAATAGCACTTTGTCAGTTTATCTGAGACTTCAACCTAAGGCTTTAATTTTTACACTTTAAATTCACTCATTGGTCCAAGATTGCATGTGAAAACAGGCATGAGCTAGTGCATGTAAACATCTGCCAGCTGGCAATCCTGGCAGCTGTGATTAGAAGAACTGTATTTCGAGTAATTACATACTGTATAACATGGATGCCTGCAAATATTTGCCTGAGTGTAGTCTCCCTTTGACATGTATTAAACGTAACAGGTTCTGTTGTTCTCCTCTCCTCTCCTCTCCTCTCCTCTTCTGTCTTTGCAGCATAGCNTCCCGTTGTCATGTATTAATCGTAACAGGTTCTGTTGTTCTCCTCTCCTCTCCTCTCCTCTCCTCTCCTCTCCTCTTCTGTATTTCCAGCATAGCTCTCCATTTTACTTGACAGCCCACTGGCAGTGTCCTCAGCCTACTCGAGACACAGGATTCCCAAATGGCAAGCTGGTCACATACAAGTTTAGGTTGATTCAGTTCCCACTGACTTCAGTGGCATTGACGTTTGGTATTCAGAGATTTATTTATGGCTAGCTTTATTCCTTTTTTCCTTTCCTGTAGATCTTTCTTTAGAGCAGAAATTTCCATCTCTCTGGTGGCTCGTGTGTTTCACTGAACTCTTCAGTTGTTTGCTGTTTCTTGTCAAGGCTCTGGCAGCGTGAATAAAGTCTAAGAGGGGGGACAGGGGAAGTTGAGACTTTTCTGTTTATTTACACTGATTTCATTGAAGAGCAACATCAGGGCACCTCATAGACTTAGATCAGGATAGAAGTGGTATAAAGGGGAGGAGAATCAGCCCCCCCTGATCCATGTTGAGGCTGTGCAAACGGTGCTAGTGATGGATGGGGATTTCCCCCTTTGGTTGTGAGGTCAGGGCAGCTCATTGATCATATTCCTGAACATCCTGCGGAAGTTCCCACAAAATGCTGGTTTCTGTCTGACCTGTTTTTAGTTCCAGCACTAATTTTTGAGTGAAATGCTGAATTCACCTCCACCTAAATACTGATTAAAAGGTATCATTTTGATGCAGGCAGGAAAAACACTACTGAAACACCTGAGCTTGGCTGTTAAATGGCATGATCTCACTTTATTCCTTAAAGCAACTGTCCACGTCCCCATGAAGGGGAAGGCAAAGATTTATCCTTTTAAAGATTGTTCTTTCTGCAGTGAGACGACTCAGTGTGATTTTCTTCTGGCTGCATGAGCTGTGTTAGCGAGGCAGAGCTGCCCTGTCAGCAGCGTGCCTAGTGTCAGAGTGATCCCTGTCCTGCAGGAAGGTATGCAACAACCTACTCGGGGTTAGGCTTTTTTTGTGTGTGTGTGTGTTGTTTTTTTTTTTCTTTTTTCTTTTGGCAGACGACCTTGAGCATTTGAGACGGATGTGAGAGAGTTTTTAGTCCTCATGCAAAACAACCAACTAAACATAACAGATTACATCAGCTCAGGCTTTTCAATTCCTGGATGGCAGCAGAGTGCTAATCCAACCTTCATCCTGGATTTCATAAACTGAAACAAGGGAGGCTGGCAGGAGCAGCGCTGCCGGATTGAGGAAGCTGACGACGGTGCAGCATGTGGGCAACACGCTGTATAAAGCTCATAAACTTGTAGGCTGATGTGTGCAGCTACCACTTTGGATTCTGTACTGCTGCTTCCCTCGGCACAAGGCACCAGCAGGCTCAGCATTAAAGCCTGCTCTTTGGGACGGAGCATTTACCCCTGCAAGACATGAAGGGCTTCCTGTTTCTCACACTCCTCCTGATGCCCGTGCACGCTGGAACTGCTTGGAGTGCGAAATACGCAGTAGATTGTCCCGAGCCCTGTGACAGTAACGCATGCAAAAGTACCTTGCGCTGTAAGCGAACAGTGCTGGATGACTGTGGCTGTTGCAGAGTGTGTGCAGCTGCTCTGGGGGAGACTTGCTATCGTACGGTCTCGGGTATGGATGGTGTCAAGTGTGGTCCTGGGCTGAAGTGCCAGTTTTACACAGAGGAGGATGACTTTGGTGATGAATTTGGTATCTGCAAAGGTAACAATATTCACTTTGCATGCACCCACTGTGGCAATTTGACAGCAACCTACATATAGATCTTGCCTCCTGCTTGAAAGATCTAAAATGGGATTTTTCCAGCTCAGCCCTTAGCCAAGAAGAAAGTGAAAAATATCTGCTGGTATTAGAAGGTGTTACATGTAGGCGGGACAGGGTTATTAATATGAGAATACTGTTTAGACCTGGGGACATGTGTGAGGAAATACGGATGGGGTGTGCTCGGAGATGAGATTTTTGATTGGGACTTGGGAGACCCAGACAATAGTCCTGATCCTTCCGCTGACTTGGTGGGTGGCTTTCTATAAATTGCAAAGACTTTAATCCTGTGAGTCCAACCTTGTCACGGAGTCCCTGTCCCTGCGGGGCTCTCCCTGGGGTGAGGTTGCCTCGGGCACTGCCAGCTGCTTGCCCAGGGACCAGGTGCTCTCTCTAGGGTCTGGGAGATGGAGATAACAGCACTGCTTGGGGACGTTGTCGTCTTTAATTCAGCCCTCCCTTTGAGGTGCTCAGCTACCTGAGGGATGTGGTCAGGGGAGGCAAACAGAGACCCTCCTGCCTGAAAGATAGGATTAACAGAACAGGAGCTGACTGTGAGACGAGCAGCCAGCCACTGCTCTCAGCTTATTCCAGGTATGCTGCATGCTGATTTCTTTAGTCGTAGACTATAATGGCATTTTTCCTTTATGAGCTATCCTCACTCCATGCAAAAAGGAGAATTTTTGAAAGGACAGGAAGTGTTACATTGCTAAGAAGTAGAATGGAAGTTCTTAAAATCAATAATTTTCTAAAAAGGCTTTGCAAAGTGTGAATGCAGTGGGTTTTCCTGCACTTGTGTACCACCTCAATAAGTAGGTACAGATATGTCTTTGAATAACTTCCTTAAAAATGGAGATGTCTTGGCAGTTAAACATCAGGAGTACTAATAGCCTTAGATAAAGTAATGACTGAGGATCAGATGCTGCAAAAATAATTCAGGCTGACTCACATACAGCACACACTTATTTACATTGGTATTTAAAAACAAATTCATGTGCATTTTTGAAGGTGAAACCAAAATACTACTTTTATTTCTAAAAACTACAATTTGTGCATAAAGGTAGCATCTTTGGTGCACCCAACATAAAAGTATTTTACTGAGATAGTTGATTGATCTTCAGTTTATTAAAAATTACTGCAGTGCAAGATGCCACCTATAATTCTTTTAACAGTTCTTTTGAATGATTATATACTTTTCATTGTCCTCATAAGAATGTCTCTGCAATAGCACACTTCAAATGGGAGGTACATGAGATCTGAATTCTGTAGCTGAATCTTGAAAGCTCTGTGGAAACTGTGAAGTATTTTTTTTCCAGTAAGTCTTGACTTAAAATTGTAAATTGGTATTTAAGGCTTCTATTGCCCATACATTTATTTGCACTAAATAGTATAGATGTCGTTTCTAATACTTTTTCTTTTTTCATCTCACTTCTAAGATAGTACAGTCTTTCTATATATATGTGAATTTTATCAGGCAAAGTATGGGCCGAAGTACTGTTATTTCATATATCCATTTATAACTATGATACCAGATCACTCACCGCTTTTAATAACTTCCATATTTGTAATAATCCACAGAGTCAGGATGGCTAAATTCTCTCTGGTTGCCTGTAACCAGTTTGCTTTGAATTTGTGGAAAAATGACCTGAACTCTCTGTTCTTCAAGTTATTATTTCTAAAATGGGTAAAACATGGACAATATATGCTTCAGAGCAATTTTTGGAGTACTTTTAGTATTATAAGCGTGCATCATATTATTATCAGTAGCAATGTCATTACTGATCAAAACAGACTAGGGAATACTGGTGCTCTGCGCTTTTATTAGTAAATACCCTCTAAACCTGAGGTGTAACTGTCGCAGTGAAGAGCATGCTCTTGCTTTCTTAGGTCACTGGCAGCTATTTGCA
This sequence comes from Dromas ardeola, assembly GCA_013398915.1. Taxonomy (NCBI): domain Eukaryota; kingdom Metazoa; phylum Chordata; class Aves; order Charadriiformes; family Dromadidae; genus Dromas; species Dromas ardeola. The sequence continues at coordinate 91,120 of VYZM01023084.1, forward strand.
ATTTATTTAGGAGCAGAATCCTGCTGAACAAAATCATCTAACAGCAAAATTGACTCAGATCTCAGTTTTGTCAAATCTGAAGAGCAGCATCAATGCCAGGATTATTCCACATGGAGCCAAGTGCTTTGGGCTCAGACTGGTTTCCATGCCATTATGCACAGCTTTGCATCCCACCTCTCTGGGCTGAGCGGCTGAGTACCTGCAGCGGGCAGATTGATGCTCCATGTGGTGCATGCTCTCAGCTTGTCCCTCAGGGAGGACTGTGCACACAAAAACTGTTTTGCTTTGGCAGGATTTTGTTTTTGTTTTATGTGGACAAACAGGAGATCAAAGAGTGTCCTTGACTGGGAAAGGGAGTATGGTGAAGCTCAGTGAGGTTCCAGGCTGGAAGGACTCACTGTGCAGTCCCTAGCAGGGAATTGGTTGATTTTCCAGTGCTTTCCATTTATAAAAGCATACCAATTAGACATGCAGAGAATTGTGAAATGTTGGTTTCATTTTGGGGCATTGGCCTGATTTTCAGATAGCCTAGGCTGAATGGCAAAACTAAATATTTGCGTTGATTCAAGAGGAGACTGGACAAACTCAGAAGGACAAGCCTGTTGTGGGGTGCTATATGCACAGAAACTGTATCTGGCTCAGGAGATTCCAGACCTGAACACGGGGAGAATATAAGGGGAGATATATTTGTGCTTACCATGTTCATCTTCTTTCTTAAGTGTTTTGTGGGAACCTGGGCTGGATGGATCCTTGGTCCAGCCCTCAATGGTCATTCGTCTACCCTTAGGAGATGAATTGGGAATTCTTCAGGACTTGCCATTTTACGTGACCGTGCACCTGGGGTTGGCAAGGACAGCCTGAGCATAAAGACCTTTCTCCTGGGATGTCCCAAACTTCACTTGAGATGACCTCTTGTTTGAGGGTTTGAAAGGGGATGTTGGAGATGGATTTTCCTTGTTTCCATCTCTTCAGCTGTGGTTCTGGGAAGGTACCCTATTCAACAGCAAGGCAGAGGACGACAAGGTCTGTGGTAGCAGGTTTAAACCCTCTGGGAAATTATGTGATACGTGTCAGCTATGGGACAGGGCAAAGCCTCTGCACCTGACTTAATTTTTTTCGAAAAACATTTGGTCGCATCCTGACAGGTGCCCTTTGGTTCTCGTCCACCAGCGTGCTCAGGGATGGGGGATTTGAATTGGGGCGGCGTGTGACCAGATGCAGAATAACCGGGCAGGCGTCTCAGCGCCAGTGATCCCTTTGGAGCATACCCACCCTTTAGGCTGGAGATGGAGGCGAGCTCTTTGCTGACTGCCGTGGGAAGGCATCCCTTTGCTGCCTGAGAGGCTGTGGCACAGGGAAGGCTCTTCCGCAGGATCCGGGAGCGTCTCCCTCCGAGGGCGCGTTTGCTGGATAGCTCCTGCGGGCCCCGCCGGCCGACCGCGCACACCCCACGTACGGTGGTCCGGCCACAAGCAGCCCGGCACCAGCAACACATTGCAGCTATAAATCACGACAGTGATGCCAGTCAGATAATATCACGGCCAAACAGTGAATTCAGGAACCTTCTGAGGCCCTTCCTCCTTCCTAAATCTCATGCCGATCCTTTAACTACATCCTCTATGATTATATACCTACATATTCATATTGCTTTTAATTTGCACTTTAATACTATGAACGTTTTAGAGAAGGATTACCGATAGCACATTGTAAATAAGCTACAGAAAAAGTAATTATGTATATAAAGTGTGTCAAGGTTTGTTAAAACTGGAAAATACTTGTAACAAGAAGTCAGCATGCTGAAATCCTGTACTTAAGGTTTAGCTGACCTCCACTCAAAGGTGTTCCACGTATAAGGATATAAGCAGACCAGCTATTAATGGTGCTGGTGTCTGACTTGGATCACTGAGGACCGCTTTGCTGTATTACTTTATTTCAGAGTGTCCCTACGGTACCTATGGAATGGAATGCAGGAAAACCTGCAACTGTCCCTCTGGCATCTGTGACAGAGTAACCGGCAAGTGTTTGAAGTTCCCATTTTTTCAACTGTCTGCTTCAAAGCCTCCAAATCGACGAAAAATTGTTTCACACGCAGGTAAGACTTCATGGGCCAGTTGATTTTAGCTGATCTGCTACCACACTGTACACTGTGCGTGTGTGATGTGCACTTTGGTGGAGCTGTGCAAACAGCCAACAACACAAGGTACATTTATTTTTCTTATTGGCAGCTCCCTTAACATAAGGCAAGGAATTAGGTGAGCTGTGGTACAGGGTAAAGGCATTTTGAAATCCTAAGATGGGCAAAGCACTTTGCAGCTGTTGTGTGCGCTACCAGTACACTGTCACCTCTGCAATGGGAGGCTATGCCAGAATTTGCATTAGTCAGTTCAGATAGTGATGCATGTAGTTGCTTTGTGTAGAATAGTATTTCACTAGGCTGCATTTATTACTGTTAGCTAATATATGGTAAAAATAACACCTTTTTTTCCATGAGGACAGAGCTTTATACATTTTCAGATGTCAGTGAACTGTTTTATGAAATGTTTTGTTGTAGTCATTTATCACTGTATCTCTGGAATAAGTTCTTACCTTTAAGAATATGTCTGATGCCTGTAACAGATTTTCCCAGAATTAAAAAAAAAAAAAGGTCTGTGAGAAACTGGAGTGTTCATGAGGCAGGGAGGAGAGATCACTGAAGTTTTTAAAGCTGGGATTAAAATCTTGTCCTCTTTTATTCTCCACCTGATGATACTGAGGTATATTTGACTGAACAATGTTTACTCTAAATTTAAACACCAATCAAAATCAATACAAGTGTAAAGATGTTAAATAAATATCAGAGATTTGATCCTAGACCAACTGGGATCTTTTCTAGGATTTCATCCAAAAGTCTTTGAATTTTATTTCTCCTCCAACTGCAGTTTGTGTGCCTTATTTTTGTGTGCCTTAATATAACATTTTCTCGTGTTATATTAAGCTGTCTAGAGTTTGCTGCCTTAATTCACGCCTTATCTTTCCTCCAGCCTCTGTTTGGAGAAAGTTAGAAGCAAGCTTCCTTAGCTTATACTCACACCCCATTTAAAACAATCTTTAAAACAAACTTTGTGAGATGGATCAATCCTGATCCTTTTATATTTTCCTATGCGATTGTGCTCTTTTGCCTTTCCAGATTTTGTTTATTACCAAGGGTGCTGAAATAACATGAAAAAAATATTCCCACCTTGCTTCTTTCTGTATCTAGCCTGTATTTCAAATCTTCCTGGGTAGCCTGTTTTCATCAGTTCCTTCTCCCCTTTCCTCTCCCTCCCTCGCTTTTGGTCCCAAACCTTTTGCTGCCTCAGTGTTTAGCAGCTTGTCTGATCCCAGCCGGCATGAGTTCCTGACCCCATAGAAACAACTGATGTTTTTTGACCTGTACAATGGTTTCATACTGATTTCTGTCCTCAGAGGTCCATCACTGGAAGTAGACTGGGGACACCGTGGGTAGTACTGCATGGGATGGTCACACGAGGTTTCATTTAATAGCAGTCTTCAGAGGTAGCTATAGTGTCTAGGACAGATCCTCAGCAAACTAAAACAGCTGTGAATGCTTCTGTATTTTAAACAGGCAAGTTTCTGACCTGTATGTTTTATAAAGACATTATGGCTACATATACCCTAGTAAACCTAATGGTGCCAGAGCATGCTCCTGTGTATTGCAATTTGACCACCTTCACGATCCGGCAGCAGGGCAGTGGTAGGCACGCTCTCTCCCAGCCTAGCTAGCCATGCCACAGCCTCAGCCACAGCTCAGGAATCAGTGTCAGCCAGGGACCATTTCCAGCAGACAAACTGGATATCTTTTACCTTTTTTTGGAAAGCAAGAGAGTTTAATGGCATGCACCAGGCTATTCCATGCCAGCTGGCATCAGTCAGAGAATAGCTCCAGGCATGTTTAATTTACTGCTGTAGCTATTGAGGATGTGCTGCTTGGTCCCATGTCACACTGGAGTGTTACAGTGAGAACTGGAAACTGAACTCAAATCACCTGCCTTACGCTTAAACTATTAGAAAACACATCCGGCTTATGCCATAATTTGGCAGAAATTTTGCAACTAGGTAATTGGAGGCATTCAGGGAGATTCCTGCAAGATTTGTCAGCTAAGGTTTTTCTGAAGTATTCCCCAAACCAGGGGCATTGCTGCAGGACAATATTTTAATTCTCTCATTTTAATTAAATCCACCTTTATTTTTGTATATTTTCAGAGAGCGACATGGCATCAGGGGATGGCAATTCTGTAAAAGAGGAATTCGTTAAGGAGAAAGCTATTCGCTCTCCGGTAATGAAATGGCTAAATCCTCGCTGATATTTACTTACGCTCATAAGACTTTCAAGTGAATGCATTTCTCACAGATTATTGAATATGCAACAACACACTTTAAAAACAAAGTAGATCTATAGCTTATCAAAATGTAACCTCTGAAGGCCAATTGTGATTCTGTTTTTCATGAGAAAAATGTTTACTTAAAAATAGACTGTACAGTGTATATGATTTTTGATATTTGTTTTGATAAGTATTTGAACAGAGAAATGTATTGGGGATTCCTGAATGTATAGTAATATTAAAAAAACCAACACAACTCAACCCTCCTCATTTAAATGATGCCAGAGGCCAACTTTTGCAGCCTGAGGCCGGGAAAGCTCTCGCTGAATTCAGTGGACAGTTTGCGTGAGTGAAACTATTGGTGTGGAGCCAACGTGAAAGAAACACACATCAACAAATCCCAGGATAGAAAGCAACACCTCTGAATCACAAGAATAATAATAACGTAGGAGCACAACAGCATGAATTTAGTAAACCAACGTTAGTTGTTAGTCATTTTCTGGTTTTTGGAAGTTTGGTGACAATTTCTCAGAGATAAACACGCCTTTCTTCAGTAAGAAAACACCCAGCATTTCAGTTTATATATTGTGAATAACTTAGCCAAGACACTGCAGATGTATATTGTATTGAGGTGGATTTCTATGGTTAAATTCTGTACAGAAAAACGGCAGCTTGGTAAATTATACAGATTTGTAGGGGGGGGGGCCTGAAACAAAAGAAGCTGCTTAGTATTATTTAAATATATGTTTCTATAAAGCAGCTACTTCAGTGCCATTAAGGAGACATCTGCATTTCTTGGGGAAGAGCGGGTCTAACTCCAGAGGCCAGCAAATGGACCCTCGTACTTTCCGTCTTCATCGCTGGCCATGGCCCAGCTGCGACTTACAGGGAATTCATCTGATCCGGTGCAGGGGAGGCTTGGACCCTCACTGAGTGTTAGTGCAGCCACATCCTACACTACTCCGGTGCCCAGTCCTTTGTTTCTTACTTACATGAGCAAGGGGTCACATTTCATCCAGGAGAATAACTTACATACATTAGAGTCTTATAGGAACTGGCAATCCCTCATTCAGTCCAGACTGGATGATATATTTGTAACAGAAAATTCCACACTGAGATGGGTTTGCTAATACGGCTGGAAACCTCCAGATCCTCAGATAATGGAAACTGATGTAGGTGTGTCAGAGTGAACCAGGATTGCATGAGTTTAGGAACTGCCTCATAACACGGGGCACTCTCATGGGAAATGTGGTTAGGATTGGGTATTTCCTTTGAAATCAATGTGAGCTTTGACAGTGACTTCAGTGAAAGAGGGAGCACACAGTACCACAGCCAAAGTTTGTTGCAGAATCTGAAAACATACTTTTAAAACTACGAACAACAGAAACTCCAAAGCCTTTAAAGCGTCCAAATCGTGACCCAAAGCCAGCACTGGTGGAAGCATGCTGCTTTCACCTGGCACAGGCACACTGAACTGTGTTGTTCTAGAACAAAAAGATGAAGAGGGCAGCAGACATCCAAATGTCAGTATGGCACTGCAGGCTCTCTTGACACGATAAACTGAGACACATAAACATAAATATCAAACTAGCATATAACACATTTTAACCTGTATTGAATGTTTAAGTCTGAGAGGGAGCAATATTATCTTGGGATATTTACAAGCAAGCGCATTGATTCTCATCTACTGATGTCGAAAGAAATCTTTTCTTGATTTCAGTGAGAGCAGGATCAAACCCACGGTCCTTCAGCAGACTGAAGAGAATTATTTAAAGAACGTAGTAAATATTTGCATACTTTATTACTATTTTGCAACAGTGTCATATATGACATTATGAGTTCTTGAATGTAAATCCAATAAGCTGGTTGGTTTTTAAAAGTATATTATTATTATTATTATTATTATTATTATTATTATTGTTCAATAAAAAAAATATGAAAGCACCGCTGTCTATTGAGTCTTTCCATTAATAGCAAAGTAAGACAGCTCATGATGCAGATGGTGCATGCAGACTAGGCACAGTTTTGCTCCCAAACCCACAGAAACAATTTTGCAACGGCTGCATCTATTTCAGTGAATTTTCTGGGGACCATTCTCCATTGCAGAAACTGAGTGGTGGCCCGTGTCCAGAATGGTTTGTGTCCGTACCATTCAACCATCTTCACCTCCCAAACAAGGTGGCTGGATCCAGGCTACCTACTGGAGACAGCCCCTCCCTGGCCAACCCCAGTGCAGGAAGGGTTTGGGAGTCCTCTTGCTGGCCAACTCTTGCAACTCCTTGGCACTGTTTGATTTACCACATAGGAGTAACCTGTGGATCCACATCTGGCAAGTCAGGAGAAAGGAGAGGAAGGAGAGAGATGACTGAAAAAAAATTTTGGGGATGTTTTCTTCTGTTTTTCATCAAATTTATAAAATGCTTTTGCATTTCCTCAGCTGCTCTGGTAACAGATTGCTCCACACATAATAGGTTCCAGGATGAAATTATAATACATGCAAATTTTATCCATTATCCTTTGAAATGTCTACCTATTGCTACTAGTGGCAATGGGGCTACATTGGTAGAAGAAACAATGCAAATGATCACAGAATCATAGAATCACTGAGGCTGGAAAAAACCCTTAAGATCATCGAGCCCAATTGTAAACCTAACACTGCCAAGTCCACCACTAAATCATGTCCCTAAGTGCCACATCTACATGTCTTTTAAATACCTCCAGGGATGGTGACTCCACCGCTTCCCTGGGCAGCCTGTTCCAATGCTTGATAACACTATCTGTGAAGAAATTTTTCCCCATAGCCACTCTGAACCTCCCCTGGCACAGCTTGAGGCCATTTCCTCTTGTCCTATCGCCTGTTACTTGGGAGAAGAGACCGACCCCCACCTCACTACAACCTCCTTTCAGGTAGTTGTAGAGAGCGACAAAGTCTCCCCTCAGCCTCCTTTTCTCCAGACTAAACAACCCCAGTTCCCTCAGCTGCTCCTTGGAAGACTTGTGCTTTAGACCCCTCACCAGCTTCGTTGTCCTTCTCTGGACACGCTCCAGCACCTCAGTGTCTTTCTTGCAGTGAGGGGCCCAAAACTGAACACAGAACTTGAGGTGGGGCCTCACCAGTGCCAAGTACCAGGGCACGATCACTTCCCTACTCCTGCTGACCACACTATTCCTGATACAAGCCAGGATGCTGTTGGCCTTCTTGGCTACCTGGGCACACTGCTGGCTCGTATTCACACGCCTGTCAACAAACACCCCCAGGTCCTTTTCCGCAGGGCAGCTCTCCAGCCTTGTTGAACCATTGGCCTCAGCCCATCTACCCAGCCTGTCCATATCCCTCTGTACAGACTTCCTACCCTCAGGTAGATCAACACTCCTGCCCAACTCGGTGTCATCTGCAAATTTGCTGGGGGTGCACTCAATCCCCTCATCTGGATCCCTGATAAAGACATTAAACAGAACTGGCCCCAGTACTGAGCCCTGGGGAACCGGCCACCCACTGGATATAATTGCAGTCACCACAACTCTTTGGTCCCAGCCTGTAGTTCCCTGGATCATCCTTGTGTTCTTGTAGGTGGGTGCCACATTTGCTAACCTTCAGTCAACTGGGACCTCACCGGTTAGCCAGGGCTGCTGCTGAATGATGGTTGCTGAGCCAGGGCTTCTTGCCAATGGTTGGTGAGCACTTCCGCCAGGTCCCTCAGTACCCTTGGCTGGATCCCATCTGTCCCCATAGACTCATGCGTGTCCAGGTGCTGTAGCAGGTCTCTAACCATCTCCCCTTGGATTATGGGGGCTTCATTCTGCTCCCCGTCCCTGTCTTCCAGCTCAGGGGGCTGGTACCCCAAGAACAACTGGTCTTACTATTAAAGACTGAGGCAAAGAAGACATTAAGTACCTCAGCCTTTTCCTCATCCTTGGTAACTATGTGACCCACATCCAATAAAAGATGGAGACTTTCCTTAGCCCTCCTTTTGTTGTTAATATATTTATAGAAATATTTTTAATTGCCTTTTATGGCAGTAGCCAGATTAAGTTCTAGATGAGCTTTGGCCCTTCTGATTTTCTCCCTGCATAGCCTCACGACATCCCTGTAGTCCTCCTGAGTTCCCTGCCCCTTCTTCCAGAGATCATAAGCTCTCTTTTTTTCCTGAGTTTCAGCCAAAGCTCTCTGTTCAGCCAGGCCGGTCTTCTTCCCTGCTGGCTTGTCTTTTGGCATATGGGGACACCCTGGTCCTGTGCCTTTCAGATTTCCTTCTTGAAGAGTGTCCAGGCTTCCTGGACTCCTTTGCCCTTCAGAACTGCCTCCCAAGGGACATGAAGTAATGTTCATGGAACCAAAGGCTCTTCACCATCCTCTTCTTTATTTTCCACCCTTTCATCTTTCTACCTTTCCTTTCACATCTCTCCTGGCTCCCCACTGCACACTCCGACTCATTTCCCCTATTTCGCAAAAGTGGATTTTCTTTTAGACTTTTTTCCTTTCTTCAACCAACTCTGTGTTCCAGGCATCCTCCTTTCAGCTGACCTTTCCTTCCCACACATGCCAGAAGTTAGCTACAGATGATCTTCTCTCCTGAGATGGTCATGAAATGGTTCATCACACAATGTGATCCTGCCATCTAGTTTCTAGATTTGTTTTTAGTGGGGTCATATATTATTCCCAGTATGTTTGGCAAATAGGCCTGATTTCTAGTGGGTAGACTTCATTTTCTCAACTACTAAGCAGTAAGCTAGTAATACATGCACTGCCTAATTTTATGTTTAATGTGCAGCAACACTGCTAAGAAGCATGCTGTAATGCAGTATTATAGTTTCTATTACAGCCAGTATTATAGGATGTTGCAGACACCATTACAGCTCATACAATATACTATCATATATTTTATAGTGATGTCTGAAATACACAGAATAGAAAAGCCTGAAATATAATCAGACGTATTCCATCCATGATTCAAATAATAAGTAAATATATTTCCAGTGCAGACCAACTTTTAATGAAAAACAACTGTACCAAACACCTTTAATGTACTTCAATGTACAATTTCATTATATAAGTACATTCACAGAAGTATCATGAGACATATCACTGCCTAATCACCGTAGTGTGATTAATAATATAAATTTGCCACTCTGATCTGCTGGGACATACATATTAGAGCAAACACACCAAAGTATGTATTTTAAATGAAAATGTATTTATTATCACCTCTGTACATGCTTGCTATCTATTTAAATGGATTGCCAGGTCACAGCAGTGCTTTGAAAGTATTTCCGGACACCTGCAAAGTTGGTAAATATTTCCTGTTTTTGTTGTGTCTGCTGAAAATAGGAATTTTACAAGTTGGACTGATAACTTGACAGGCGCCACGATCTCCAGTTTTGCAGGTCTTAATGTGGTTTCCACTGGGGCTGGTGACTGTCCGAGGAAACCTGGGCTGGCAAAGTGGCGTGTTATGGCTTTCTTGCTCTCTCAAAACACACACCGTGTTATTTAAGTGCAGTCAATTGTTCATCTGTCTTCTGGGTGGCCACAACCCAGACGTGTGGCTCAATTTTTGCAGTATAGCGATTACATAGGTGTTAATACAGCAAGACCTCTGAATGCTGAAGCATCCTTGTACAGCAGCTGCCAGTGACCCCCCTGTGTGTGCTGGGTGCCTCAGTGGTGGCTGGAGTGGTTGTGTCTCACCTGCGCCTGGAGAACCTGGCTTTTCTGCAGCCCTGGCAGCCCTGTATCCTGCATGCTGCTTTCCTGCGGGATTCTCAGCGCAGGCAAAATGCTCCATGTAAACAAACAAACCCGTGTTTGGATGGAGAAAAAGACAGAGATTTCCTTAACATTATTAATACACAATGCTCCTGATCCTCCCTGATCCCCTCCCATCCACTGTGCCTCCAAAGTGGCTGCAACTGAGATTCACGTGCTAGCTCCCTTCCTACTTGTGAAAGCTATCAAGTAAATATTCAACTGAAATTAAGGGCAACAGTTGATTATACATGAGCTGATCTTCACCATTCTAGTGAGACACAGATTACTTTTGCTTGAAATGACAGAATTGGTGCTGTCTTTCTGCTCTGCAAACGCCGAGCCTATAAAAGTGTTATTGGATAAACTGGGACAACTGAAATCATATGAACATTACTTGAAAATATCTTTCTTCCTCACAAGAGAAACATCTATTTTTGAAGAACAAATAATGGATTGGAATGCCATTGAAATCCAAACACAATATTAGTATGTTCCTGAAAAAAAAAAAGGTACAATGCTGGGGGAGAATGCACCAGAGCCCTTGCAGCTGTGTCACACTTTCCTGTTTGTTATTTTTAGTTTTCCATTCCTGCTTTTTATTTTGGGCTTTGCTTTGCTTCCTATGCAGCTTCCCTTTAACTCCTGTATAGCTCTGTCTTACATATTTCAGGCATTTGGCCTTTTTTTTTCCCCCTATCTTTTTTTTTTTTCTTCAAAGGAAACCCAAGCAAAGATGTCCAGTTTCAGGAACTCATGTTTCTCTTGGCAGTGGTTGAGTTCTTGGTTTTCTAAAGGCATTTCGGAAATTTACAGTGCTAGTTTTCAGCTTTGAACACGGTCAGGCTTTATAAGCATAAGAAAAGAGCAGCATACAAGGAAAGCCCTAGTCTGCTCTTCAGTATGTCCTGGTCCTTGCACCTGGGAAACCAGCAGTATCCAGTCCCAGATTACAGTTCCAGGATGACATTTAATAAACAAAAATGAACAAAATGGGCTCTGGTGAGACACTGTATTATAAAGAAGTCTTTTTTTCCCCCTCGTTTATATATTGAAGTATTTGTAATCTTGTACAGCCATATAGCTGACCTATTGAACAGGAAATGTTATCAACTCCTAAAACTCTACCACAAATCTCATGTTACTGAATGCTTTGCTAGCAGCCTAGGACCAATCCACACGGAATTAGTTAGGAACCTCAGCTGATGTTTAAAAAATAGAAAGTTTTTCTGGGGAAAATTTTTATTTCCCCCACAACAAACCTCATTGCAGGGGAATGCACTTCATTGCAAGTGTGCACCCAGAGACTCAGAAATCAGCAGCCACATGTCCAAAAGGTGGTGTTAAAAAAACCAACTCAACCTAACCGAAATCCTTTAAGATTTTGAAACTGGTGCCATGATTTCCTGGGTCTTGGCTGACAACTGAGACTGAAAGCTCGGGGCTGGAAACATTGCTACTGCCCAACAGCAAGTATAAAACCAGAGCACACGACAAAGGAGGGTGGACAGTGAAAGCATCTGTCTCCCCTCCCCTAATCCTCTCATCTCCCTACCTTCAAAAGTCTCCTCAAGATGCTGAAATTTGGCTGCTCCCATGACAAGCAGCAGCGGCTGGCTCCCTCCGGCCAGCGTGAGCGCCCACAAGCCCAGCACCGATACCCAGCACCGCCAACCCCAGCACCTTCCCACCACCGCTCCCAGCTTAACAGTGATAAAACAATGTCTGATGAAAACTATGCACAAATGCCCTGGGCACAAAATCAAATAATTACCAAGGCAGCATAGGCTATACCTGGTTTCTGATCTTTCCCAGGTCCTGATGGTGGGTGCTCAAGTCTATAGCTAGCTTGGCTCTGTCTTGGATGATCATAGTGTGGGGGCTGTTTTCTAGTGATGCCCAGGGTGGACACACAAATAGTAGAAGGCGAGATCAGTCTCAGCCAACTCAAAGCAGAAAATACTGGGATATCAGAAACCTGTTGACTCCACATAGGAAGTACATGGCAGCTGCTCTCAACCCTAACACTTGGTAAGGCAGAGCCATCTTCCAGTGCTGCTGCTCATCTCAGTGAAGCGCATAACATAAGGAGGGCGTAAGAACAGTCATATTAGGTCAAACTGAAGATCCTTCTAGGCCAATATCCTCTTCATGATGACACTTAGCTTCCTAATGGCCATCCAAACTGCCAGTCTTCTTCTCAGGACCTCCCCAGGATCTATCATCTCTTTCCAGTGAGCAGGTCTATCACAACCAAAAAGGCAGCTTCTTACACCTCTTAGTCCAAGATAGGATGACTTCCTTGAAACTCTTTGTTTTCTGTTATCTCAAGTGACTCCTGGAGAAGCACCATCCAGCCTTGATCCCTGGCCTCACGGTGTTGATTCTCCGATGTGAGGCACATGAGCCTCCCCGCTGCCCACAGCACATTACCAAGTTCAGCTGTGGGGTTTGCATCTGCTCTTTTCCCTGTTGCTCTGTCTGGGCAGAGCTCGGCTGGGCAGTAACCCCCTCACAGCTCCCTGGAGGCCTTCGCAGGGTGGTGGGTACTCAAAAGCCCTTTCCAGTTATTTAATTTCAATTTTTTTTTTTTTAATTTCAATCTTTTTCCTTAGTTTTTTAACTTTGCAGTAATCTCAATAATGGAAAGAAAAGACCAGGTTTAAAGGCTGTTGAAAGGCAGAATTTCAGGGGCAGGTTGTACTGATGCAACTGCATGACGTGGCAGTGGCTGGAATTAATGGAGAGAAGAGGATAAAGATCTTAATTCTCCAATTAAGTCTGAGCCTATAATCAGCTCACTGGCCACACACTGGCCTTTCTTACCGTACACAGAATAAGAATTCTTTCTCAGGACACTTAATTTCCTAGGATCAAAATAAAATGACAAAAATATCTCTCCTGGCTGATCGATGTGAACTACCTGGTTCCACATGGAAGAGTTTCTGCCTGTTCCACGCACTTCTATCCTGCAAACTACTGCACTACCAAATGGCTCATTTTGTTTATTTATGTCTTTAAATGTTAGAACGGAAAGAGTATTTATCTTTGTGATATTTTTCCCCCCATGTTATATTAAGGTGAGGAGATGATGAAGAACTAGAAAACAACAGAGAAAGGAGAGAAACATATCATGTCATATTCAGGAACTCTTTTGTTCCACCAGGACACAAAGTACTTCTATACTACATGGGGAATTTAGGGGGAAAAAATTATGTGTAATACATAATATATCCACATAAACGGACATTTTGCTTTATACAGCATCTGCCATTTTCCTTTTCTGTTTGGGTTTGTAGATACCCAAAACTTTTGACCCTATCCTGCTTCCAATAAAGGAAATAGGAGAATTTCTGTGACTGGAAAATAAATAATGGGAACAGTAGCAGTGCCTGAGGAGTATGAAATTGTGCAGGACCTCATATGCTGTTTACTAGCAGAGCCGGAGTTGCTGCAAGAAATATAAACATAAACCTGGGTTAAACATTCACTGGAGATAAATGCCCCTGCATTTATCCGTATTTATTTGTGTTTATTACTTGGATGTTCTTTACTTTCCTGCATGCATGTGAATACCCTTACTGTACTTTCCCAAATTTTCAGTCATCTCCACTCTCTGGAACTCCTTGGATTTGCAGCCAGGTCTGTTGTGAGTGAGAAGCAAGATCTTCTGTTGTGCAGGGAAAAGAGGGTTTTTTTTATGAATCAAAAAATGTGCTATTTAGAAAAACACAATATATCCTCACTCCACGTAAACAATCTGACCTTCAGGTGGAATGTAGCCAGAGGGGCTATAAATAGCACCCTTAATAAGAAAGGAGATAGAAGCATTTAGAGTTCGACTGGCAACGCTCACATACAGAGAAATAACAAATGAGCTACCTGTAGCTCTTGTACTCTAAAAAGCTCAGATGCAATTTACACAGGAACTCAGATGAATCCGCGCTGAGCAGGTAGGAATATTTTTCTTCTGAAAACAACAATGGGGAGCCCTGTGTGTTACAAAAACCTTGTGGTGCTTCCTCCTCCATTTCACAAGCATCTCACAGACAGAAAAGCACTACAGCTTGCAGATGGCAAACTGAGGAAAGAGGAGGCCACGTGTCCCACCCAGGACCCCATTGGTACTCCGTGCCAAAGCCAGGCAGATGTTGCAGATAGCAGGTTAGTAACCTACACATTGGATCACCCTCTTTCGTGAAGTGTTTTCAAAACATTTGCAAGGAAAACCTCCAGGCATCCAGTGGCTTGATAAGAAGAAGAATGTATATTAGAACTTCTGGTTGCTATAGTTTGGTACGGGGTGGACTTGATTATGGTACAGGGTGTGCACTTTCTCTGTAAGAGTCTTATAATTTTAATAAAGAAGCTCTAAGCATGAGGTGACTACTGCTGTGGTCTGATTTACCAGAGCTCAGCACATCTGCACAACCGTCATGAATGTGTCCTCCGTCTCTGGACAGATGTTTGCTCCTAGCCTGTGCTTGTGCATCTTCACAACTGCTTCTCCTGGAAGACTCATGTGAAAACATTTTTGTTGATACAGATATTTTGGGAACCAGCCTTTTTTTTAATACAAGTATGTTTGCATGTAAGACAGAGGGTGCAAAAGAATGATGCTGACTGACGGTGATCTGCAATCAAATATTATTGATTTCTCAGAGAACATAAACTAAATCACAGGAGGATCCTCTCCACAGCCCCTGCCCACATATATCTCTAAACCTGCTGGGACTGTAGAAGCAGAAAAGTCCAGAAGGGCAGATAATAACACCAATATCAGTTCCTGTTGTATTCCTCAGACATGCTGTAAAAAAACATTGTCTGTCCCAGGTTTTATTTTATTTCCCAAACTCATTGCAGTGGCATGGAAACCTGGAAGTCCTGCTTCCCTCCTCAAGACCAGGCCTCTTCTCCTACAATGCAAACAACATCCTCCACATCAGAACAAAAACTGAATAGACAGACCATCAAAGCCGTGTAAAAGCACCAGCTGCCCGGACATGTACCAGGACAGCAAAGTTATTTACCCCGAGGAGCCTTCCAGATGATTCAGGTCAACTCTATTGTACATGGAGTTGACTCACGTAACTGCGAGACCTCATTGTCCCTTTCCCTCTCTGCTTCCCTCCTTTTGTTTCATGCCATTGTTTCTACGTAGACATTAAAATGCTTTGGGGACAAAGAGTGTGTCTTCCTGTGAGCTTACACAGAGTGAAGTACAAAGACGTCCCAGTCCCATGCGGGGCTGTGCGTTTGCTCTGAGAAAAGCACACGCATACAAACCCCAGCAGCTAAGCATGCACATACGCAAGTATGTATACTTGAAATGTTGTCTGTAATCAACATGTATAGTGATGTATCACACCTGTAACTCGTAGCTGTGGTTCAACATTCCTGATATTCCCTGTATGACTCCATAGCATGAGTTACACTCAAGGAGGATCAGACTAGCAGTATATCCTTGTATATGGACAACATGCTATGTATCGCTGCTGTCTGTATTAGAGTAGCTCTTTGAGCTCCTACTTAGTGTTCTCTTCTTGCCTCTTGCTGGGCTAAAGTAAATTCAGCCTCTCTGTTACGGTAATTTGTTTCTTCCTGTCTGCAATTTTTCTAATTCTTGTTATAAAAAGTTCTTTTGTATATTTTTATCACCACAGATGTTTTTCTAGGGTGCAGTGAAAGTTATTTCGGTAGACAAACCATGTCTCGTTCCCCTCCAATTCTGTAAGACAGAATGACATCTCATTCTAAAACTGATTATCTATTCCTTCTCCCACACCACAGATTTAAATTATTTTCTTTACTTAAATTTAAAATGCTTACTTCATTTTACTATTTCTGTCCAGTTCTTCCTGGTAAGGGTAAGTCTCCTTCCATGATCCGAAACATGCAATAAAGAAAACAGAAAAAAAGAGAAGAAACACTGAGCTAGTGTTTGAAGCTGTGGAGCTTTTAACACTATAGTGCAATGACTATGTCCTACCTTGTAATAAAAAATAATAGCCATATCTATCTCTTGTATAATGATTGCATCTTTAACTCTAAAGCGTATTTCCCTTTCCTGTTTAAAGAGGATGAAAGCGAGACCCAAAGTACTGATGTAACATAGCTGAGTTTACCCACCAGATGGGGAAGAGCTGGAAACAGACTCAGGTCTCCTGCTAATCCTTAAGATATTGAAAATCATTTGTCACTTTTTTAAACCTAAGCCTATCCCTTAGGATTTTTCTCCTTGAGGATGAATGGGTCTGTTTCTGCTGTGCTTCCCCAGTAAGTGCTTTCAGGAGGGCAGCTGGAACTTTGTATGAACAAAGGGGAGAAAAGACAGCAAGAATGAGTCCCTTGGCCATGGTGCCAAGTTTCCAAGCAGCAGCTGAAAATGTCTCCAGAAACTCTTCCTTGCCATCATGCCTTCATGAAAGGTAAATATTTTTCTTTCTGATCTGTACACTTAGCACTTTGAAATGTTTTCATCAGCCACAGGATGCTGTCCTCTAGTTTGAAATAAACGATTCAGTGAAAAGTTATATTTGAGAAAGTCTATTACTAATAAAGTACATTTGAAAAAAAGCCAGAAACCTTGTTTAAACTCAGACACTCATCACTAGCTGAACAGCAAATCTCCTTATGCTTGAGATTTTTATTTACTACTTGGTTTGTTAAAATGAGGCATCATTTTGGGAAAAGAACTTTCTTTGTGTCTTGCAAGTTGGAAGTATAAATCCCAAATCCTGTAGAGTATTTCTGAGTTTGGGAGAAGAAGCATTGCCATTGAATTCCCACCCACACTCGAACGTCTGGGGAGAAATATAAACAAGCAAACATAGAAATGAAAAGGAAAGAGAAAACCAAAAAGCCGTACCCAGCAATGCTTACTGGAGAGAGGTGGCTCATCTTTGCCTACAAGGTTGTGCTCTGGCCAGGTCCTGTCTGACATGTAACTTCCCTGCACCTTGATTTCCTTTTTTCCTTTCACTCCGCAAGGTGTGCCTGCTCTGACAGTGCTTTGGTCCTCTCCCCATGTGAGAGGACCATGTGCTGTGCTGTGCTGTGCCTCCCTCCTCCCAGGCACGATGCTGGCTGAGCACCACTTGCTTCCCAAACCCTGTCCAGGCTCCCCCTTGCATCTCATTCATGGTCCTCCTGAAAATGCTTCGAGTAGAGATACGTGGGCTGTGCGAAGGTTACCCTCCAGATCTGGTAACAAGAACCTGGGGCAGAGATGTCACCTCTGCGGGGTGACATGAACACAACCAGTAATACTCTTGCGTGTGTGAGTTAAGGGATTGAGGACCCATGGAAGTAGCCTGGCAGGGGGCTGACAAGTGGGTCCTTCTGAAGGCTGTTCCTCTCACTGCCAACCTGAAACCACCTCTTCAGATAAAACCAGCACTGGGAGACACAATGGGTCATGTGCCTCTTCCAGGGCTCACCCCCAGGGCTCACCCATCATAGAATAATAGAATCATGGAATGGTTCGTGTTGGAAGGGACCTTAAAGATTGTCTAGTTCCAACCCCCTGCCATGGGCAGGGACACCTCCCACTAGACCAGGCTGCTCAAAGCCCCATCCAGCCTGGCCTTGAACACCTCCAGGGATGGGGCATCCACAACTTCCCTGGGAAACCTGTTCCATCTCTGCAGCCGTGCAGCACCAACACCGTTGGGTTGGCTGCATGTAAAAGGCTTTCTGTTTTAGCAATACTGGCAACTTTTCTTCACCTGAGCAAGAGAGTACTTTTGTTGGCATCGCTCAAACCAGTTCAGAGTGGAATAAGCTTTGCTGACAGGAGACTTTTTCCAGAATAACTGCATACCCCCTAAGGCTTTTGTTGGCAATTTTCTTCAGGCTTACAGCCAATGTTAGCATGATGCACTAGCCCACTGTGGGGTGGCAATTCGTTCAAATCATAATGTCAAAGAACCCCATTTCCAAGGGAAAGAGCCAAGTGCTCTGCTTCCTTCTTGTCATTAAGAATGAAATAATTTCTCTACCTGTGTAAACTTTCCTGGGATTATACTTGTGTTCCACCACCTTGACTGAAAATGTGTTGCTTAGCTCATGATGACTTAAATCTCTTATTTAAATAGGATTTTTACTGGATGGAATCTGGGGAGTTGAAACTACAATGGAAGAAAGCAGGTGGGATCAAATAAAGAATCCACAAGCAATGTAACCTGGACATTTTTAAGAATTATTGTGTTATTTTTTTCTTAAAAGCAGCAGCAAAGTGCTCTGGGAACATTGCAGGTTTGGATTCTGCTGAACATTTTTTTCAATTGTGAAATGCGCTTGCTGAATTTTATGTGAAATCCAGAGAAAAAATAATGAAAATCATACATCTTTGTATCATGCCATAATTCACTATAAATACAAATAGGCATTTTGTCCTTTAAAATGAAGTTTTATAAATAAAATCAGTGCCTATTGCTATGATAACACATTGAGTTTTTTTAAACTATGAAATATTTAGTGGCATCTATATTGTTCTTCATTTTCCCCAGAATGTCGTTGGTAACATTAATGAGTGATTTGTGGTTATCATAACAATGGGTAACTATTTACTTCTGAGGGAAAGAAAAAAAAAAGATAACAGATAAAGGATTTTCTGTTTCTCTTTTCATTTGTTTCTTTTGTGTGGAGAGGAAGAGTTTAATATATTGTACTCTGAGCCAAAATCATTGTAAGAAGACATTGGCACCAATATCTGAAAAATGTCTGAGAAAAACAAAGCTTAGGAAAAGCAAGAATAAATATTTTGCAAGAGAAAAGATAGCGGAGTTTTATGTTTTTAAAATGTACTCTTTGTGGTAGACCTCAATGGCTGGGAGCTCAGTTCTCCAGTGGGATCGGCTTTCTGATTGGTGTGTTTAAATTTAAGCATATAAGTAATATTGTAAGCTCAACTCAACTGTGCAGCTCCAAAAGTACTCGAAAATTTCCCTGCATGAGATGAGCGTGCTCTGCATCTCACAGGTGTGGCACACTGTAAACATCTCTGGGAGAAATGGAGAGGGTGTCTGCACTCAAACACTCTGTCAGTCTCCTGACAGCTGTGACTCAGCTCTCATTAGCTAAATAAGTCAGCAGAGGACATCACCGCATCTGAAATGTCTTCAGGACTTGGAATGGACTAGACCCGTGTTGCCCTTTCTCAGCTAAAATGAAAGCTGTTTGGGACTGCTGGATTCGAACGTTTGAGGGGGCTGGGTTCCCTGAAGACTTTTTTTGGGTCCTGTGATCCTGCCACTGGAATTCTCAAACAGACCAGAATGATTTTATATTCACTTTCCCTCTATCTGTACTGGGTTTGAGCAGTGTCTCAATGAGACCAGGCACTCTGCAGGGAAACATTTGCCAATAGCTTGGAGAGCCTTGCCCAGCAAGAAGGTAACTCTGGGATTTACACTTGGCTTTCAGGTCTGACTTGAGCCTACATTTACCTTCAAATCAGTCAGATTTACATACCAAGGGACACTGCTCTCTGCACACAATAAGAGGGCTGCACATCTCACCCAAGGGCATTAGCATATCTAAAATCCCACCTGTGTAATTGCCCTCTCAGGTAGACGATACACTTTTTAATTGCAAAACTGAGATCTTCTTGAGGAATCTAAGTGCACAGGTCCCCACCTAAGGCTGACCTGCTGTTTGCACCCTGCATCTCAAAGGCAGAATATATCTCCAGTTTCTTGTAACTGTGGCTGAGCCACAGAGTGCACAGTGAGCCACAGAGCATTCATTTCACAACCCAGTGAAAATTTGCATAGACACAGCTCTGTTCACACTGCCTATTGCGTGCTGGGTACCTCTGCATGCTTGAGTTCACAGCTAAATCAGACTTATGTGGTGAACAATGCCAAAAACCTCAACAATGAAAAACTGACAAGGCGAGAAGGCGATGCATGTGCAGTGCTAGGCTTTTGAGTGGGACATACCACAATAACCAGAGATGTGCTGCAGAGACCAAGAGACTAGACTAAGAGAGCTTAACAGTGTGGCCAGTTAGTCCCAGGGCTACATGGGGCTACACAAAGCCATGGCTGACCTGATCCAGTGATGGTGAGTCTTGCTGGGAGGGGCAGGTTGGACTCAAGCCCTCCAGCTGTCCCCTCCGACCACCACTTCCACAATTCCGTGTTTAAGGTGCTTGTACAGATGAAGCTGCAGAGTCATTTGCTTTCTTGCTAAACCTCTACAAAACAAAAACGACAGATGGAAAGTGCACACCTCCAAGTGTCATTTTGGGCACTTTCCATCTGAATAGAATAGAATAGAATAGAATAGAATAGAATAGAATAGAATAACAGAACAGAACCGAACCGAACCGAACTGAACTTACAATGATCATCTAGTCCAACTGCCTGACCAGTTAAATATCATGCAAAGCTAAAATGCAGTGTCAAGAAAACCCAGGCATTTTTAGTGTTATTTGACCCGTACAAAGTAATAAGAACATGTTAGAGCTGTCATTAGGGAAGAAGAGGAATATGTAAAATATCAGCTGATTTAATAGACAAGTGCACATCCTGGGTGAAATTGATCTTTTTCAACAAGATATTGAAGACAAGACACTTGTGAGCTTTTAAAAAAATTTAGTTTTCCAGAACCTGGGTATTTCTAACAATGGGACAGGTTTTGTGAACAAGCATTTTTATCTGACATTGAGCTCCAAACACCTGTTCTTTGTCTGTTATCTTGAACATTTGTCCTCCTAAGTGTGACAAATAGGAAAGCAATCAGTAAGTCAAACATAAAATCAACCAAAGTGGCCACAAGCATCCATGTAGAGGGAACGTCATCACAATTTGATGCCATGTTTCTGTAATGATATGATTGACATCTCAGTTTCCCAAACGCACTTAAGAACAATAGAAATAACTTTTTACTGTGGCAGGAAAGAATAATAAAAAAAATTTATCCAGAAAGATACTAAAAGTAATAAAATCACTAACCAAGGTTTCAGAGGGGTATAAAGTACAAGCTGGTGTCACCATCTTGATGGAAATGGCTCCTGAGGTGGTTAGCAGAGAGCAAGAACTGCAGAGGAAAAACAGCAACAAAATGCTAAAGGACTCAGAGAAAAAACAGACCCTTTCTCTTCCTCTCTGTTGAGGACTGATCCCAAACACCAAACCAGGAGGAATGAAGAACCTGAAATGTCTTGGATGAAATGCAATTCTGACTTCCTTCCGTCCTGTCTGGTACTTAAATAGAAGATGCAGATCCCTATCTTAAACCCTTGCCGAGGAAGGAAGAACTGTGTTAAAACTCTGCGCGTTCAGAGGGTGAGTAACTGCGGATATGACAAGGGAATTAGGCATTTCATTCATTTCTAAAGCATTTTAACTGAGTACATCTTCACCAGGTCAACTGGCTCTGGTGGCAGGTGAAAGAATACATCATTTGTATGAGTGAAATATTAAGCCACAGTATTGTTCAGACCCCACAATTGCTCAGAGCCAGGGGACAGTGCATAGGAACACAACTCGATGCTGACACCCCAACAGGTGCTGATGAAAAGGCAGTGTGTTGTAAAAAAAGCAATAGGAGACCCTAATCTAGAGGCCTATGTGCTGGGAGAGAAGCCAGTGCCCAAGGTCTTCAAGGGTGGTATCAGAGAGTGGGAGGTGAGCTTGCTGGGTGCTGGGGACTTCATCTGTTAGTCTTGAGCTTCACTAGGAATGGAAAGAACTTGATTTGGGGGAATGCACGCTTTTACGGTTTGAGGGATGAATGTGCTTAGAGAACAAAAACAAATAGGAAGCTTCGTTATGGTCTACTTAATAAAACATCTGTGGTTTTTTCATTATTTTTTTTTTCCAGTGGGATTTCCAGAAAGAAAAAACTATTTTGCTCAGGTTGTGAAATCTTAAACTGATGCTGTTGGGAAGGAATATATATGATTCAGAAATGGAACCAACAATTGCTTACAAGGCCTGGCAGTCTAGACGATTAAATGTCACAACTAGAACAACCTAATAACCTGACATTTCTTAGAATTTCCTCATCTGAAAAGTGGCCAGATCTCACTTGGCTGAGCTTACAGATGAGGACAAATTCACAGGAATCCAGTGGGAGCAGGACTGTGCATGGCCATAGAGAAACTTTTACAGAGTCTTTTGGATTACATAGCCTGCTAGAAAGAGAACAATAGGGTATTTTAAGAATTCAAATAAAATCTACAGGTTATCCAGAAATCAAATACTCCAAAAGAAGAAAATAAGGTAATTAAAACCTGCTGTATGATGTCATATAACATGGCTTTTTCTTCATATTACATCACATACTATGTTTTTTGGCCTGTTCTTAGTAGTACTCAATGCTAACGGCAGTAATGAAGGAACATGATTGTGTCTCACACTCAAAGCAGAACACTACGTACCAAATACAGTAATTATTAGTGCAGTCAGTAATAGGATGCGGACACATAGTTTTGACTCTGAGATTTTGCTCTAAATCTTACAAGACAGTTTCTCAGAAAGATGCTACTTAACAATTCATGAAACAAAAATATTAAACCCTGAGGATCTGGTAGTGAACTTGAATAGTTACTACATTACTTGTCAGCTTATTTCATTGGTTTGTTTTAGCCAAGAGATTTATCCCTCAGTGGTCTTCCTGATGTGGGTTCTCTGGGACATGCTGCCATTTTGCCTTTTACCACAATATTTCTACAATGACCTGGAAGAAAAAAAAAGAAACCTCCCAAAATCTGGTTTGACATTAAATTTCTTTGTTGGTCTTATATAGCTCCTTATTGCAAAATCGAGATATTACACAAAGGTCACTGTCTAGGAGTGTACCACATGTCCAGAGAGACAGAAATAAAAGTAGGATAGCCAAAGCCAGTGAAAAAGAGTTAAGATCTAGGTGTTAGATGTGTTGGATAACTACCCTGGTAGTTATGCTGGTGGCTCTTGACACACTAGTGAATATAATTTATACACTATCTTTTTGCAGAAAGAATATGGGCTTCATTTGCTTATAAAGAAAAGAAGTTGGCAAACCACCTCAAAGAAAACATTTTTGGCCATGTTTGCTAGTATTTGCTGAAAGGACTCCAAATTTTTTAATTACCTCTGTATCTCTATGTGATCCATGTTTTGTCTCAAATGGAAACTTCGCTCAATTATGCAAACCTACACACACAGATGCAAACTGTTCAAGGTTGTCTTCATAAACTTTTGAACCCTTCTGGCTTCTAAAAAGGAACACGATCACAAAAGAATTTTTAAGAATTATTGAAATCATTTAACAGAATAGGAGATTAAGGACTAATAAACAATAACCTGTCATTGGTGTTTTTGAAAGATGCAAGCCTAGTTCACAATTCCACATTGAAAGTATTTGTGAGGCCTCCAATACGATACCCGAGGACTGTGATTAATGTCATGTGCCTGTTTATTTTTCCCCTGAGAACCTGAAAGGGTAAAAAAAAGATCACAACTAAACAAAAGCATATCAATAACAGGAAACTGTTGGTGAGAAATACCCCGATCTTCCTGTAAATTCACGTCACCACATTCCCCAGGGACAAAGGTGCGTGAACAGCATGGTAAATAATTATGATTTAATATGAGGCCTTGCAATGCTGTTTACAGTTTAACAACAAAAAGGAATTGTTTCTCAAGGCGCAAAATAAGCAAATAATAGAAACACATATCAATATAATCAGGAAATGATGATGTTATGTCTGGGTCAGCTGCTGAAAACAGATTGCAATCTATCAAAGTATCAACCTGATATCTCTGTGCAGCCCACGAAGAAACGTCAGTGATGGGAGAGAGCCCTTCCCTGGTTTGCATGCCAGTCATCTCACTTTGATCATTTTATGAAAGTGCTGGGGGCTGGGGTCTTGCAGAAGACTCTCCACTGCTACTTTTCCTTGCTGATATTTAGGGAATTTGACACTGCGTTGAAAGCATCTAAAAGGATTTCTTGCATTTTGGATTACAAAACTGGAAATAAAAGACTAGGGGAGGAGAGAATGGAAGGAATAGTAACAGCTGGTCTCTTTCAGGAAGACTAAGTTGTTGAATCTAGCCAGCAAACCAGGAATAATGATAAAAAATATCACTGCAGAAACACAGCGGTGAATTTCAACAGACACCAGCGAAGCTTCTTAGTTCCTTATTAAAAATATATTTTAATAAGAAAGATAAAAACCCCATAGGATGTCAGTTTGCAGCAATTTGTCCCTACAGAAATATTTATTAGGGATGCCAAAGCAAAATCAGCTATGTAAAAGCCAAACAGAACAATATATCTTTGAACAGAGGACTAACATTGATAGTAGAAGGTCTAAGGCATGTAAATACACGTTCAACCCTTAGCTACAGAAAAATAATTCCAGACCATGCTTGTCAGATTTTAAAGTTAAATAGGGTCAGGTCAGGTCAAAGCTTGAATGGGAAAACATCAAGAATTTTCTTAGTGTTGCCTGAAATAGCACCAATGACTTGGGAGACTTTCCTCCATCACTCAGGACTGAAATAAAGCATCAACACTTTAAGACTGGATTCCTTCTAGGATTGCAACCATTCCCTGAAACTCCCAAGAATGAACTAATATTTGAAGAACTCTTTTTTTTTTTTTTTTTTTTTGCCTTTATCCATACTATTATCCTCAAAAGTATTTTGGAGCTTAGCACCTATGTAAGTGTCAGCTCCTGCTGAATGAATCAGCATGCGCACAACTGCCATGCATAGGAAGCACAGACAATAAGCACCAAGCTTTGTGCAGTCTCCTTGAATTAAAGCATATGCTTTATCATATCCACTGCAAATTGAAGCTACTGTTAATTTTGTTTGGCTGTGCCTGCCTGCCATCCCAAGCAGACAATTTCTACACTGTTGTCAGGATAATGCCAATCATCTTAACAGATGCTTGCCCTTTTATCTGTGCTCTGCATCACATTCCTCGAAGAGAAGGCTGCCAGAAACAAACAGGTTTTCTGAAAGTACATAAGGGAACAATGGACAATAGGAGCTGTTCTATACTGCTGGGTATAAACAAGAACAAAACCCAGTTCACATGGAATGAAAAACACCGTTTATCAAGATGTAAGTCAGTGGCTGTCAGGTTGCAGATGACATTAAGGATCTGACAAAGCACTAGCGCAGGCTGCAGACATTTCAGTTTGTTAAGAAAAAGCACGGCCGGAGCTGGATGGAGCTATCGGTACAGTTTAGGTTGATTCTGTAAACAGTTTCAGAGGCAAAAATAAGGAGAGAATTTATTTATTTTTAGAAAATTCAAGACACGTAATTTTAAAAAGTTTCCAAATACACCACTTCAAATGCCCTTTTGAAATGACACTTCAGGACTGGCATTTCAGTTTCCCAAATACCAGATTAGGAAAAGGGTATCAATTTAAATGACATTAAAGCTGTTTGGCAGATAAGGTGCCTGTTCCCTCTAAGGCAGGCAGGATGCTTAGAAAGTATGTAAAGAATAAGAGAAAACATCTCTGTCCTCTTCATACCTAAAATGCTTTTATCTCCTCTCTCCCCAGCTGCCTTCCTGTATGCTTTCAGACCCCAGCCTCTGGTCCTGTTGGAGGACATGGCTGGATAAGAGGAGAAAGAGAGGAAGGGGAACTACTTGCCAGAGCTGGATGGGAAGGGGAGGTGGTGTCAGCAACAGAGTTGTTATTTTTGGCTTATGAGTTCTTACAAGTATTCTTTAAATTGATGATTTGTTATGATTAAAAAACAAAGATAAAAGTCATGCTTAAAATTAAGCTCAGCTAAATGCAATTAGAGAAGTTTTAAAGGTGCCTCTTCTCCCTGCTGCCCCTGAGAAAGAAGAAATCAGTGCTGTTGTGATAAAGTGGGCAAATTCATCTGCTTGCCATTTAGCAGAAATGCTTCAACATCCACGTGCCTATACGCAAGCAAGCTCTGTTTCACTGTGCTTGCTTCCCAGTGCTGCTGAAAATGAAACACGGGTTTGGTTTATGGATCTAATAAAATATTTTGTTTCACTACGTTTTTCACCACATTTTTTTCCAAGGTAGACCCAAAATATTTCCCCCCCAATTTCTTTTGGTTTAGCCTCCTAACTGAAAAATCAAATCATTCACGCCATTCTACAAGCATACGACTAAGAAACAAATACCTTAGAGCTAACTGCTTCTTTGACTGTTCTCAGTGTTTTCAGAAAATTGTTAACAAAGAAAGATAACGGTTTTAATCTAAGCATTACTCTCCCTTGTTGCAAGAACAATGTGCCTGCCTTGCACGCTTCCTAAGAATTACTTAAAACACCTAGTGAACTTCACCTAGGTACCAAAACAACCCCGAGAATTAGACAAGGATTGCATATATTTTGCAATTTACATCTGGAGAAGCCACAACGAGAAAAGGGAATGTGTCATCAGAAAAATTAGGAATGAATCACATTCACGCTGGAAAATGAATGGTGTATAATACTCAAAGATATTGATCTTTTGACAAGAACAGTAGGTAGTATTTCCTGGCATTTACAAAAATATTTTCAGGCAAAGGAACATACCAACTTGCTGTGTCCCCAGCTCAACAAGTGCAAATTTGTAAAAGTTACTTACAAAAAATTGTATCCGTATTTCTGTATCTCTTTCTCGTATTACTCTTGCTGTTGCTTGTAACATTAATGAGACAAAAAGAAAATGAGGAGCTCTCTTTTTTCTATGGGAAGGGTCTATAATATGATATAGAACTACTAGAAAAAATAAGAATTAAACCCCAGCATGCTGTTATTCTCTTAGCTCACTGGAATATACCTTTCTCACCACGGTTACATGCAACAACACCAACTCAGATGCTCAGATGGTGTAAATCAGCATTGCTGCACTCACTGAAGCAGAACTGAGACAATTTCTACCTCCGCTGGACTTGAGGTCCAGTTCATATGATATAGGCTTTCACAAGCTCTCCATGGAAAAGCAAATCATGGCAGTGTTCATATTCCAGTGATTAATTAACGGACATTTATTCATAAGAGTCAATGGTCTCCAAAGCATCTCCTTCCACACTTCAAAAGTTTTCTTTGCCTGGTATTGCTGTGGTGTCTCTCACACTGGTACTGGCATGTGCCTATCCTCACCAGCCAGCGTATGCCAGATCCCACAGTTACTCTCTGATTTCACAAATAGAAATAACTGGTGACTTCGTGGTTCCTTTGGCAAACTTTGACCTTTCACTGCAGGTCTTTCCACTGAAAATTAACATAATGAGGGAGGTGTTAAACAGTCAAAATAACATAATTGCTTAGTCTGATCATCCAAAACAGAAGAAACTGGGGAGTATTAAGTTTCAAGACAAAGAAAAGATGCTAAGCCCACTGGTTAAAATGTGTACAACTCTTATTAACTCCCTTTTCTCAGCAGGTGAACAGGCTGCCCAGGTTTAGAA
Source organism: Dromas ardeola (assembly GCA_013398915.1). Classification (NCBI taxonomy): domain Eukaryota; kingdom Metazoa; phylum Chordata; class Aves; order Charadriiformes; family Dromadidae; genus Dromas; species Dromas ardeola. Next base: position 118,629 of record VYZM01023084.1, read on the forward strand.
AACAACTGGTCATGCAGCAGTTTGTCTTAGAACTAGAAGGAGATGCTGGATACTCAACACTTTCTGGGAAAAGGACTGGAAGCACAAAGGAAATCTTTCTTTCTGCTGGAGGATGGAGAGCTCAGCCATGCACACCCTGCACAGCGGTAATGTCAAAGGAGAAGAATAACAGAAAGAGTAAATTTCTCCCTTTGTTATTACTTCCCTCTTGAGGACTGTTACACAGATGGGGGAATATCCTATAATGAAGATTATATACCAGAGAAAGTAATACTCTCAATGGGTCTATTTCTGAAGTCATATTGCATTCAGAGAATTCTGAGCCACTGCAAAATACAGCTCTGAGGCTGCCCATACCAGCAAAATCCCTTTTTGACTGTCAGGTGGAGGATTAAAACTACCTCTTTGAGGAAAGCCAAATGTTAAGGACACTTTTACAATAGATGGATTCTGATGGTCAAAGCAGCAGGTACTTGTGTAGTCAGAGAGACTTGGATCACTGAGATCCATAGGGAGTCCCTTTCCTACTTCTAATTATTTTCATTGGATCACATGGCTGAAAGCTTTGGCTCACTTAAAAAAAACAAAGGCCTCCACACCATATTTAAGGGAAAAATGACTATCTGCAACACACCACTATTCAAATGTCAGCTATCAAATGACTAATTCTTTTTTTCCATATGAAAAACCGCATTTGCACAAAGGAAGGCAACCGATTGCTTTCTTTCAAAACTCTACACTCTTTAAGAACTACAAAAAATCTCACTTGATCTATCAAGAGTTATATTTTATGAGCATCAATTTTACAGCCCTGAAGCAGAGTCTGGAGTTGAATGGAAAAAATTACAGAAACCCGTAAAACGCACACCAGTGGGCTCTCATTGTCAGCAGTTTTCAAACACTGGAGTTCAACTGGATTCGGTGGTGCCACATCAGTAGGAGTGAGGAGGGAGCTGGGAGCTCTGCGGGCAGACCGTGCCTCAGGAAACACCCACACAAGTAGTTAGGCCTGAGATCTTGTCTCAAGAATCATGTTAGATTTGGCTGACCTCTGCCCCTGTTAATGAGAAAATTGGGACGATATTGGGACAGCAAAGCTTTTTCTACTTTTAGGGGGTTTTGTTCTATGTCTACCTCAAAGGGCTCTCACTGGCCACACAAGATCAACCCTGCCAGGAGAAGCAAGACTGTCTCCAGAAAATCTGATAGATCAGTGTGCTGTGAATACAGAACTGAGCAGAGTGCAATGGAGATGCATGTCTATTTTCCTCATATTCTGGGTAAAAAGAGTAGGGAAGCCAAAATAAACCAGACATGCTGTGCTTAAAAGCTAAAGTGTTTGCAGAAGAAGCATGGCCAGATTACTTAACAATAGAAAGTATTGTTCTTCTGTGCAAAGAATACAAATCTAGAGCCTTGGAAAATCACAATTCATTGTGAGCATAAAAAAGAGGGGAGAGAATCCCCTCTTTTTAAGGGGGGGAGCTTTTTTAGGGGGGAACAAGACTGAGACTGGAAGCTCAGGGGTCTGTGTATGAAATAATTGTAAGCTCTCTGGATTACCCTGGCTTTAGGGAAAATGCTGACAGGCTGCAAAAATAAATGATCGGTGAAACCTCTTCCCTAATTCATTAGGATACGTACTCTTTCTGGTATCTATATTCCAGCCACACATACACAGATAGCTACCTACCGCCTGCAGGGCAGACAGCAAGGCAGGTACAAGCAAGGAAGAAACTCTTTCCCTTCTGCTCTTTTTTCCTTTATACATTTTTTTTCTCTCTATTCTTTATCTGTCCCCCACAATCCTTTCAAGGTCTTCCTGATTCCTGACAGTAGTTGGACCAACCATCAGCATCCAGGCTCCCTCTGTTTTGAAGCGACTCATCTCTGCTTGTTTTTGACTCCAGTGATGCTGCTGTGAAGAATTTCTACTTTGAAACTGCCCCGGGGATTGGACATACCTTTAAAGCAGCCTGAGGCAGCTTGGATATAGTTTTGGAAGTAATACTGGCACTCCTCATACCTGTCCCTGTTTCTGCTCTCAGTGCTAACTCAGGTCCACTTGTAATGATGCAAGTGTTCAGTGAAGGTGGGTCTCCAGGCCCAGCTGCTGCTTTGAACCTTCATATCACTAGACTGCCCTGGCTGGGAGGACCACACCTAGTGCTTAGAATGTCACTGTCACTGCAAGTTTAGAGACCCAGTCTCAAACCAGGGCGTAAGTTTTACTAGTGCTGGTAGTGCCACTGCCAGGTTGGGGACAGTGGGAAAGCATGGGGAAAGCCTGTTCAGATGAGAGCTGCCATTCTTAAACTGCTGAAGAGAAAAGTGAGTCCCATCCCAGCAGAACCCCAGTCAAAGAACAACAGCACTACATAGATCTGAGACGACCGGTAAAAGCTGGAAGGAGAAACTAGCACTCAGAATATCTGACAGAGATTTTGCACTGAAAGACAATGCAGATGAGCCCTACCATCACCTGTGCCTGGTCAGGGCCTGAATTGATATTTTGTGTCTTACAAGCAGTCCTTCATGAACATAAGCTTTCAAGGGAGAAGCTTGATGTCTCAGATTATCTTGTTGCCACCTGCGTCTTTTGCACCGAGTTCTCCTAGATAAGTAACAGGAAAGAAGCAAGCTTTCATCAGTAATCAGTCTAAAAAAAGATACACAAGAATAGCATGTGATCAGACAGTTGGAAAAAAACATAGAGCAACGTCGTTACTGATGTTGGAGCACCTATCTGAATGGGTGGCTGGGCAGATGTGCAGTGGGAGAGACTATGTGCATTGCCAGTGGGTGGGCAACGATTGGGTTTATGGACTGCTTACACACAAGGTACCTCTCGCATAGTAGTCTACAGGCATACTACCTGGACTAGTAGACTCTCCATAAAATGGAGTAGTTATCACTGACACCATTTACAGATGGGCAAGTAAGTAGTTCATATTGGTTTCAGAGTGCATCTTTCTCCCAGCTCCCTCGGGGCCACTCAAACCACTGAAACATTCTTTGGTAGTAACAGCACAGAGTGAACTGGCTCCAGTTCAGCTGGTCTGAAGAGTGGAGTGGGATGCAATAACCAGGCTGCTTCCAAAATGTAATCTCAGGGTTGAAATACCACACACCAGAACGAAGTGTTCACACCGGATTTATCAGGGCACTGTGTGATCTGCCAGACAGGATGAGTCGAACATGCCTGAAGTGTTAAGAGGTAGCTTTTCAAACCAACACCCTTCTTCTTAAGAAAATTGATGGATTAAAAATAAAAACAATCTTGCTCTTCTTTGTATAAGGAACTGTCCGGGCTGGGAAACACCGTGAAACCTGGATGGATGACAAATTAGCCACAGAGGGACAAAAACTGAAGCTATGTAAGGACATGTCCCCCACGACTGCAAAAACTGTAGCCATTAGGAATCAGCTTTTACCAGTGACCAAGTCACTTGAGACCTGCCATGTCTCCAGGTTTCTATGTGTATTAATTTTTTTTTTATTAAATCCTAACCCTGTCAAGCCCAATGCAGATGTTTTTGCTGATGTTAGTAGGCCTTTAGGTTAGTACTATTATTTGCCTTTCCATTCAAGGCCATACATCACTGAGTTTGTGGCATCTGCTTCATCAAAGACACTAGCTTTGATGGTCTTTTTGATGTTCTCTTCACTCAAAATCCCTCCTGTACTTTCCCAGGTCCTCTTACCCGATGCAATGCTCCCAAGCCCCTGAGCACCAAGCCAACAGCCCAGACTTCAAATCGCATTCTTCCAAACTCTGTGGCAAAACCTACATGATACATAAAATATTAACCCCATTAACCATTACAGAAATGTATCACCAAAGCATTCAAAATCTAGAGGCAGTTCTACATAATGTCCCTTTTGCAGCTCACCACACCTCATCTCAGTCTACCATTTCACGCTTTCCTCAATATTCCTATCCCATTGAGCTGTGCTTGTTTCTAAACAGCCTGCGCAGTGAGAAGTGCAGTACTTCTGTTACCCTGGGCAAATATATGATAATGATGACAACATAATGATGGCAACAGAGAACTGGCACAGAGTCCTCAAGAAAAAGCTGCGATGAGGCGACTGTTTAGATAAGAGAAAAACAACACAGCTTCCAAACCATTAGAATAATCACGTTCAGGGGCAGTTTTGCAAAGGGGGAATCAGGTACAGGACAAGGATGAGACCAAGACATCTGAGTGTTTTTAAGACAGAGTTCAATAAATGAATAACAGTAATTATTATATGAGGTAATGTCTGTAGTAGCTGGGAGGGGGAATTTAATGATTCAGGTGGTCCCTTCCGTCCTACATTATGCACCTGCAGCCAACATTATTCTGTACCCATGGCCAAAAGAAGAAAGAGAAGCTCCCATTACTTCTAATGCAAGTGCTTTAATAAGAGTCAAAATTGTGAAGGCTATGGAAATAGCTAGCATGAGCCAGATATAATTTAGCAAGCACAGCAGCACTTGTGTAAGATTGATGCAAGACAGGAATCCAATCCAGATGTAAAAGCAACTATCAACAGAGAGTACTGACTTACAGGAAGAGGCAGCTTTCTGTACAGCAATCGTGTGAACTTACTACAGCTGCAGTTTGATAAGTAATCTCAAAAGCAAAGCCGTACAAAACAGATTTGCAAATGCATGTTTTAATATAGGCAGTAGGAATGAGAGCCATGTGAGTACGAGAGCAGGAGGGCTGTAAAGACATCACTCACTTCTAGTGATGTTAAAGGCATCACATGAAAAAGCAACAGATGCTCAACCAGAATAGTAACAATGACACTGAGGACAGTCCTCACTAATCCAGGATTCACTTGGTGAAAGATGTATTACCATTATTGGAAGAATCTGAACCATTTGCACAGGCAAATAAGAAAAACAGATTGGTGTGGATAAATATAGATGATTTTCCTAGAGAGCAAGGGTCTAACCAAAGGGGACTGAGTTACAAACAACAATCATGAAGTTACTGATCAGCAGGACTGGCATAAAATGCCTGCTAAAGCCAAAAAGGATTAGTAAAGCTGCATAAATCAGTGAAGCAAAGTGGATCGGAAAAATAAAACTCAAAACTGTACGATGCTTTTTTTTCTATTTCACTACTTTTATTCAGCATTCTGACATACACTGCTTGCGTATGTGCTGCTGCAGTGTCTGATCCCCACAGTCTCTACATCAGCGATGTCACAAAATGAGACCATGTTTTTCACTAAAACCTAAGAACTTAAATTCTGTGAATGTCTTGAGGGAGACCACATGCCACTGCCCTGGAAGTGAAGCCCTCTCCAGGGAGCTGCTTTTCTCTTTCAGTGTGCTGAAGCCAGGGCCATGAAAGCATTTTCTTTAGCACCATCCCTTCGAGTTTCTCTGCCTCCTTTGACCTGTACAAAAGCTGAATTCTAGTCTCCTCCCTGTGCTAAGATAACTTGCATAGTTTTGCTGTAGTCGTGTTTCTGTTTTTTCTTTGCTGGACTTTTGGCTGACTGACAGTTGTTTTGCTTTGGCAGATAGGGGTGAAGATCTGGTTCAAGACTCCCCGTTCTGACAGATTATCTCTGAGGAAGCTTCTGGAGTTGGAAGCTTTAAATAGTTTTCCTTGAAAGAAATGACCTGAGACTTGCATACAGATTTGCAGAAGTGAGGACACTAAAGTGTAACACTTAGCACTGAACTTGGGACAAATGAATGTGTCTTCCAAGGCCAGTTCAAACTCTTGCCCATATGTACACCAGGAAATACCTGGGATAAAGAAACACAACTCTCCATACAGAAACTGAACAAACAAGCAAAAATAATATAAGCTAAGGCTACTGCATTGTTCAGTGCACTTTCACATTTGTTTTAATAATCATAGTTTGATTCCAATAACACATACTATTCAAACTAATATAATCATTATTATATTCTGTAAACTAAGGAATTGTGTTGCTAAGAAATGAAGAGACGTTGATCTGTGGCTAGGAGAGACCACATGGAGATCATCCTGTGTTTGCTAACACGTATCCTTATAGGGAATAAGGCAGAATCTACACTATGGCAGTATCACAATGTATATTCAGGCTTCTTCATGGTATGTCTTTTCTAAAACTTTAGCAGAAAGAGCAGCCTTTATCAGTGTAATTGATGAGTCATGATAATTCGGGCAGGAACATGAGGACAGCAGATGAGGACAGGTCCTTCACCTCACAGCCTGTAGGTATGTCCACAGCTGCAAACTGATGCAATGGGCCTTAGTACCCACAGGGAAAAAAAGAGGAGGAGGACCATGCCTAAGCCTTCACTTCATGGAGAGCTCCAGTGAGAAAACGCGGCCTGCCTACATGGCTGTGGTTTTCCTCTTGCCCCAGTAACCTTACTGCACTGGTGATCTCTGTTGGGCTGGCCACGTGAGCAGCCCGGTAAGGACTATCACTTAGCAGCTTCTCAAAGGCACGCTATTGCCATGCAGGTAAAAGGCACCACTACCTATCGGTGTCATCCCACCAGTTTCTCCTCTGGGTTCTCCAACAGTCAAACGTCTTCCTCCTAGGAGCTGCTGCAGCTTTCTGTGATGAGTCCCTCAGGCTGAGCCACTCTGGCTGAAAAAGAGGAATATTTTAGTTTCCTGGATGACTTGTTTCTGAATGCAATCTTAGAGCTCTCTGATAGAGCTCACCCAACATCAGGAGAGGAGCAAGAGCTGAGCACTCATTCGGTGACATCTTGGAAGGGACAGGATTTGTATGGTGAATACCCAAAGAAGGCTAAGAGGTCTTGGTTAGAGGCATGGGCCACCAAGGGGAAGAAAGGAAGCATTTGGATCCCCAGTGAATGCCAGTGCCATACTCCCTCATTCAGAGCAGAGAGCCTTGTCTTGCTTTAGGCTCTCTCCTAAAGCAAGAGAGCCTGTTATGATCTCCCACAGCACAGGATGTATTCCCAACCCCACTGGCACAGGATAAGCTACTATACTGAGCTACTGAGCACTGCCAGTCCCAGGTGGATGTGAAGTTCTCTTTCAGATACATACAATTTTCAAAATTGTTAAAGTGGTTTAGGAACATGCATGGACTAGCATCCCACAGAGACTTGTGGGATGCAACTGTGCACTTTTGTGAAACCTATTTTTATTGCAAATATGTAGCCTGATCTTCAAGGGGCTGAGCATTGACAGCTGCCATGGACTTCAGTAAAAATTCAGTTGTTTAACTTGAAAACCCAGGACCACATGGTCTCTTTTAAATCTTCAATGAGGGATCACAAGGAGAGCACAGATTTTGTAGAACAGGTCATTTGTAATTTAAATTACTAGAACAATAATGTAAGAGATTCTTTTACTCCATTTTGAATGCTGACTTTAAATATCATCTTTACTGAAAAAATAACGTCCTTATTACCATGCCCTTTTTAAAATTCACTTGGCTTGCTTAATGAACCGTTGCAAAACTTGGAATTTAGAACTTGAATACTGTTTGATCCCATCTGAATTGAATGGCTCCTTCAATTTCCCCAGAAGCTCTATTTCAACATTTTCATTTATAAGGCACTGTTTACTTAAGAAATTGTTACAGGCAAAAGATTTTCTTGCAGCCTCAGGACTCCCTCTAGTGTCGTTACAGACAGGCTCGTTGGGGATCTGTATGGACCACCTCAGGCTTGTGTTTGCTTTTGATGACGACCACAGAGCATACCTCTGTACCTTTATATTTCTATCTGTGATATTAAGAAGCTTTGGTCCACTACGCTGCCCTCCACTCAGGAAATCCAAGTTGAATATTTGCCATCTGATACAGTGTTAAATTAAAATTAAGATGTCAAATTGAAATGTCATTTTAATGCAATAAATGTTGGGTCAATATTGCTTTACCTAAAGACTATTAAGTTCTTCTATTTAGCTGGAGATCTCCTTATCATTAGCACAGGACCTCTCCTGACTGCTTGCAGCCAGCATTCAATCTTTCCCATCAGAATTATCCAGGCATATCTTCTGAGTGTTTGTTACTTATCCACAATAGTAATTTCAGCATAATTTATCCAAAACCAAAGAAATCTGATACAAGTTGTTTCAAAACATGTGGAGAGTTTTGTTTTTTAAAAATTGGTTGAAAGCCTATGGGAACCCTAAGGAAGTCTTGGCTGCAGCAGCAATTTGCAAAGAGTATTGCTGGTTGAAAATTGGATAGAAACTGATCTCTAAAGTGGTTTCTGGTGAATTTCCTTTCTTCTCAGTGGAAACTTTCGACAACCAAATCCAACAAAAAGAAACTGACATGTAGTGTATTATAGCGGTCAGTAACATCATGCATTCTGCTTTGACTAATAGACTGATAGGCTGTCAGTTGCAAACAAGCACATCTCCATCATGAATAGGAAAGAATCTGTCGCATAGCTGAAGGATTTTTCACATTTGCACAGAAGTGCTCAGCACTGAGGCTGACTACTGGCTATGCAGCTGGCATACAGGAACAGGGGAGGAAGAAAGCATACAAAGTAGAACATTTTACATACCGGATTTCTGCCTGTCTGACTGCATGGCATTTTTGTTTAGGAAACAAGTCCTGTCATGCTTTCAAGACATAAGAAATCTTTGAGTAATAAAAGGCAAAGATGATAAAAAAACACCTGCAACCCCCTTCCCCTGGGAACTGCAGAAACAAAGAAAAATTCATATTTACATTTCTTAAGAAACCTAAGTCCTGCTAAAAGCAAGTAGGACTCAGGGTTGGAAAACTCCTGAATGACTTAAGAAAATGTGGCTTAAAGCTATAGGCCATTTAGGCCCTTCGCAAGATGTGGCCTTTCTCTTCTCAGAAGTCTATTAATGTTTGTTTTAAATGACCATGGAGATTTCAGTCCGAGTCACAGCACCACAGAATGGTTGAGGTGGGAAGGCAGCTCTTGGGAGACTGTCCAGCCCCACCCTTCTGCTCAAAGTAGGGTCACTTACAGCAGGTTGCTCAGGGCTCTGTCTTGTCAAGTTTCGAATATCAACAAGGATGGAGACCCCACAGCCTGTCTGGGCAACCTGTTCGAGTGCTTGACTACCCCCAATATGAGGAAGATTTTTGTGTTCAAATGAAATTTCCCGTATTTCAGTATGTGCCCTGTAGCTCTTGTTCTTTCACTGGATACCTCTAAGAAGTCCTGCTCCCTCTTCTTCACTTGCTCCCATCACCTGTTCATGGACGCTGATGAGATCCCCCTGAGCCTTCTCTTCTCCAGGCTGAACAATCTCAACTCTGTCAGTCCCATCTCCTGTGTCAGAACAGATTGCCTTTCTTTGGATGAGATGTAATTTTGAAATGAGCATACTAAAAAAAAAAGATCCCTTTGTTTAAGGAAAATATTAGTTCAGTGAATGCTGAGTTACTCACTAGAGTGACACATAACATTAATTGACTGATTACGTGTTTGTGACTGCATCGGTGTAGCTACAATGTGGAATAGATTTTAAGTTTCACATACCCTAAAATAATTGTACCATATTCCCAATTTTCATCCTATATGAATTACGAGTTTGTTTTTTTTTTTAAAAAGTCTTCCTCTTTCACAAGGTCACAAAAGTTTGGCATCTCTGTATCCAGTGTAATACCTCCAACCACACCACCGATTTCTTTTCCCCTCCTCTGACCTCCAGCTTGCAATCCAGTCCAGCATGGACGTGCCACTGCTTGCACAGCATCCTGCATTTGGCCTCACCAATCCACGTGACGTCGGGTGTCTCGCACTCCCCGTCCCACTATCCCTGCATTTAGCCCCAAAATACCTCGTATGTATGGAATACTCTCATTTACCTACCTATCGCCTCTCATCCAAGCACATTGCTGCACTATTTTTTCCTAATGCAGTTTTGAATATTAATTCCTAAGGCCTACAGTGCAAGTGATGCTGTGCCTTCTGAGGTATATTCAAGGACTCTCATGGCAAACGTCTCTGCACAGGGTTAGGGAAGCCAAATACTCCTAGGTGGGGATATGTTAACTCAGACCTGCAAAACACATGAATGGTGCAAACGCAAATTTTTTCCCCAGGCTTCCCCACCACAGCACAGTTTCACTCCCATGCGCCTGGCAGTCTGCTTTTCCAACCTCCGTCGTATTATCCATCATTATTCCATGTGAAGTCCTTTTTTTGCCCTTCTTGTTCACATCTTAGACTGGCGCCTTTTTAAAATTCCTTCTCCAGTTTTTCGCAAGTCTTCTTCAAGTGCCAGTCTGAAGAGAATCAAGTTTTATAGGCCTCTACCTTGGAGCTCTTTAATAAAGTTGTTAAGTGGTATCTGGGTGAAGATCACTCCAGTGATTTCCCTCTGGGCATGGAGCCCCCCTTTCGCCATCTACATTATTCTAAAACCGTAGAGCCAGCAAAGCCTGCCAAAAATTGCTAAAGAAAATGTAGACTAAATGATGACTGCAAACCTCAAAGGAGGAGAAGAACCAGACGGCTGACCCAGAAAAGAGATTTATGCCATTCTTCTTTCTGCAGAGTTTTGGAACATTATCTCGGTTACTTACTCTGCTTGTTTAGTGTCAGATTTCAGGTCACAGATTCCAGTCCTGCGTGTAAAGGAGTAGTTAAAAAAAATAACCGACCTGTTGAGGCACATGGCCAGCTGATGACATCCCAGAAAATGCATGGCTGCAGGGCCGTTCCTGGCAGGGAGGAGGTATGTAACCCTCAAATACGCCTGCATATTTGAACGAAAGCCGCCAAGTGGCCTAGACACGAGTGGTTCAAGTGTGCTCTTTAACACATTTTAAAACAAATCCCCGAGCAGCCCGGCCTGCCCGCACGGTGTGACTGACGCCTGAGGCGACGCCGGTGCCGGAGGCCTGGCGCTGCCCCGGCGGGGCCTGAGGGTAGGCGGGCGGCCCCGCTCCCGTCCCAGGCCGGTGTTTCTGGAGCGAGGGGCGGGACGCGGGAGCAGCTGCGCTGTGAGGAGGGAAGGAGGGAAGGAGGAGGCCGACCCGGGGCTGCGTGCGGGGAC
>VYZM01023084.1:135135-158634 GCA_013398915.1 Dromas ardeola
CAGCCTGTAGAGCGTACTGATAACGGATTATTAGGGGGGCTACTGTAAGGACTGTGGTCTCACCTGAGGAGTTACTGTGGCACAGAAGTGACTCTTGTCTTTGCAGCAAACAAGCAAACACCTCCTGGCATGGCAGCTCTGGAGTTTGGAAGGGATCCTGGCTCAAAATACATGGGTGATGTTAGATTTAATCCATTACTTTTATGATTTTATCTTTAATGATTAGGTAGTGTAATAGATTGCATGACTTCCCCCCGTTCCCGCCCCTGGTTAAAGGAGTCATATATAGTTGTTTTCAAATTGGCAGGCTACATGGGAACAGTCTGTCTGAGCAGCACTAATTCTGTGGCCTAATTTTGGCATTTATTGTAGTGTTGAAAACAGAAGATCAATATATTAGGTATTAAAAGTAGACAAATGTTTTTGTCTATGCCAGAAGGGTTCAGGATGTCTGACTATACTTTTAAGTGTTATCTACATTGTTTTTCCTTACACAATAGGCTTCTGGCCAAAGCATTATCTTTAAAGGGCCCTGACACTGATATGCCCTGAACATTTTGAAGACAAAAACATTGTCCAAATACTCTCTTACATGGGAACTAGGTCATTTTTATTTTCTGCTTGAAGATCAAATTATGCATTTCAATTTTTTCATGTAAGAGCATGGATATTAGGGGCAGGGAAGGAATCTGGTAAAATGCCCCTCTTTTCTGTTTCATCTGGCATAAATGCAAAAACCTTTATGGATTACATGAGTATAAAAGTCTTTCTGGGTTACTGGTTCAGGCACAGTGGGGAAAGCCGTTCCATGTGGCTGTCTTTGGGAAGAAGGTGTAAAAGGGATCCAAAGAAGGAAAGGGTCGAGATATCTGGAGCTTTGGATGTTTCCTGTCCATAGTGGAGACCAAAAGGAGTTCAGCAGACATGAAGTCTGCCTTAAATTGCTTCCAATTAAAAAGCGAGTATGGAATTGTGATTCCAAGATCACTGTTCTTCCTTATGATCCCTTTGTGTTGCTGAGAAGATACGTAATCTAGTCTGAAATGAGGAATACTGATGGAAAAAAAGAAAAAAAAGTCTTCTTTCAGTTAGCTCTTTAGTCTCGATTTTGTTGTTGAATGGATGTGCATAGCTTGTGGTAACTGTATAGTGAGTCTGGGTTTGGTTTCTTGTAGATACCTTTCTGGGATTGTTAGTTTTGGCAATGGAGAAGAGACAAGGCTTTTATTGATTTGTGCTTTGACTACAGAAACCAAGAGAAAAATTATTCAAGGTGTAGCTTTTCTTTGAATTTGATGGTGTTTTTAGCACTAAAGAATGAAAGCTGAACAAAAGGATAAAATGCCAGCTTAATGCCACCACTAGATGACGAGTGAAGAACGTTTTGCTTTGTGATTATGAAGACTTTTGTTGTGCCTGGCCTGGTTTCCTGTGGTTACTTCTAAGAAAGATGCTGTGGACAGAGCTGGTAAGGAATCTTCAGTAAAATTACTTGAAAGAAAGTTCTCAGAACTTACACTTCCCATATAATCGTTATCTGTTATGATGGAAATATTAGGAGGGGTTGGCTCTAAGGGAGAAGGAAGAGAGATGGGGACCACAAATTAACTAGTAACTTAGGTCGAACAGATCCTTAAATTGCATCCCTAGTGATTATGCCTCTGTTTTTTTGAGCCGTTGTGTCCTTGTCATGACGGGATGCTGTAGCTGATGTAGATCTGGCTCTTATTCTCAGCTGCTTCCACCCATCTTTTCCCTATGAGGCCCAGAGCTGTTACAGAATAAATTGTCTGCCCAAGGCAATCCAAAGGAATTGTTCTCTGTATGATATACTGAATTCACCTGTTCCAGTAGCAAGGGAGCTTCAAAGCTGATATTGTTGGTTGAACTCCACTTACTTTCCATAATGGTATAATTGACATCAGATAGTCCAGGACAAAATGTCCCCTTTTCAAAAACTGTGGCACCAGATTCATTTTGAGGTCACTTACAACACGGTTTCAACTAGAAGTCATTCTAACAGTGTCTGCTCCAGTGGAACTTGATTCCTGTGCTATAATAACATGCTGCTTAGTTTGGTGGGTACTGTAGCAGAAATCACGCCAAGGCACTGTAGGTGGTCTTGGCCCAAGATCTCATTTAGTGCTGGATCAGTGCCTAGGCTGATGTTGAGTTTCCTGCCCCGCCTTCAGTGTTGGATTTTGACTCTGAAGTGTTTTATGGAAGGCAAAAGCTTTAACTTATGTTTCTTTTTTCTTTTCCAGGAAATTCATATTTAGTATAAACACCAAACTGTTTCCCAGTGGCGCATTGCAAAATATTGAGTCTGCAACTTTGTTTCTAGATATTCTAAATTGCATTTAGTACTCCATGGATAAGTTTATCTTTCTGCTCAATTGCTTTCCCAAAATCCAATGTTTTTTCCCCAGATAATTGAGTCTAATGAGAATTTGATGTCTTTAAAAGTTATTTTCAAGTTCTATCAGCAGTCATTAGTTTTGATTCAGAAATTCACCAATGAAATTTGGAGGCTGTGTTACAGTGATCGTAATGAAACTTTCAAGACATTAACATCTGTGAAAGCTTTGGATTTCATTTGTTAATTTCTGAGGCACTTCAATGATAAAATTTTAATGAAATCTCTTACTTGCCAGTTCCTAGGCATGCTAGGATGTAACGAAGCAAATCAAAATGTAACTGCTTCTGGGAGTCTCAGCAGGATGTGGAGAAGGTTCTGTCTTCTCAAGGTGGAACCTTCTTGTACTCATAACATTATATTGATGTTGTGATGTTTCTACAATGGCTGAAGGAAATGGAGTAATGGATATCTAGGTTATGCCTCCTATGATCTTCAGGAAGATGGTATCTCAGTGCCTCATTCACTGAGATGGAGGTCAGGGGACTCCTCTCCCTTACCTGTGTTATTGGGTCCAAAGCGCTATAGGGTAGGGACAATCTCCCATACTCCATCTGTACAATAGATAGAATAGTGACAGTCCTCCCCATTGCCATAATATGAATTTACCATAATATAAAAATCTTAGACATTTAACTTATTAGTAAAATTTAGTCCTCACTTATATTGGGGTATTGTCTCTACTTCTGTTATTCCAATACTTGCTTTGAAAGGGAGGTCGGTCTTTATTAACCCCACAATAATAACATTTCTATATACAACAAACAGCATTGGTTCTTTTACTGTATAGAGTTTATGGAAGCCTGTAAGGTATATTAGAGCTATTTGATGAAAGCTTCTTTTATGCTAGAGGTAAACTGGTGGGGAAGAATTCCGTTTTGTTCAACTTGGAAACAGTTTTTCTATGCACAGTGGTGACTCTTCCTTTGCAAGAAATATGTGTACTTCAGTTGTCTAAAAATCTTTCTTGTGTTTTTCTGGATGCTTAATATAATGCACTATTACATAGCTTTGGCTGTGGGGCTTGCTGAAATCTATTCTTGGAAAAGCCGCCTAGAATTTCCATGTATACTACAGCAAATTTTTACATAGTTAGTGATTGCTTCATGAAACAGCTGGTTAACGAGACCTTTGATTTGGTACTCTGTAATGTGCAGAATCCAGTTCAGAGTCTGAGTTAAAGCCACACTTTGTAAGAGTCATCAGATTCAGCAGAGGGACAGCTGATGTAGAGACAGGAACAATTAAACCTCGGAATTCCTCTGCAGTTATGCTTAATTTTAAAAAGAACTTGTTACAATGAGGAAGTTGTCTCCGAATGAAGCTAAAAGCTGCAAAATAAATATTTAACTGGTGGCGTCCTTAAAGAGTTGTGTCCAAACATAGCTGAAAGCATCATAAACCCTGGCAGATGTAATGTGAAAATAGACAGGCCTCAAAAAAAAAAAAAAGGTCAAGGATCAGCTAGCTGAAGGAATCAAAGCTTTTACTAAATCCTTCTTAAATACATTAAGAACAAAAACCCTGCAGAGGGTCTGTGCAGCCAGTTGATTAAGTTATCAGTATAAAAGAAGCACTCAGAAAGGGCATGGCTACTGCAGAGAAGCTAAACGAAATGGTGTTTACTGCTAATTGGGAAGATTCCCAAACTTAAATTCCTTTTTTGGGGGGGAGACGAGAGGGATTGACCTAAAAAACCCTCAGGGATGAAATTGCTTAGTTGCTAAGGGAATATCTGATCTCATGCTTTAAACTTCCTGGGTACCTGAAGCCTGGAGGATGGCAAATTTCATGCGAGTGTTTAAACCAAGAATGACCAAGAGGACTGTAAGCCTGACATCCATACCAGTCAAATTTATAGGTATCGTATCAAAGAATAAAAGTCACAGAAGTAAGTAGGATCAATTTGGGAAGAGTCAGTAGGGTTTCTTTAAAGGTAAGCTCTGCTTTACAAATCTCTTGTAGTTTTCTTGATGGGGGTGAGAAAGGTGGCTGAGATTTAGATTTGCAAAAGGCTTTTGGTAAAGTTTGACATCAAAGGCTTTTGCACAGCTATTGTATAGGAATGCAGGGCTTTGTAGATAAAAAGATAGGAGGAGGGGTAAATGATTGATTTTTTTTTTGCGTGTGTGTGTGTGTAGGAGGGAAGTTACCAGCAGAGTTTTTGAGTATTTGGTCTCGGGTCTGTGCTGTTCAGTATAGTAATAACAGGGACGGTAAAGGCAGTGAGAAGTCAAATGAGACTGTTCTTCAAGGCAGTAAAGAGGGGAGGAGAGAATGAAGGAGTGAAGGATTGCAGGAGGCCTGTGTAGAGCTAAGTAACTGGGCCACAGGGTAGCAGGGGTTGTTGGAGGCTACATACATAAAACAAGAGGATGCTTCAGCCTGGAAAAGAGGTGGATGAGAACCTATGAAAGAACCACACAGATGGCAGAAGATCCACAGGTCTCTCTGATGGAGATGTAAGAGCATGTTGCAGGTGATGATATTTCCAAAGAGAAAATAGAGGAGTACTTCAGAGAGAAATCCTTTGGTAATTATTAAATAGACTGACTGTGACAAGTTCAGGAAAATACCTGAAACAAAAAAATAATTGGAAGGGTATTTGAAGGAAAGTGTTAAATATTATTGCAGTGTTCTTACGATTCCCTGTTGTCACTGTTGGAGGTAGAATACTGGGCTATATTCATTCCTTATCTGTACTGGTATCGCCATTGATCTATTATCCAGTTGCTTGGACTGGTGAATTTGATATCTGAGATCTATTTTCATTCATATATCAGTAAGTATATAGGGAGTTAATGTAAGTTTTTAAAATGTAGCTGTAGATAAGAAAAAGAGATGGTTTTTTGTGACTAAATCTCCTGTTCGTTTTCCTTTCTTTCTTTTTTCAGTATCCTTTTATGGTGATAGCTTTGTGGAGCTGAACACGACAGAAGCATCCTCCCAGACATTCTTACAGTTGCGGTTTCGAACAAGCAGGCCACATGGACTGCTTTTTCTTGCAGCTGGGAAGAAGGATTATTGTTTAATGGAGCTATGCTCAGGAAATTTACAGGTATGGTTTATAACTATAGCTAAAAATACACAAGTAGTCTGTATCGTTTAGTGTTTTTCTTCAAATTGTTGACTGTAACAGTTCTCAAAGTTTATATTTTAAAAAAATGGAAAAATCATGTAATGTAATTGATAATTTCAAAATATGGATCTTAAAATCAAGATCATTGTGTTCAAAGCATGAGATTCAATAGAGGCAAAATTTCAGATTTGATGATGTGAGCATCACAGAAAATGTTTGGATCCAAATAATAGTTTTTCTGCAGGGTAAGCTCTTGAAAGATCGTTGTCACTGGGTTCTTAGGAGTTGTTGGTCCTAGCAGAACTGCAGAGGAGTCTATTCCCTCTTCTGCAATTATTCAGATCATATTTGTGATGGCAAATAAACCTACACAAAATTTTAGCAGGATTTTTTTTTCAATTATATTTTGTAAATTATGTACTTAATATGAAAATTTATGAAAATTAATCTATTAATGATATATTAATATATGATTGTGAAAAATACCACTTTGGATTTTGATAGTTAAAATTCTGTCTCTTGCAGTTGAGGATTAACTTTGGCGTGGGGGAACGAGTACTGCATTCTCAGCAAAGATCCCAGCTGAATGATTTAGCTTGGCACCTGGTTGAACTACATCATGAACATGATAATGTCACATTGGTAATTGATAAACATGATAGAACTAGTGCAAAAATGCCTGGAATTCTCTATGAATTAAATATTGATTATGGATTCTATGTAGGTGGTACTAGTAAACTCGACGTTCCCTACCTCATTGAAGCACAGCCCAATTTCCGAGGATGTATTGATGACGTGTCATTCAATCAGCTAGATATTCTGATGCCTCTGAGACCTTCTCCTGGCTTTAAAAATGTCCATGAAGTTTCGGTGGGATGCAGTGATGAATTCTTTGCAGGTGAAGATGAACCCATTAGTTTCTTCAGTTCCAGATCCTATGTTTCTTTCCCATCATGGAATGTTGATGATGAGGGAATCTTGGAGTATACATTGCAAACCTCAGCTGCTCGTGGCTTGCTGCTTTACCATCCTGGGCAAGCAGGAGATTTCATTGCGATGGAAATGGAAGATGGATTAATTAAAGCCTATGTTGGAAAACATAAAAGTAGAATCCAGCTTTCCTCTCGTAGGTACGTCAATGATAGCCACTGGCACTACATCGAACTGAAGTTTACTGCAGAATATTTGCAGCTGACATTGGATGAAGAAACTGTGAAAAAATCATTGCCTCCTTACAGCAAGCTGCCTCTTCTGAAAGGGTCTCTCTTTGTAGGTGGTGTGGATGACAGCATGCGATCAGAAGTGATTAAGTTAGAGCTAACTTCAGTGTCTGGGAAGTATGCCAGAGGAGGGTCCTTCAAAGGTTGCTTAAGAGATCTGAAAGCCAATTCAGAAAAGAAATCGCTGAAGAATGTTCTGGTAACAAAGGACGTTTCAGCTGGATGTGAAACAGAGAGTGCTTTTAATACAAATCTTTCTCTAGAGATGGCTGTAAACAACCCTACTGTGAAGGCAGCCTTGACATTTGCCATTTCCCCTGAAAGCCCTGTCTCTACAGGCAAGGAAGACAAAAGTCACCTTTTAGTTCTAAGTGATTTGATTGTGCTAGAGGGCGGACAAGCTTCACTTGAATCTAAACATATTAAAGTCAACTTAGACTTTCAGAAATTAGGGATTCATCAATCGCAAATTCTTTTTGAAATTAAGGAACCACCCTCTCATGGAGAGTTGAAATTAGATGTTGAACCAGAGCAGGAGGTAAATACATTTTCAATGCAGGACGTGTGGCAAGGGAAGATTCTTTATGTTCATGACGGCTCTGAGGACACTTATGATTATTTTAATTTCTCCATTTCTACCAGCAGTGAGAAGATTGTGCCTCCATATTTGCAAGGAAATGAGCAGCATGTATTTAGCATTACTGTCACTCCAGTAAATGATGCGCCTGAGATCACACTTCCCGAGGGAAACTTGCTTCTTCTCTTAGAGAACTCAAAGAAACGTTTGACTAGTGATCTGATAAAAGTCCTAGATAAGGATACAGATCCTGTGGATCTCAGTCTTTCAGTGCTTGGAAATATGAATGCAAATGCAGGGTTTTTGGAAAATTCAAAGCATCCTGGAAAAGCTATTACTACTTTTTCTAACGAGGACTTAAGAGAAGGCACTGTTTTCTTTGTCCACACAGGTGTCAAGAACTCAAGGATTGTTCTGAGGGCGAGTGATGGGGAGAAAGTGAGCAACACTGTTGTGTTACGTGTCATGGCAGTTCCTTTGGATTACAGAATTGTCAACTGCTCAGGAATACAACTACTCCAAGGTGATACAGCTCTGATCACACCTAGGCATCTGGCAGTTGAAACAAATGCCAACCTTCAGGAGCTGGAGATACGATATGAGATCACAGAGCCACCAGAGTTTGGAGAAGTCCAAAGGCAGCATTCAAGGGGGGAATGGAAGCGAGTCAACTCTTTTTCTCAACGCTCTGTTCAGCGCAGCCGTGTGAGATACTGTAGCACTTTTAAAGAAATTCAGCAGGAAAATGTTACTGATCAATTTAAATTCAGAGTTAGCATAGGAACCAGAATCAGTGAAGAGCATGCGTTTCCAATCAAAGTGAAATGGTTAAGGTACAGTTTATTGAAACATGCTCCTCTTGAAATTGAAAAATCAAAAAAGAAGTTCTTGAATTCAGATAATCTTTTTGCTGTAATTATGGATCTAGAAGTACCTGAAGATGAGCTTCATTTTAAATTGCTGTCCCTACCAAAGAATGGACAAATACTGCTTAATGACCAGCCTTTGAAAAAATATTCAGTCTTTAGCCAGAAAGATATTACTGATCAAAAAGTGGCGTATGAATTAATCAGCAGATACCATGAAGACAACTGTGATTCATTTAGATTCCTCATTTCTACAAAGCACCTGGAATCAAATGTATACGACTTTGAAGTCTACATCAAACCAGATTTCAGAAACATTATTTTGACTAACAATGGCCTAACTGTTACTGAAGGTGAAGGAGAGTTAATAACAAGCACAAAATTGTTTGTGCAAACGCTGGATAATAAAACTTTCCAATATAAAGTTATACAGTTTCCTAAGCATGGGAAATTAAAACTCATTAATTTTTCAGGGTCATTCGAGAGTAATGACAATCTCACCACTTTCACTAACAAAGATATAACTGATAAGCGCCTTATGTATGTGCATGACGATTCTGAGACAGCATTTGATGAATTTCTTGTCAGAGCTTCCAGTGGAGAGTCAGGAAAGTGGGCAAACTTTGATCCAGAAGTAGAACCTTTGTCAGTAGAAATTAGATTCAACATTTCTGTCCAACTGAAGAATGATGAAAAACCAGTACGTGTAATTGATAAGATATTTAACGTAATGAGAAATGGGCAGCGATTATTAACTTTGGCAGATCTTTGCTACCATGATCCTGATTCTGATTTTGATGATGGACAGTTGCTGTATACTAGACGTGGCATTTCCAATGGGGACTTGGTGCTAACAAATGATACTTTGCACAGACTCTACCAGTTCAAACAAATGGACCTGGAGCAAAAGCAAGTCCTGTTTATACACCATGGTGCAGATTTTGGGCGTTTTGTGCTGTTTGTGACAGATGGCAAGCACTATACCTCTTTGCTTCTAGAAGTTAGTGCCACTGATCCTTATGTTAGGTTAGCAAATAATACAGGCATGTTGGTTCAAAAAGGAAAAGAGCAAACTGTTACAACAGCTAACCTAAGTGCTATTACAAACCAAGACATCAGAAATGATCATGAGATTACATATGAGATATTCTCTTTCCCAAAATATGGAAGAATATATGTAAATAATCTATTGATGGATTCCTTTACTCAACTTGATCTCATAAAGGGGTATGTGACCTACAGGCATGATGACAGCAACAACCTTATTGACACGTTTAACTTTACTGTCCATGCTAGAGATGTCCATCTGGATGCTGGAGTGCGTGTTCGCATATATTTGGAAAGTCATCAGTGGCCACCAAGGATTGTGAACAAAAACAGTCTCTTAGTTGAAGAAGGAAAACCAGTTAAAATCAGCAAAGGAAAACTGCAAGTAAGTTTAAAATGTTTTCCATTTCTCCAATCTTGTAGCAAATTTTCTTCACTGCTTTCTCAGCCATTGCAATGTTTTTAGTCTCACTGTCTTCTCTTCTCTAACTCCTTTTGGTTTTCACTAACATGACTGCATTATGGATGCTTAATTCTGGAGAGACTACCACTAGCAAGCTTCCATTTCTAGAAAGGAAATGGGTTATGCCTATAGTCTTTGACTCTGTTACATATTGGTGCTTGAGAAAGTTAAGATTTGGAGATGCTGCACTTTTGTATTTGTTTTAGTTATGACAATTTTTTGTATTTAATGTTCCTGTATCATTCTTAGTTGAGCTGATGAGAAATGCCGAGGAAGAAAGGGTTTGTTTCATTCAGTTTGGGACTAGCTAACACTGTCTGAGGATTGCATCCAAAATTTTAAAAACATCAAGTCACAAACCTGAGGTGTTTTCTCTTTGGTTAACACTTTCCTCCCCATGGTTTGTGTGCAGCCTTTCAGTAACCACCGCACAGGGGCTCCGGCAGCATGTGGCTGCACTGCTGAAATCCTTGTTTCAGGCAGGGGTTTGCAATGCTTAGGCTATTAGTTAATTCTGCAGTGTGTTCCTTTTCAAAATTTACAAATTTGGGGCTACAAAACACTCCCATGCCACATTGTTTAACGAGTCTACTTAAAGTATTACTGTATTGTATTAGGAATTTGCAGATATACCACATAACCCAACAAAGGAATGCCAATTAATTAGCCAGACAATCCAAGGGTTAAAAGTGAAGAATTCAGAAGATAACTAAAGAATTTCTCCTATTTCTGTTTAAATAATTTTGGGATATGTTTCTGAATTTAAGGTCGTTCATGAAAACAGTTCTCCATCTGAGATTGTGTTCACCCTAAGACAGCTTCCAGTACATGGATACATTCGTAAGTTTTCCTCTGAAGAAGGTTATCTCGGTGCTGACCAAAGGCGAGTTTTGAGCTTCACACAGCAAGACGTTGATGAGGGCAAAGTTCAATATGTGCAGACAGTTTCTGATCAACTAGATGACTGTTTTTCTCTGGATGTGACCAACGGTGTCCGAACAGTGAGTGGAATAGAGATCTCTGTAGACATCATCCCCAGAATGATTCCCTTGGAAGTACAGAATTTCACAGTAATGGAAGGGGGCTCAAAAGCCCTGGTGGAGGACTATCTAAGAATTTCTAGTAGACACTTTGCAGGACTTGGCTGTGAATTTATTTTAATTGAGCAGCCAAAACACGGGTATATTAAAAACTCTCGTGTTCCTGGAATAAAGTTAACAACGTTTACCAGAAAACAGGTAATGTATTTAGATCTACTTTGCTGTAGTCACAATTAATTCATTGCACTGCTAAAAGCTTATTTTTGCCTGCAGTGGGATGATTTGGTGGGAGGTGGTGATATGCATGAGTTTGAACTTTATTCTGGCCTTGTCTGAAGATCTTTCTGCAGTTGCTAGCTGGTCATTTAGGGTGGGGAGGGAGGGTGCCTTGTTGTGGTGAACCACAGCACTTCCTTGTGTGCCACTGGTCATCACAGTAGACTGATGGGCCACTCATACTCAGGCAGAGTTGTTGATACTCTGGAAACCTAAGACAGACAGCCTGTGGGTCTGTTTTGAAAAGACCAGAGGAAATCGTATATAGATTGAACAAGGAGGAAAAAAATATTTTTTTAGGTCATGTCTTTGCTTTCAGAGAGCCAGTATATTCATAATAGGCCAATTTTCAGTCTTTTAACTCTAAGAAGCAAAACTGTACTATAAGTCCCCATCTACTAATAGTATGTTCAGTTTATAGATTCCAGAAAACACTGTGGTAAATATAGTGGGATAGGATTTTCTGTTTTCCTTTCAGGGGGAAGGGGGAATGCCAAGGCTGGCAAGTTAAGATATTCTGGCTAGAGGAATGGACAGATGAGCTGTACAATTTGCTGTTGTGGACAGAACAAAGATAGAGGTACAGATCAGATATGCGCATAAATAAAGTCTTAGAAGTCATAAAGAGTTGAGGCAATAAATACAGAGGGGCATGACTTGACTTGAATATTTTTTTTTTTAAAGTGTTTTCTTTTAGCCTCTTTAATTGTTCTGGTTGTTATATTTTTCAGGTGGAGCAAGAATTAATCTACTATATTCATGATGACAGCGAGGAACGGATGGACAATTTTACTGTGATAGTAAATAACACAGAATTGTGGAAACAAAGCTTGCCCCAAACTGTTTTTGTAACAGTTACTGCAGTAAATGATGAAGCACCTGTTATAAAGGTTAACAGAATTCTTCGGGTATGTTTGCCAACGTTTTGAAATGTTAAAATTATTTCTAATCTGATAAATTTAATGCACCTTCATTAACAGAGTATTAGGTTTATATCTGGTGGGATAGTCAATATAATAAATGGCCAATATAATAAATAAGTTTTAATGAAGGGAGACAGCACATATTTAATGTTTATTTAGGGAGATTCTAGTCATCATGAAGAACAATTTTCTGCTGTTGTAATGTAAAGTTTATCTAGAAGGCTGACTGAGCTTTCTTTTAATCTAAGCGTAGTTTAGAAAAGTACCAAGAGTAGTGCTGGTGAGGGTGCAGACATCTTACTGTTGCCTTCAGACCCTGTCCCTCTTGCCAGTAAGCGTACCGAAGGTTCAGACCTGTTGAGGTGTGTTCTGATGCCTGTTCCTCTCCGAATCCCTAGTGGGACAGGACAAGAGTAGAGAGCAGCATTCTCAGTGGCACTACATTAGATAATTGTCTACATGTTGGATATTTCTGACAGAAATGAGGAATGTTCCCTGCTTTACAAGTTTCTGATAAGAATAATACAATGCAGTCTGTGAAAATCTAGACTATTAGAAGTCATCAAAATATTAGTGCAGACATTGAAGCTGTCACTATGTGATGCTGTGGACTAAAAAAAGGACATGCTGACTTGTTCCTAACTCTGCACCCCCAAATTCCTGAAGAAAATTTTAAAATTGTTGACTAATGCAACCTTTTGCCCTTAATAAGTATAGCTGGCTTTTTAATCTTTTGATCTTGAAAAAAGTGACTACTGTCACTTCAGGTTCAGTGCTTTTTCAGATCTGTTTATTTATAGGAATGTTATTTGTTTGTGTTATAGTAGCACTCAGTAACCAGAACCAATTTATTATGGACCCTGTGCCCATGTAAAATAAAAAGCCCCCACGTGTAAATTCTTCCAGTCTGAGATCTGATGAGCAAAAACAAATACAGTGACTTTGAAAAGCAGAATGAAATTGGGTATGTGTCAGCTAATGGAACTGTGGTGACAGTAAACCATCTAAGAGGCTTCGAGAGAGAAGAGGTATTTTGAAATAGGGTTTGAAAGAAGCTAAGCAGGGTATTTTGAGGCTGCATCATGCCCAGGCACCTAAAACATGCATTTAAGTTTACATATTTAGTTGTGCATTGCAGAAGGAAAATGGATTATCAAAACCTTGTGTTGTGTATTTAGCCTTTTCACATGAGAAAAGATAATTTTTAAACAGCTATAGTGGTAGTATTGTGCAGTTTCACAGCACAGCAGTCAAGCTGTGATAATCCACAGATGCCCACAACACAAGACACCCTGCTCTGTGCAGAGACTGCTTGGCGGAAGGGCAGACTCAGTTCACAAGCATTTGGGTGGTACAGAGTAAAATCTCCCCTGGTTAAAGTAATTACAGTGGTACTCTACAGACATCAGCTCAGCACAGCACACAGTAGCGTTTGTCTAGTCTCAGACAAGAGGGATATATGTCCAGTCAAAATTTTTCTGTGTCTCCCTTCTGGTGCATTGCTGGCAGTGAATTGCAGTCTGTTAACAGAACTGAGGCCGTGCAGTGCACTGCAGTGCAGCATATGGATTTTTCTAAAAATATCTGTAACTCTAGGCTTTGCAAGAACAGTGATAACACAGCTTAACCTAGCCAAAGTTTGTCCTCTCTGCTAGGGAGGCAGTTTGCATACCCAAAACCAGGATGCTGCCTGTGGTTTTGCTGGTTGTGCATAAGCTATTGCTGAGAAATGGCCTTTATTTTTGTCATGAGTGGGTACTAATATGCACGCATATGTTGGATTAGTGTGCAGACTAAAACAAAGCTGGCAGTTGAATTAGGTACTGGGAGGAATACACTGAGATGATCCTTCTTCAAAGCAAACTTGCACATACCAAGTAGGTGGGAGAAAATGGATTTTTCTTGGTCCTGCTAAATACTGGGATGAGCCGGGCATTCCTGTGTGGAGTGATACTTGCTTGCCCCGTTTTCTAGCCAAGCAGTCTGTGGTCCTCAAGGACATTGCTAGTGGTGAATGTGAAGTAATAAACTGTGTGTTACTTTTAAAAAGGGAGAAACTCTTTTGTATCTTTTGAAAGGTTGGAAATGTACAAAATGTACAAAGTATAAAATGAGGGACCAGTACTGCGAAAACTGAGATCCAGTAGGGCCATTTGGGTTGACTGAAGTTTAGCGCCTCAGAAATTTTGCAGATCTCAATACAAAGAGTTAGAAAGAACTGCTGAACAATTGAAAAATAGGTCAGTGTATGGCATCTGCTGTTGAGAAATAGCTTCTGTGAAGAGCTGCCTTACGTGGCCAGTGATGTTGGCCTGGATATATGAAAGTTAATTTTGGCCTTTGTCGTGGGGCTTCTGGCTAAATGCAGGAAAGTGTTAAGCACGTACACACATGTTGAATGAGGCCTTCAACTGTAGCTCCCTCACTTCTGAGGCATCCATAACCCCTTCTTCAAACAACCTTGTCTGTTGTCAAAGTTATGAACACCATCAAGGTTATGAACACCATGGGAGGAGTTTCAGGAGCACAACCAACCAAGCATTTTAGGATTTCTAATTTTTTTCTAGGAAGTGAAAATAAATGAAGTTTTTAGAGGTTGGTTGTTTGGGTTTTTTTTGACTGAGATTTTATGACATGCTGAAGTATTTACACTAACATAAGGTATAAGATACAGAAAGTTCTACTGTCCTGAGAGCTTCTCTAATGTATGCTAGTAATCCTTGCACTTAATTTAAAGCCTTTCCATTAGAACAGTAAGTGCACGAGGGATATGTTTATTCAGAAACTATACAGCATTTTAGGTATAACTTCCTAAAATTTCCACAGGTTCTATGGTCATTTGTTTTTTCTGGGGTGGGAATAGGGAAGGGAAATAGGATATTTTAAAGAAAATCACTGTTCTGGCATTGTTTGCTGCATTTATCTATGTGTTTAAATATATTTATGGATAGTCCTGCTGTGAAATGACTGTGTCCTCCTGTTGCCACAAGAGGGCTGTATATTCCTAAAATTAGATTTTTTTAAAAAGCAAATTCAAACACTGATTTTTTTTCCTTTAAATCACTCACTAACCAGAGTATTAAAATGGCTGTGAATATAGGGTGTCTAGTAGGATATGTAGCATGCAAGGAGATACTGATAAACTGAATGCTGTAAGTAGAGCAGAATAGATTATTTGCCAGCAGACAGGGTTATGAACCTTTTTTTGGGCCATGCCTGTGGAATGTGTTAGGCACATGCAAAATTAGTCTAATGCTACATGCTGGAAGTTCAGATACGGTTTTTGTGGTGGTCTTCAAGGAGGACTTGATCCCAGCTGTGGAAAATAAGCCATTTGTACAGGCTTAGCAGTATTCTTAGTGTCTGCTTCCCTGCAGCCCTTTTCAGCTCTTGGATCTCCTTTCATTCCTCAAGGATCATGTTGCAGGTCATGCAGCACCTCAGCATGTGTAATACTTTAAAAGCATTGTGTGTTAGTGTCCTGGAACAATAGAAATAGACACTGGCTTTATGGAAAAAAAACCCTTATTTTTTCCTTCAATAAGAGAAAAAAAAATCAAAACTTTTGGATATTTAATGAGTCATTTGCAATAACATGTTTTCATAGTCCTTTCTTACATTTTTGCATATTCTGTATATGACCTTTTCTGTGTAGAATGACATGACTGAGACAAGTTAAAGGGTCTCAGTAAAAAAACATACTGATGTGCTTATTTGATGCCAGTCAGTAAGCCAGCCTTTGCTATAAGTTACCATCCTGTGTTTTCAAAGGTGATGTCTTTTATCAAACTTTGATAGTAGTAATTACATTACAGAGAAATGCATATTTCAAGGGAGAAAATAGCTATTTTCTGCTTGCAAAATATTTTTTATTATAAAAAGTAACACAGTTTCTTTTTCAACTTTTTTTGAATTAGAAAACACATATAATTTCATTTTAGTATCTCTTTTTCCATGGCACATATTTTGTGACACAATGTAGTCTGAGATCTTTCCTCTGTTGAAATGGCAAAAAATCCCAGTGGCTTTAAAAGATTTTCTTCCATGGCTTTTTTTTGGTTTTGGCAGAGGTTAAATGCCCTTTGTCAACAATCACTTTTCCTCTTCAACCATTTGTTAAGCGTACTAAGACCTTAGGAGGACAGGAAGGGACGATGCAGTATGCATTTTGAAGCTCAAGCTGAGGTTTTTAAAGAGTCAGGCTCTTAAGATTGTACACTATATAAACTCTGCATGGAAAGAATTTATATTGATTTATTGAATATTTGGGAATTTAATTTCATGTTGAGATAAGTACATATTGTTCTTTGTTAGTACTTTTGTCTGTAATTCCAAATAAATACAGCGAAGATGAAGAGTAAAATGAGCTGTTGCTTATCGTTTCTAAACAAGGAATTATCCAAACAAGGATGAAGCTCAGATAGCAGTCCTTCCTGCTTGAAGGAAGGGTCTTGCAATTTGTGCTTATCTTAAGCTAAAAAACCAAAAGCATTTAGATTTACTAGAGTTAAGTAACGGATTTGATACCATCTTTCCAAATACTAGTTAGCTATTTTGTCTGGAAGCATGACCTTACAAAGTGCTAAGCAGCTGTTGGAGGTGTTGATTCCTTCATCTCCCACTGGACTGAGCACCTCTGTGGGTTGTTTCATGCACTAAAGGGCCTTTAGTGCATGTTGTTAGAAGGAAATAATGCAGCTGCAAGAAATGTTCCATTTGTATTAGAGATGATGCTGTCCCCAGGCTGTTTTTCTTTTTTCTTTTCTGCTGGTGAATGGAGAGCATATTGAATGCCTTGCCTGCTGTGAAGTACATGACAGTAATATTCATGTGTATGTGTTGGAAAGGAGCTCCGTGACTCAGTTATCAAAATACAATTTTGTTATGTTAGTAAGAGTTTGGATAGTGCCTGACAAATAGAGCACTCATGCTGCATCTGTCTAAAACTCAAACTGATGTAGGGTGTATTTACTTGTACTATTTTGTGGTCTTGTCTTTTAAAAACCATTTGTCAACATTAAGTATTCCAGTCCATGATCAGAGATTTGGTGGACAGTAAGGAAACCTGTCACAGCTGCTAGTGTTGCATAGCACAAACCTTTATTCTTTCTTTTTCTGTGAAGGTTTTTTTCACCCCTGATTTTATCTTGTATGCATTTTCTTTATTATTAATATTTTTTTTCTTTTTTCCTAGCTGTGGGTGGGTTCAGTCACAGAAATAACCACTGATGACCTCTGTGCAGAAGACAAGGACTCCTCACCATCAGAACTGATATATTCCATTACTCCACCTAGCAATGGGCACTTGGCTCTGAAATCTTCTCCAAACAAGAGCATCCTTAATTTTACCCAGGCTCATATAATTGAAGGACAGCTGGTATTTGTACACAGTGGTATGTGGTTTCAAAAATACAACCTCTGTTACCAAAATATTGCTCCTAGTCAGTATATTTGTGTTTGTAATCCTTTGAAGATCTCCCTGTAATGTCATAAAAATCTCAGAGCACTGGTTATGTGATGCATGATCTCACAAACTAAACAGGAAAGGGTCTGATGACTGGTTAAACGTGTGCTTATCAAGAAACCTTGGTGTATTAGTGGTTCAGTTGGTAGCAGCCGTCTTTCTGAGTGCAGGCTTGCAGTAGGGGGACGTTGCCTTGCAGCTTTCAGAGATAATGAAATCCATTTTTTTTGACCACTGTAATTGAGAATCTCCTGAAACCCTTCTGTCTTGCTGCTGTGCAGAGCTATTCGTGGACCAAGAGTCTCTCAGATACCTGCCACGGTGTTCCTGAACAGCTTTGGGAAATGAAGTTATGGGTCATCTGGGTGATGTCATCCTCTCTTTCAGACTGTGGAGGAATTCAGCTTTAACCACTGATTCTTTTCTGCCAGTGGCCAGAGTTTGGGTTATTTGTGCTGCTGCTGCTACAGAGAGAATGTGTGAGCAATACAAAAAGAAGTCAGGGCAGCTTCATTCATCCTTGAATGGCAGTGCTGAGAAGCCACAGGAATGAAGATCCCAGCAGGGTTCCAGCCAGAGGAAGAGGTGGGGCTTTTTCAGGGCGATAGCTGCTTTTCTCCTGCTCCAGCTCTATTATCCTGTTACCTCAGCTAAAAGAAGAGAGGAGGTGCTAAAGTAGGAATAAACGAACTTTGGGGAAGGAGATGGAAGAGGTGCAGCACTGTCTTGCCAGCCCTGAGGTAGGCTGGAATTATTTCCAGTCTTCCCTTGGTTGCAGCAGTCACTCTAGATCTGTGCTGTGTCTTCATGAAGGCTTGGTGCAGGTTAAAGTGCTCTGACTTGTGATGCGCTGTCTTGCAGAGTGTGTATGTGTTGCTGAAATTGCTTTACAAGCAGCTGCTGGTGAGCTGTAAGTATCCTGCTCAAATAATTTGGTCAGGAAATGAAAGGTCAAGAGCATGGCAAAAGTGAGCCAAGCTGTTTAAATTGTTCCAAGGGAGACCTTGACATGTAAATACCCCTATCGTGGTCGGACGGTGGTAGTCTCAGTGTGAGGAAATGAATCTGCTCTGTGTTCCAGAAAGGGCAAATGCGCATCTGTAGCCTTAGGAAGTGAATCTTGATTAATATAAGTAAAAAGAACAGCAAATTTCATTTTCCAGTGAGTGGGAGTGTGGGTTGTACAGTATATTTGAAATGTAAAATTGCCCAGGTCATATGTCAGCTCTTGCAGCTGCTCTGGCTCTGCCATCTGCTCAGCCTTATGTCCTCCAGTGTTTCAGAAAGTACTTTGGACATTTGCTTCTTTTCCTTTCCGAGTCTGTGGTTTTCTTTCCTCCTTCATCTTGGGCTGTTGCTAGAACTGTATTTGTTACTCTCGTCTTCTTGCTCCCAGCCTTGTCCTGGGGCCTTTCCATATCTGGTTGCTGTCATTTGGCTTTTTGCCCCTTTTCTCCTGTCTGTCTTTCTGCTCTGTCGCTTGTCTTTAGTCTTCTAGTGTGTGCAAGCTTCTTTGGCTTCTCCTGGGAAGTACCCCCACTTCATGTTCTCCACAGCCTGGCATCTACTCTAACCCTTTCCAAAAGGAAGTGCAGCATCTTCTTGGCTGAGGCAACTCTTCCATCCCCTGGCTGCTCCACATGGCACTGCAGATCTTTTACATCTGTACATGGCAGTGACTCTCCATCCTCGGGGTCTTTACTACTGCCAAAGAAAGTACTACTGCACTTTGCTTTTATGCCTCTAATATTAGACTTCATAAATTTTCCGCTTCATTTCTGCTCAGTCTTTTGAGTTCCATTATACTGCTTGTTCTGTGCTGTGAGTTGCAAATCTCCCTCTCAGTTCTCGTATTTCTCCCTTAAATTTTGTATTTATTTCCTCTGTAATCTCCGATTGTTCTGTCAACAGCATAAATGCAGAACCAGAACATGCCTTTCCTTTTCTGTACTCCTCTTTCAATGTGAGAATTCTTTCCCTATTCCACCGTTGCTTTACTCCAGGGTGCTCCCATCCCGCTTTCGCAGTATGGGGTCTGCCCTTAAACCCTGCTGATGTTTTCCTTAGGGCAGTACTGAATTGAACTCTTGTTGGTTCTGAGGTGTCTGTGTCTTTGCAGTGCAGTTTTTACAGTCCTCTTTCTGATGTCCTTTTTATCGCCTCTGATCAGATATGCCTTTAAAAATTAATTGTGATACAATAATAAGTTCTCCACCCAAGCAGCACTTCAGGATTTAGTT
Source organism: Dromas ardeola (assembly GCA_013398915.1). Lineage (NCBI taxonomy): Eukaryota > Metazoa > Chordata > Aves > Charadriiformes > Dromadidae > Dromas > Dromas ardeola. Next base: position 154,747 of record VYZM01023084.1, read on the forward strand.
CTCTTCCTGACTCTGCTGATGACAAAATGTCTGTGTTAATCAGGCAGTTGACTTGCATTAGACAAAAAAGCAAGTGAGGCTTTTCTTCGCAACCTGAGGCAAATAGTAGTATCCTCAATCCCTTTTTCAAATGTGCAACTACTTGTGCATTTTTATCAAGAGAAAACATCAGAGAATAAAAGCTTTTAAAATAAAAACAATATGACCTGATCTTCCAGAGCCGCTCTGGCTGGATATAAGAGCATTGCCTGGGGTAGTTGTTAACTATAATTTCAGAACCCACATTTGATTCTTCTCATATGTTAATTTATAGTTAGGCGAGGAGTGCTGATCTTTAAGTGAAAGTATGTGCACCCTCTCACTTTCAGTATATATATACATGTAGCAAGATCTCATGGCTAAGTTGGACAAAGCAAGTAGAAGGGCAATGCTAACTGTTTGCAACAGTTAATGTTTCAGTTTTTCATTCTCTCTTTCTACCTAATTAAACCAATTGGGGAGCCTCTACTTAAAGCAAGGTATAGGAAGCTCTGTACACCTTAATAAGTCAGTTCTGAGAGAAGTATTTTTACAGGAATCCGCTTGGATTCCTGGAGGTATTTTGCTGTCACTTGTGCCAAAGTACGTACAGGTCTGAAGATTAAAGAAAAAAAACGTGCATTTATTATGAGTACACATAACCTCTGAAATAGTTTAAGCTGTGTCAACGTACACTCCTCAGAAAAGCTGAAGCAGTGCAAAGAGGCGAAGGAAACAACCTGAGAGTTTATTCAGTCTTTTAAACGTAAATCAAAATGAAAGAACATTCTAGATGTTTTTCTCCCCAAATTCCTTCTTTGACAAAATGTGGCTGCTTAAGTGCTTATGTCCTTCCTAAGATATAAAAGGAGTAGGAAAATTGGGAGTCTCCCCCAGGTTTAAATATCCCCCAAGTTCCCAAGTAGGAAATTTGTCTCCTCAAGTTTACCTTGGTTTCAGCTCCACTGGGGTCAGTGAAGAAAGAACGGAAGGGCCGCTCTGCTAATTTACCTCTAAGGGATATCTGGCCTTCAGTGTAAGCAACAGCCGGTAGTTGTTCTTCATTGGGAAGGTGTTCTCTGCATTATTAATTTATTTAGTTCTGATTAAGGTACAAAGTTACTGATCAAAAATATCTTCAGGATGACTTTGGATATATTTCACTGTAGCAAAGACCAAAAGGTGTCCAGTATACGTTTGTATGTTTTCGATGACAAATAGAATAAAATAAGAATAAATTTACTTTTTTGTTTTATACAGGAGCAATGTCTGGAGGCTTCAACTTTCAGGTAACAGATGGTTTGAACTTCGCACCTCGACAGATTTTTAGCATCACAGCTCGGATGTTGGTCATTAGCCTTGAAGTGAACAAAGGACTCGGAGTCTTTCCAGGTCTGCCCTTAAAGATTATCATGGTTTCATCTACTTGAAAAAATTGCATAATATACGGTTATTTGTCAGATAGCTAGCTGGCTAAACTGTAGAAAACTGTACCTGGGAATATCTGTCTGATTTTTAAAAGAACAGTTATGTCTTCTCAAACAACATATTGCTTTATTGTTTTATAATCTTTAACTTTTTCATATGCGCATGCGCTTGAAGTCATGGAAATTGGCAGTGAAATATATAAGCACAGTGTGACAATAACACTGTTTGCCTAAGCTCTGAACATTCCGCATTCAGCTTTGTTTAAAAGCTCTATACTGTATTTATATATTTAGAGGTGTCTTAGCTGGTTGTGATTTTGCCTGGTAAAACCAGAGTGAAGCTTGTCTCTGTGGGATTCTGAATAGCACATGAAAGCATGCCAGATTGCTAGTTTGCTTTCTTAGTGTTGGAGCGGAGTTACAGAGAGCAGCACAGACTCACTGATGAATCAGAAGGACCGAAAACTTTGGTTCGTATTTGTGCATTTGGAACTAGTTGGATCAACAGCTGAATTTTTTTTTTTAATGAAATCCTGCTCCTGCAGGAGTTGATGTGTTAAGAGAGTCTCACTAGAGCCATTTAGTGCTTTACATTGGCAAGAATAATCCCTCATTGAGTTAGTAATCTAACAATGATTGCAGAATGAAAGGAGAAATGAAGATTAGTCTTCTCTCAGCAATGACTTGCATCACACTTTTGTTTTGCTCTGAACATGATCTGTATAGCCAGAGAGAGATTGAGAGTTGCTAAAGCTCTATAGGTATTAATCTATAGCTTTATTTATTAATTTGATACAGAAGAGGAGCACTTTAGTTGCTTAAACTTCCTGAATATAAGCTGCGTAAACAAAGGCTTGCAACAAAAGCCACTTAAACAGAGGCAACAAAAAATGAGATTGTAGCAGCATGATCTTCTAATTTAGTCGATATAAATGGATTCACATAAATCCACTTACAAAGCTTATTAATCTGTGATTTTGGTGTGCAAGGTTGCCTCAGGCACAGGGATTTACAAGAATTCTATCTTAAGCCAAAGATAATTGTAAGAAAAGTATGCCTGATACTTCCATAGAAGGCAAAGTCTCTAGACTCAGTTCTCCAGTTTGCAAATACAGTATTTCTTTCAGCACAGCAAGCTGTATTCATCTAAGCCTACAATTTTTCCTGAATTCTTGAATACTTTGGGTTAGAAAAATTCCTTTTTGGTGTTAAAAAGTACTAGTAGATCTTTCACCTGTTCTCTTTATGATACTTTTTAAAGACCTTCTGGAGCTGCATGGGTTTCAACTATACTTGCTCATCATGAAATGACTGTTACAGCAATGATGGTGCCAAATGGTTAATACAAATAAAAACATAGCCAATGTCCTGTTACATTTTATACCACTGCAGGAAGTTAATTTTGAGACAACTTGAAGACTTCACTCTAGGGAAGTAAAAATTACAGAATCACAGAATGGTAGGGTTAGAAGGGACCTCTGAAGATCATCTAGTCCAACCCCCCTGCCAGAGCAGCATCACCTAGAGCAGGTTGCACAGGAACGCGTCCAGGCGGGTTTTGTATGTCTCCAGAGATGGAGACTCCACCACCTCTCTGGGCAGCCTGTTCCAGTGCTCTGCCACCCTCAGAGTAAAGAAGTTCCTCCTCATGTTGAGATGGAACTTCCTATGTTCAAGTTTGTGCCCATTACCTCTTGTCCTGTCACAGGGCACCACTGAAAAAAGCCTGGCCCCATCCTCCTCACACCCATCTTTAAGTTTTTGTAAGTGTTGATAAGATCCCCCCTCAGTCTTCATTTTTACAGGCTGAAAAGAACCAAGTCCCTTAGCCTTTCTTCAAAAGAGAGATCATAGAACATAGAATGGTTCGGGTTGGAAGGGACCTTAAAGATCATCTAGTTCCAAGCCCCCTGCCATAGGCAGGGACACCTCCACTAGATGTTCCCATCCCCTAATCATCTTTGTAGTGCTTTGCTGTACCCTCTCCAGCAGTTCCCTGTCGTTCTTGAACTGGGGAGCCCAGAATATATCATGAAGAATTTGCAATGTTTCATGACTGGATATAAAAATATTCTTTCAAGCATATTGTTCTGCAATTTTATAAGAGCATGTACTGCTGTCTTCTTTTGTGTTGGGTATACCAGATTTGTTTATACAATTTATTGATTTTTTTTTTTCTGCTCAACAGAAGCTTGTTTTATCCAGTATGCAAAGTAAATTGACTCCTAGATACATGATTTTTTTTCTTGCGTATGCTAGATACCTACAATGTGAGGATTTGCTCTCTTCAGGGAAGCAATTGCTCAAAGAAGGAATGAGCTGAGATGCTCCTTGAGAGAGAGAGGCAACCTGACCTGTAGGTATTTGGAAGCAGAGCTGTCTAAGCAGTTGGTAGATGAGATGATTCATAGCTGTTTAGCAGTGATCACAGAATCACAGAATC
>VYZM01023085.1:5579-18827 GCA_013398915.1 Dromas ardeola
GTTTCACCCTGGGGATGAGACATTACCCAGGTGCACGCTACTTCTCCAGTTCCCCTGCCCTGCCCTTTTCCTCCTTGGAGTTTCTATGGCAAGAAACAGCCCCACAGTACAGATACAGTCTGTGAGAGTTACTACTATCTCATCCATAACTTGCAAGCAATTTAAAACTTTGGCAGGTTTTTTAATGAGATACACTCAAGGCTTAAAACCAGGGCTTTTCAATAGGTATAGACACATATAAATTATTTTTTTTTTAAATAAAAAATACTATGTTTGAGGCAGTAGCTATTTAGTCTTCTGACAATTACTGTTTCGCTCTTTTCCTCTTGAANNNTTCGCTCTTTTCCTATTGAAAGTAAATGTTAACAAAATAACTGAGGTTCTCTCACTTTGCTTTTTAAAGATCTTTTTCCACTTGGTAAGCTTATTTTTCGTCAGTTCAGAATTACTTAACAGAACACTCTGAAAATTTAAACATAATCCATTCCCTGTTCACTTGTTAGCGCAACCCCATGCCAAAAGTCTCCACATTTCTGATTTAAGTATGAAGCTTTCCCTTCTTGTTAGTCAGGGCTAAACATTTTTAAACTTGTGTCTTTTTTCCAGGAGATGCACAAAAGAACAAGCTACCCTAACGGAAGTTTCACGTAACAGCCAGGTTCTGTGATACTTATTACTCATTTTTCCTCTTTTCCACTACTATTTTAGATGAGACAGTTATCTCACACGGCCTGTTCAGGTTCTCCATATAGTCGTAACAGAGAAGTGGGATCACCAAGGCTGTCAGGACTTCAGTGTTATTACAGATTTCCTTGCAATGAGGCAGAGTATGTTAACTATCTGATTAAGCACACATTATATCATCACTTAAATTCCTCTCCGGGTAGAGAGTAACACTACAGCATACATTTATATCTGAAAGGTTCAAATGTTCCAGATGATTGCACTGACATTTTCTTCTTTACATCTTCTAAAACTAAAAAAATTACTGGAGGAAAGACATAAACAGGAGACAGAATTCAGACATTTGAATGAAGCATGGATGACTAACATATTGAGACACCACACCATACCAGAACTGTAACTTCAACCTCATTTAAGTTTTCAGTGTAATTATGTGATCATCAATACGTTAAATAAAGCCTGTTACTTACTATTTTCATATTTTACTTTAAATTTTAAACTCCATTCTGCTCTTACTGCAGTGGATTTTAAAAATCAGTGTTGGAAAAGATGTTTGGTGTTAGGGTTTCAAAAGCAAAGATGTACCATTCAACTGTAACTTTATATCGTGAGTTTGAGATAGAGATAGAGTTTATCTCTAGCACAGAAATTCTACAATAACAACAAAACCAAAAGGCCAGTAAGAACTCTTCCCCACTGTACACCCAAAACTACCTGGAAAATGAAAGGTAGGAATATTTCAGTATACTTTTTACTTAAAGTAACATGGATTATAGCACTTGGCATATCATTCTGAAACTAGATGCTCATGTTCGAGTGGAAATGAAATCCAACCTATTTAATTAAAATAATCCACAAAACTTTCCCCATCTTCCTCCCTGTTCAGTTTATACAGCAAATTACTGAAGTATAACAGCTGGAAAGAGAAGTGTGTAGGTAGGAGTGCTATACAAATCAAATTAATACGCTGCATTTGCCACAGAGAAGTCTTACTTTTCTGGTTTTAGGTCCCGGTATATTATTCCAAGACTATGTAGATGGTCTAAAGCAAGTGCTAATTCGGCCAGGTAAAATTTAACATCATCTTCTGTGAACATCACCTGAAAAAGCAAAACAATGTATTTTACATGTAAAATCTGTAAATTTTACAGCAGTACCAACCAAACAATGGTAACAGTCTTCTTCATAATACCTGAATTCATTTCTATACAAAAACCTAGAAATTCAAATTTCTTGGTTAGATGAAAACTAGGATTTTATAATCAATACCATTTCACAGTACATACTTGAAAAAGAACTTCTGAAGCCAATATCGTATTACTCTTTCTGCAAAATGGAGGTTATTTGCTTCTGATTGTTCAAGAGAACAGACACATTGCAGCGGGACTGAAAAATTTTGGGAAGCATTTAAAGAACATGACTACCTCTTTATTGGATGTGACCACTTCATTTCCAGACAACAAATGGACTAAAGAAATCCAAATACCCGAATTTTGTCCACAAAGTCAGAGAGTCAAGGAAAGCATATGCATCTCATTTTTGAGGAGACTGTCTCTAAGCACTATGGGAAAGAAGTTACAGTAGTGATGGTAAAACCCCCAAGATGCAGCCTGAGATGTAACTGCAAAAAAGGTAGATCAAAGAGTAAACTAAGAAAATAGCCTATATAAAAGAATACGCAAGAAAATGTGGGATAGCGATCCCTCAGGAAAATAAACTAATCCCTGTTTAGATTCAATTAAATGAACATATTGTCCCAATTACATCAACAACTGTTGTGATCCACTGACAGAAAGCATTACAATTAACCTTTTCTGAGAATTTAGAAAAAGATAGAAAAAAAATCCTGCATGATTTGATTCTACCTCAGTTGCTACTCCAAGTCTTCTCCCCCCCCATTTATTTTTTTTTTTTTTGAGAATTTAAGACTAACATCTTTAGATGCAGCATGGGAACAGGGTGCACAGATGAACATTATTTTAAGCATGAGTTAAGAGCGGCGAATACGATATATTTTCCCCTTAGTAGTTTAAAGGGAGATAGTGATAGCAAAGCCTGTACAAAAGGTTGTTACTGATGTTACTTCTACAAAAGAGCCAATATTTAGTACAGGCACATTCAAAAAGGGAAATTTCTATAAGAAACATTTAAAAGCTCAAATAATGAAAGATCCCATGAGGATGATAATACACCCACACTATGTTCTTTAAAAACATTGCATGGAATTCATCTATCCTAACCTTAAACATCTGCAGTGTAGGCATCTAGCTCTGAATTAATAACTTTTCCCTTTGTAGTCGATGGGGAAAAAGCAGGACCTTTTAGGCTGCAGTTTATCCGATCTATTTTAAAATCACATGACTTGATAGGAGGATGATATTAATTGCATCCAACATGCCCATTTCACTCCATCAGTTATGAACAATTAGCTGATTCAGGTACCTGTAATGAATATTTCTTATCTAGCCATATTAAATCTTTGGAAATTTGAGTGGCTCAAGATGAAAAAGTCATCAGCAAGAAAGCAATATACATTCTTTCTTGGGAAACACGAAAGAAGTATGGATTTTAAGAAAAAAGTATCTCAATTTTAGAGTACTAAGAACTTTTTACTTATCTGTGGCAAAACAAACTAAAAGAAGCAAATTGAAACAGATGGCTTCAATGAATTAAATATAATCATTTATGTGGTCAGCACAGAAATGATGATACATCTACACACAAAATGCACTGCATTCTACTCTCCTCTTGATAACCAGTCAGCTTTGTAGTGGTGACCCACTGCTCCGGATACTCTGTAGCAAGGGAAAATGGAAGGCAGCTACAATTACAAGTTCTAGCTACCAGATATACATCGGATATATTTACATCTCTATCCTACTATATATTTGTCAGAAGTTTTTGCACGAGTTATGCCAAAAAATAAATAAAAAAAATTCTGATGTATGAAATACTAAATGTTAGCATTTATTTTAGGAGTATAATCAAATTAATTTGAGGCAATCAAACTTTTCAAAGTCATTATTTCACGTATCTACACAGAGATAATACTAGCGTGACAAAGACAAAGTGTTCAAGTTTGGAAAATTACTACAATAAGTGGAATACAATTCTTGCTTTTGTTGTATTTATAAATAATTTTGTGTTCATATGTAAATAAAAAAAAAATCTGATACTAAATTCTGGATATCAAAAACAGACACAAATCAGTTAATTTGAATACAACTACTTTATATAAATCCATGCTCTGAGACTCATCTTTAAACCTCAGCAGTAAGAGAAGAAAATTTTGCAAGGTGTAAAAAGCAGCACAGAAAGCCTACTTATCTAAGCCTTTTTTAGAAACAATGTAAATTACCATTATCAACTGCATTTTCATGTCACAAAGTGACTACTTTGTGCAAAAACCCTAAGCAAACAAAAAACTTAGCTGGTTAAAAATAGACATTCAAACTTTTATTCAATGAAAAATGAATTTAAAAAGTAAACTCTCCTAATATAGGCAATTTACAGTCAAATTTTATCAACAGACAATTTTCAAATTAAAAGTTTACCTCTTTGGATAAACGTGTAAACAAGTCTCCTCCCCTGAGAAAATCCAAAATAAGATATAGCTTCCCTTCTGTTTGAAAAGCTGAAAAGATCAATTACAAAAATTAAACATCATCTAATTTTACCCATGATCAGAAGAATAACACTCCTAATAATTCACCCTTATTTTCATTATCAAAATGAATTATTCTTCTTTCTCCTTTGTGGAAAAAGTCATTTAAATGAACTAAGTAACTGTTCCTCTATCATGGATCAAGTAACTCTCATGCTATGTGAAAGCAAAGCAAGTCACCAATGGAATTTCTACAAAAATAAACTGTACTTAGGTTAGTCAGCATTTCATTCCAGATTTTGGAAGTTAAAAGCCTACATTTAAAAAGGGCAAATTAGCAACTAATGCACGTACTCTAAGACCTCTGGAAACCCATCTTAACAGGGAGATCTCATCTAGTTTGCAAAAGACTGACAAGTAAAATAGCGAAAGCTACATTATTTAAGCCACATCAGAGAGTGATAGAGATCTGATGTTTGAACTATAGGAAAAACTGGATCCTAAAACAAAAACACAAACTGAAAAAAATTAACAACAGAAACTATTCTCTATCTTTTTCAGTTTACTTTCTGCATGACATGTTAAGAGTACTGATTTCCTCCCCAACTCCACATGAATAATTTGTTATGGATGTACATACTATTAAAATTTAAAGGCATATTTCCACCAATTTTGATGCAACTGGAAGGAATGACATTGTGTATGTTTTCTATACAGTAAATAAAGCAAGGATAAGAAATAATTTAAAAAAAAAGTGAATGACATATACAAGAGAGAAGAGGCTTTTGAAAAGAATGGCTAGACATAAATAAATAACTGCTTTTTAATAAAGCAAAGGGCTGCAAGACACTCAGTCTTATAAAGATGTAACACTGCATCAAGTTAGCCATGTGCTTACTTTGCATGAGAATTACTACAGAGTAAGTCTTTGCACAATCAGGATTTAGATTGCAAGCTAATTTTCTATGATTCTCTGAACCACAAAGCAAATATTAGGTACTATCTTTACACGCACCTGTTTTTATGATATATAAACATAAGTTTTTCTGCAACTCACCATAATGTAACTTGACAATGAAAGGGTGGTTAACTTCTACTAGGATATCACGTTCCATTTTTGTTCGAACCCGATCTCGAACTACAACAGAACATAAGCAAGATTTAAAAAAAATAATTAAAAAAAAAGAATTTACATTGTGCATTAGTATTTCTCCAACATTTCCTGATGTACTTCACATTGTATCCCATAGTATTACAATTGTATGCTGGTCACTATACTTTACACAGAAGAGACTTGACAGAGAATTTATTTTACAGTGCAGAGTTTTCTGACAAATCTCTTTATGCATTTCAATTTGCTTCAGTTTCTGCTACTGGCAAAATCTGACACTGGGTAAATAAATTTAACAAAAGCACAAGAGAAAACAACCACCCTTCAGTCTGCCCTATACTTAGTTAACCTTTCAAACAGCAGAGCAAAACCGCCACAGCTATGTATAGAAAGCATAGCCATTTTCTCTACTGTTAAAAAGTAGGCAGAATTAAAGTTATAGCAAAACAAACTTATAAATACAATTAGACTATCATAAAGATGCTTTATTAGCTTAAGTCATTCAAAGAACTTGCGCTATTAAGATATTAAGTACCTTCACAATTTGGAAGGGAATTTTATTTATTTTTTTAAAATTTCCTTTCTTTATTATGAACTTACAATAAAAAGAGTATCTATTCAATGTAGTGTGTACTTCAGACAATCTTTCTGATTTTAAAAAGCCTTACTGAGAGTGAAGGTGTGCATGGAGGAGTACATCAGACACCGGAAGCAGTTACTGCTCAAGCTGCCTGTGCTGTCCCACCGTGGTGCCTCAGAATGGGATATGTATCTGCTCCTATGTAGATTAAGCTAACTGAGGACCACGTGCAGATGCCCTGCATGTGGGGCTGACAATCCATGAAGGTAGGCAGGATGGGCAACTGAGCACAGCACCTCCTTCAGCTGTCCTAGGCAACTCCCCTGCCACTCCACTCAGTGCCCAGTTCCCATCCGAGGCTTCAAGTCCGCCAGGACACAGAGAAAATTCAGAGCTCTTACAGCTGAGAGCTTGCAAAGTTTACTAGACCGTTTTAGGATGTTGCATTTCTCGTCTTTTCTCTTATTCTACATTTTGTTACTGCCCCTTTCCCAAATCTTATAGCTTCTTGAAGGAAGCGCCCCAGAGCAATGAAGTCCAGTCCAAAGTTCAAGTTGCTGGCATTCCTTGTACAGGTAACAAATCAGAGTTCTCAGATAAAAACATAACAAGGCAGGAAAAAAACAAGTCAAAAAGCAAAAGGGTCTTTTAGAAGTTTAGCTATCTTTTCCCAGAAACAGGCACTTACAATAACACAGGTAACTGTGTAATAAAGTTATATAGATACATTTTCGTGAATGAATAAAGCTATCAAGTTTCCATCTCCCTGCAGAAAAGATTCCTAAAAATGGAAGCATGTGAAATAAATGCTTACCAAACACAGAGCAAACATCACAATTGAATTTTGACCTTTACATCTAAAGTCATAAAAATATCACAGGGTAGTTATGTGATCTCACTGTTCCAAGGCTTCATTTGAATTACAAAATTGAAATTCAGAATATTCTTTTTTTAGGCAGATTCAGTTGAGAAAAAAATTCAAAAGACTTTTAAGTGCCTATAGTTATGCAACAGCTACATGGATAACAAGCCCTATTTTTGAGAAGCTAGAGAAAGTCCGGATTTACAAAATCACAACCCAAAAAAAGTATAAGGAACTAAGCTCATTTCAGACATTAGTATTAGCCATTAAAAAAAAAAAAAAAAATCTAACTTCTGTGGACTATAGTTTCCATATGTGTACTGCTGGAAGTACTGGTTTTTCTTAGTACATTTGATGGCAGACTCTCTAGCAACGATTTGGCCCTGTTTCTCTCTCTCCCCATCATAAATGGGCACTGAAAGATGATACCTTCTATCAGAGTGTATTAATAAACTAGTCTCTGCACTAAACAAAGTTGTGTATGTACATTCTTGGATTTCCTCTAAACATTAAAAAGTTGGACTGTTTTCTAGCTAATATAGTTGCATTCCTATGAAAATATTCCCTCTAAATTTGATTTGTGAATCATGCACACCGCTTTTGATTAAGAAGCGGTCTGAAAGGGCATTTTTATCTTTAATTTTAGAACACAAAAATAGCTTTATGAAACAGATTTGAAAGAGCTAAAGAACCTTAGGCAAATCAAGTAACAGCACATTATTTAAAATTACAATACTGGATCTCAAAAAATATTGCAATTATGGAAAATGGAATTAATTTCAGTTAATTTCATATTAAGATTTCAACAGTAACTTTCACTTGCTAACAACCCTACTCTTCCTAAAACATGAATCTCAACCAAAAGACCCTCAAAAGCATCTGAAAATTCAGATACAAAGTGTTGAAAAGCGCGGCATCTCCCTGCTGGTGTCACCTTTCCGCTCAAGCCTTTTGCATCCTTGAATTCTTAGTGCCCACGAGTCTCCTTTTCCAACCAAAAGTTAAGCTTCCAATTTCAGTATTTATCAGTCTCTGCCACCTGTAGGCAAAACTAGATCCACAGCTTGGACTGTAATTCTTATATGTAAGGTTAAACCACAATCAAAAGGTGATTGAGAGAAGCCCTCAAACGCCTTAAAAAAGCAACTGCTGAATGACCTTTGACTCCAGTTCTGAGCAATTAACAGGCTGAAGAATGAAAGGCTGTTGAGGATATCAAAGTACCTTAATCGAGTGGAAATAAATTTCAGAAAAATAGGAAGCAAATAATGAGAATAACACATGCCACAAAACACAGCGGAATCACAATATAGGAAACTGTTTAAAAGCACTTACACTCTCTAATAGTTTTAAGTGGAAGTGATATATGAGATTTGTGAGACAGATATTCAGAACTAGATCTTAAGCAGAAAAAAAGTCAGGTTCAACATTTTAGCAGAAGTTAATAATTCAAAGCGAGTTTTTGTTCCCTCCATCATTCTATGAATATTTTCAGATGGAACCATATGTTAAAATTGCAAATCAATATAATTATCAGTAACACACGTGAAGTACTACAAGTTGTTGGAACTATCCCAAAATTATCATTGCAATTTCAGCGCAGTCATGAGTTAGAAGAACTACAAACAGAAGTATTAAACAATGGCATAAAGCAACAAATATACATTCTGGTTAAGGGATTAGTGTGAAAAATCACTTCTATTTTAATCTACGATAAAAAATACATTATTTCTTTTTTCTTATGGAATTCTACAGGACAGAATTGAGATTGTTCAGGTTTGGACTTATTTTGTTACTGATACCATTTATGACCAAAACCACACAAGAAACAAACATTTAAAAACTAATTTTTGCACAAGTAACTTAGATGATTAACTTAAAATTTTATCAAATATATCCTACATTCAGAACAAATGCCAAAAGTTTTGGGGAAAGGTACTGTATACTTCTGTTTTAAAGAAAGACTTAAACTCCTGTGCTTAGAACTTTTAGAATAAAACAGCTGATATAATGCTCTTTAAAATACCATGACCTAAATATAAACGGAGCAAAAGGCATTAACTGTATCCTTGGTGATACATAGCAGATGAAAAAAGGAAGGATATTAAGTTTCAAATAACAGCTCAGAAGCAAGTCAGGTGGCAGATGTAACACAACTACTCTATTAAACCACCATCACCTAATGAACTTAGCATGGAAAGGAACCTACTTTCCTCTATAACTATCAATATAGTACTGTTGTTTACTTAATTCTTCTGGATTTACAGTACAAGGCAGTGTATTCTGCTATTTGTTATTTGATAGAAGAAAGCTCTGAAGTACAACTGTAGAACGGCAAGTGAGTAAAGATTAAGTTTTGGTATAATGTCCCTGATTTCTCTTTTTTTTCGTTTCTCTCTAAACAATGCTTACCTTTCAAGGTGGCCTTTTTCAATACCTTCATTGCATAAAGCTGTCTAGCATCTGATCCTGAGATTTTTTTGACAAGAAAGACCTGCATTGAAAATTAAAAAGAATTCTTTTAAAAAAAAAAAAAGGCAAATCAGATCAATATACTTTGCTATGAAATTTAAGTAGTCAGTATTTTTCTCCTTATTATTCCTCCTAGTAGTATTATTAGCTTCTTCAACAGCTTTAGATTCTGCAAAGCCAAAGAAAAATTTCCTTGCAGTTTTTCCTACTATTCCTTCGTTTCATAATCTGAAAGGTTCATTCGAGACAAACAGCCTGCCAAAAATTATTTTGGTGTAACTTAATTGATTTCAGTGAATAGAAGAAAGGATGAATTTGGATTCTCTCAGAAGTTCAGACAAATTCGAAACACAAAATTCAGCTTTTTAATATTAATCTCTACATAGTTTTGTCTTATTAAAATTCATAAGATGGCCTAGCAGAAGTGCTAATAAAATAATTGTCAGATATGAAAATAAGTGTGTGTAGAAAGTTGATCCAGAAAACTGTATGAATGAATGTATAACAAAAGAATTTTTTAAGAAGTAACCTATAAAATTATGTGTGTCACAAACCCATATTCTTTTATGACATGCTTTGGTTGAGTTTTGCACATACCAATAAAGTACAACCAGCCTCAATTAAAGTATGTTTCATTTCTGTCTTTAGTGTAATTACTTGAGTGGAATTTTGGCTAATATCCTTAATACAAAATGAATTCCAGTAGAGCCAAATTTTAGATTTTGAAATGAAGAAGAAATAGACATGGCACAGGTTTTCTGGTTATTTATGAAAAAGCGTAGAGACATGTTGTGGTACATGAGAACATTAAGCATGCCATGTGAAATTAATTTTATGTCCGTTTTTATAACCCATTCCCACTTGTGTTAACTTCCCTTTGCATTACCCAGAGATTATCAGAACATCATCAACAGACCTTGCAAAGCACACAAATTAGTGTTTTTAACTGAATGGGAAGGAGTGACACCTTCCCAAATGATTAGAAAAAAGAGATTATGGGTTTTGTACTATTAATCCTTTTTGCATAAAGGCTAAAACAACTGACGACAAGACTGGCATTTTTGCAATACTTTGTGTCAGCTAGACAAATTATTTTTGCATTTTCAAAACTTGCCCCTTCCCAGCAGTTACAGCACTGAATTTAGTAATATCAGTAAAATAAAAGAGATTGTTGAAATGATTGGTTATTAGTTTACATTTCCTTGCCCCTGAATGATTTACTTCTCCTGATCTTGGTTATGATTCTGGATGAAATCAAACAACATAGGAAACCACCCTTGGAATCAGGTTTATCCGTAAATTTTGAGTACAAAATTTTAGTTTGTAAACATCTAGATTTCCAAGCTTAACTGGAACTGCTAACTCCAATAAGGTGACTAACTTCCTACCAACAAGAGAGAATTGGACTGATTATTCTCATTTTCCTCCATATCCAAGATGTATCTGGCTTTATATGCTAGAGCTTAACATCACGTTCAGAACTCCAAATAAGGCTGATAATGGATGTAAGGGCTCTGTTGTCTTACACCGCATATTCTGTTCTGTTTCAGTGATCTGTTTTGCCACCTGAAATTAATGTTTTGCTTCCAAGTTGGATTTGAACAACTAGAAGTATGAATCATGTACACCTAGTGAGAGCTCAGTGTGGACAGTACTTCCTAAATACCAGGATCATTGAGTCTTTAACAGAGCTTCAAATAAGTATCAAGGTACGTTGTGCCTTAACCAAATTATGACAGATAATGCCTAGCATGAACATGACTAGGGTATATCACGTTTACTTCAGTAGCCGTTATTGCCTAAAATTTGGTCTTTACAACTACCATCTGCTACAAAAATAAGTTCTGCCATAGCTTCTGTACTGGTGATAACCTACCATTAGCAAGTTAGCAACTAGTAATACTTATCAAAAAAACCCTTCAACCCTTGCCCCCTTGAACATAGAAGAGTAGTTACAGAAAAATGATACTCCATTTTAAACAGTGAATAACCAATTATTTCATACCAAGCCAATTTTTGATCTTTCAGATCTACATATCACACAAACTATAAAAAAAAATACTGCTTTAAAAAGATTTGCCACAATTACAGTGGTAAGTTAGCACTAATTTACAAAGTGATTTTCTCTTGCAACATTGCCTTAATCCAAGATTAGTTCTTGGATTTCTGTTCTAAATATTTCACTCCTAATATTATTCAATGCTATAATCCTGAAAAATTGGCTCCACAAGAGTTCAGTTACCAACCTTTCCAAAGGATCCTTGTCCTAGTACTTTCAGAAGTTCAAACTGTGAAGGGTCTGCTTTCTCATGTCCTTCCTTTACATGGTGAGTTATTGCAATTTCTTTGATGTTTCCTTCTTCCTGACAGAGGAAAACAGTGGAATAAGTTTATGTTAATGGTGCATATTCCTAAAGTGTTTATAAATTCGCAACATGTTGAAAAACACCAGTGCCACAGAATCCAACGGAGTACACGCTCCTAAATGTAGATAAAAACCACCCACCGCTGAGCAGTATTAGTTCGGTAACTATGTGGCTTAAACTTTTAGAGATGCATCAGAATCCAGACAATAACAGAGCTGACAATAACAAGTCAGCGATTCCCAAGCTTTTGTGCTTAGGCCCGTATTAATTTGGTTCATAATCTCCGTTCCAGATTCACAACCCATTAATGGAAACCAATCTTCTTAAAAATTTAGTCCTCTTAAAGCACACCTAGAGTGCATCAAATGGACCATGTATCTCTTAGAAAAGCCTTCCTTTTCCACACTCGAATGAGGACCACTATGCTGCAGTGATGTTAATGCTCACCTTTATAAGACAGTGTAAGACTCAAGACATTTCCCCACAGAGCAGCACACCCTCCACCCCCACATCAGCAGCACTCAACTCACCACCTGCCACTGAGAAAATTCTGGTGAGGAAAAGAATCTCATTGCCTCTCTTCTCAAGGACAGTTTAATCTATAAAAGCTGCCAGTCTCCAGCATTCCCCCCTTCTGTGAGAAACAAGTCACCCGAAAGCTCTAAAGAACACTGAATCTTCTAGTCTTTTTGTATAGCTCTGCACTCAATTCAGTATTTTCTGCACAAAATTGGAAAATCCCCTGAAAAACAACACTCCTTGCCACACAAGGAAAGAATTTCAGAACTTACCAGCAACTCTTCAAAAGATTCCAACCAAAGCTGGAAACAAACTGCATGTAACAAAAAGTGGACTGCTGAATACATGCAGACAATTTTCCAGGGATTGAAAATATGAATGTGGATGAGTTTGGATGCCCCAGCTACACTGGACAACAGGTGAAGGAACTTTGTGTGGGGCAAAACCCCATGCTTCCAGACTGGAACCCCATGATTCCCCCAACCAAAGGTATGTGTTTTTTACCTGGAGCGTATAACTTGGTTTTAAATGACCAAAGAGTTAAATGACCTGAGTTCAAAAAACGAACATCCTCTCACCCCCCAATCTTTCATATTTGATCATGTTGGTAATATTGCAACAAAATTAATTTCAAGACTATTATAATGCTATGAAGATAATTATTTTAAACACGCAACAATCTCATATGTGCAAGTGAAAACAGGCTTATGTATCACCCTTCATGCCAAAAAGAAGGACCCACAGAGTTAGTAATGGAAGAGATGAAAGGACTGCGAACATGTTACACGGTCATGATTTCCAAATTTCTCAATGTTCAGCTCAGTTCAAGGTTTTAGACAGTAAGCATAATTTAGATTTGAAGAAAGATCTGGACCAAAATCCTAACGTTTTCCTCACTACTGTGTTGCCTGTGAGCACGTATGTGTGAGACGTGGTGTATGTATATAAAAAAATTCCAATGTACACTTTGGAGTAATGCACAAAATAGTCTGTCAACTTTAAATTCAGAAAGTAAAAAAAAAAAAAAAAAACATAAAGAACTTGGATTTG
>VYZM01023085.1:20432-53812 GCA_013398915.1 Dromas ardeola
TCATATTTGATCATGTTGGTAATATTGCAACAAAATTAATTTCAAGACTATTATAATGCTATGAAGATAATTATTTTAAACACGCAACAATCTCATATGTGCAAGTGAAAACAGGCTTATGTATCACCCTTCATGCCAAAAAGAAGGACCCACAGAGTTAGTAATGGAAGAGATGAAAGGACTGCGAACATGTTACACGGTCATGATTTCCAAATTTCTCAATGTTCAGCTCAGTTCAAGGTTTTAGACAGTAAGCATAATTTAGATTTGAAGAAAGATCTGGACCAAAATCCTAACGTTTTCCTCACTACTGTGTTGCCTGTGAGCACGTATGTGTGAGACGTGGTGTATGTATATAAAAAAATTCCAATGTACACTTTGGAGTAATGCACAAAATAGTCTGTCAACTTTAAATTCAGAAAGTAAAAAAAAAAAAAAAAAACATAAAGAACTTGGATTTGTCGGGGGGGTTCTAAAATTAAGATGACCAAAAAGGATAGGTGCCAGTTTTCATTATAAGACAGCCAAAATTTTGCATGTGTGTGCATGTAGACATGCTGTGTACTACTGAAAAATCTAAACTCCTTTTTCCTTTCAAGAGAAAATGCTATTGTTGTTGACTCAAGGCTGAATCTTTACAGAGTTTGAAAGAGTTATTGATTCCTTCTACTTGTCAAAGGAATTGTTTGCTGGTGGACATTTGTATTTTCTTCTTTTAAATTAGTACATGATCAGTTGGATTATATACTACTTAAACCACCCACTGCCATCTTAAGAGAATCCCAGGGGAGGAACAGCACAGTAGAACAGATTGCCAAGTACATATTACTTCGGATACTTTGATCCATTTCTGCTTAACTGTTTTATCTATTAGCTCCCTGGCAACCTTGGGAAAGTAAAAAAATAAAAACGTGTGAAACAGAACTTCCTCAAATCTTTCTGTTATCTACCCAGGTTCAACAACACAAAGTGATCAGGTGAACACATTGCTTTAATGTAACAAAAACAAGAAATGAAGAAGAGACGTTAACTTGTTCTCTATACACAAAGAAAAATTATTTTTTAATGCAATGCAATTATTACGCAACCAGCTTCCCAGTAGTTATTTTGGGCACTCTCTAAAGAAAAAACAAAACAACAAACAACCAAAAAACCATCACTTCACATTCCTGATACTAAGAGAATATTCCCAGTCTTCACAGTTTCTCAGGGTTCAGATGCTCTTCAGTCCTTGTAAGGCAGACCTAATACAACTCTGTTTTAAATGAAATGGAACTCAGATCATATCCTACTTTAGTAGCTTGTCCGTAACATATGTTTGCGAGCAAGATTTATGATGAATAGTCACCCACAAATTTGCAGTTTCCTTTTCTGACATAATTGCTGAACCTGTTATTTTAACCTAAACAGTATTTTGCAAATGCAGTTAAAAATACAAAAGCTAGCTGTTTATAGAAATGCAAATTATATGCTGAAGTAATCAACCCTCACTGAACCCACTCTCTACCTGGATTAAAATAAAAGCCTTTCACACCGTAAAGAAGGATCTCTTTCTCACCTAACTGCACTAATTACATTAGTTGATAGATGCCATCTTACAGTAAGCTGGAAGAGAAGCCAGCCATTCAGTCCATTACTCAATTTGTCTTAAGCTCCACTTCTGATCATTCCCTGATATTTGGAAAAAAATTTTGTCCCATATGATTAACTCAAATTAAAATGAGATGATGCATAGGGTGCTGAAAGACTCTGGTCCTCCTCTCCTTTCTTTCATTCCCTGACAACTGTCACACCACTACAGACATTCAACAGTAATCTGGCCATTGCAATGGTGCGATCTTTCTTCTAGCTATAACTACAGCCTACTGCCTCTATTTTATTCCTCTTATTTATAAGCTTGGAAAGGTCTTTTTTCTCAAGGTCTTATACTGCAACAGCATCTAAACAAAAGTCCCAAGACACCATTTTTTTTTTTCTAGCCACAGAGATCTCTTAAGACCTTCTTCACATTAGAAATTAAAACTCTCACAGAAAGGCACATTAAAAAAATACAATATTGTGTTAGTCAACTTAAAGTGGTTGCTACTGGCTTCTGTTATCGTGAAACTAAATATAGAACACGAGGAAACAAACAGAAGGTAACATTACTCTGAGTTTCCTTAACATTTCCTTAACAGTATAATAGTGTTAAATCAACACTGCCCTAGAAGGGAAGTAAGTGACAAACAAGTTTGGGTATGAATTTAAAACACCAGTATTTCAGAATAACTTCCTGTATTGGTATAAGTCAGAACTACTCTGATCAGTAAGTATCTCAGTATAAGTAAGCTCTTAGTAATGTACCTTACAATGTATGTCTATGCACAGGAATGTATATATACATAGGAAAGAACACTGAATGGACTATATTCCACAGGCAAATCAAATCTATAAGAGAAAAGCTTAAGAAAAAAAAGAAAAAAAGGGTTCAGCAGCATCAAGGGTGACTCATTTTTCTTTATAGGAATCAGCTGCAAATTAGAATAGGAAACATGCTTGTCAGGCAAGAAGAGGAAAAAAAATACTGCACACCACCTAGGCAAGCAGTGAAAAACTATTTAACCATTATTAGACTACAAAAATAACAGCCTAATCATGTTGCTGGAAAAATTCCATATTTTAGGTACTTAATGAACACTAAATACTCACTTTTGTTCTAGTAATTGAATTTAGGTGAATTTCTTTTATGTTTGCCTTTTAATTCAAGACCAAATTAACTCTGCTGCAGCATTAAATACTTGTATTTGTTTCTCAGATCTTATTACAGGAACAACTACTAGATAATGTATTAAAAGGAAACTGGACTTCAAACCCTAAAGGGAGTAGAAGCAGAAGAGCCTTACTAGGTAAGTATTTCTCAGTAGTAATGAAAAAGCCCAGAAAAGCAAGAGAAAAACATGAGTTTATCTATACGTAGAATCTTCTGTAATTTATCCTTCAGATTTCTGAATTTCCAGTAGATCTGAAAACAGTTCTGTGTGTAAAGAAGCGGCCCATGCAGAGCTGGTCAGCGTAACATGCTGCTTGCTTTTCACAGATGAGTTTATCTGCAGACCTTTTTCTGAGCAGTATGTTCTAGGGACAACCGAAAAGGATGTCTAGGTCTAGTAAACTGGGCTCTGAACCACTAGGAATGCTGCCAGTACCATCCACAATGCCATCCCTATTGTTCTCACAGGCTTGTAATTTCCACTTCTTTTATTACTCCTAATAATTCCAATCTTTTTTTACAGATTTATTTTATTTTCTAATCATGAATACAGTAGCAAAAAGCATAAATAGCCCTTTTACCTTTAACTTCCATTTCCTGAAGATAATGCGAGAGCGGTATGAAAGGAAAACCAAGAAAAAGGGGTCTGTGAGAAAACTCTGGAGTCTGAACTTAAGCCATCTGTAGATACTTTAAGAGAGGGTGGCCAGACATGCACTTACAACAATAAAGTACTGCAAGTGCCATATGAGATATATTTTTATGATGAAATCTAAATCTGATAAATTTACATAATACAATAGGCACTCATTAGAATTTAACTAGCACCTTAAACCCCAGAAATATTCTTATTCCACAAATTTTATATAAAAAGGACAGAGAAACAACAAACTAAAGATTAAAATAATTAAAACAAAGTATTAAATGTATGCTCTGACACAGACAAAATAATCCACAAGGTAAAAGCTCTGAATCATCTAAATAGATGGCACAGGATGAGATTTATGCTCGTTCTCATATCAGGAAGAGGAAGGCTATCCGAAATAAGGAACACTGGCACATCCAAACACCATAGGGGTTCTGCCACACCTAAAATTCTCAGTTTCAGGTTCTTGAATAAACGCATAAGCACAGGGTGAACATGCACAATGACAAGTGCCCGACAAAGAAATTCCAAAACACTAGGACAGAAATGGGAAATTCAGCAAGAAAGTCACCTTACTCTCAAAGATGTGTAAGAATTAGATGTGAATTAACTTGAACAGAACATCAAAGAACAAACTAGTATGTCACGTATGGAATGCTTACTTAGGAAAGGTATCCCTGGAAGACAGATTCCTCCTTTTCTGGGTGCTCAAAATTATGTGAATATGAGTTGGAATATTTTAAACACTTAACTCTTTATGATAGCATATTTTAGATAACAGTTATTAAAAGAGCAATTAGTTCATCAGCTTCACAATAAGCGACAAAGATCTGAGTATACACTCTTCAACATACTGAAAGTATAATTACGGTATGTATAGATTACACTAAAAGGAAAAAACGGCAGCTACCTAAAAAATGTGAAGTTTTACAGCAATAATAATAATGGAATAGTATATTTAAACTGTTCCTACGCATAGGTGACATTTAAAGGGTGTAAAGTCATGAACTGACACAGAATTGGAAAGGTAAGAAAAAAATACAGGGAAACATTTACAGCTTTAGACATCAAAAGCATTCAGATCAAATAGAATGTGACTCAAAGTAAAAGACCCAACCTGAACAGAAAGACTGACTGCATTATCTCTGCTGTCAGCTTCAGTGAAATTAAACTGAAATCAGATGAAATACAGGAAGTTAACCAAAATCAAGATATCCAAAGGTAAGATCTCTAACAAAGATATGCACGCACAACAAGATTGGGGGTTGGGTTGGGGGCGGGGTGGGATGGAGAAGTTGAGGTTTTATTTGATTGTAACAGTGTGGGTTTTTTAAAAATATATTTGTGGTCAACTGGCAGTTTATTTTTTTACAGTATCAAGAGCAAAGATAAATATGTGCAGTATATGCTACGAGTACCTATACATAAAGGCTTTTTGAAAGAACACTTTATCTTTTTTTAACATGCTAAAACACTTCAAAAGGATTGGCATTACATTTTTGATGACTCTGATGCCTGTTATTTTGGAAAATGCGTGTTCTTAATTTTTGACAAAAAAAAAAAAAATGGAGTAACTGCAGTTAAAGGCTAACCAAAAAGAAATGGCTTCTTCACTATACCCAAATTACACCAGGAACCTTCTAAAATTCAGAAACAGACTTCTGAAAAATTTTTCTTCATAAAAGAGTTCATATATGGATTTAGAAAACCCCAGAAGTTCTTCCTGTGTGAGATATATGATAAATAACTGCATCCTATCTTGAGTCCTTCGCATCAGGAAGGGGATATTAAAGATAACACACAACATCCGTATTCCGTTAATAAAATGGACAGAAGTGACTGCAAAACAAGGTTTCATGTTCACTTTCCCACTAAACGAATACTACCTAGATGTAGGTAAAAATCTCCTCAGAAGTGCAGTGAATTCCAGCTGTCAGATGACTAAGCACTGATCAAAGAACTTTCTCTCTGCACACTTGCTGGCTATATGAAATATATCAAGAAATACAACTCCAAACCTGCAAAAACCTAATAAAAGCTTTCATGGTAAGAGAAGTACCACATACCAACCCCTCTGCATCTAACAGAGATGGAAGTTATGAAATAACTGACATAAAAAAGCAACAAGGAGAAAACGTTAACCCTCAAATTCATTTTCAATAAAACAAAACCTCTGAATTTTACAACAATTTCTGGACAAAAAAAATACCATAGTATGTTTGCTTTTGGAATTAAGAAGCAACATGCCTCTCAGTAGGGCTTTTAAATAAACTGTATTTTTCTAATAAGAAGCACAGATGACCAGGACAGACATTACTATATATACACTCGAGTTCATCAAAATCCAGTGGAAAGGAAATCTGGCATAAGCAAAAAATTCTTAGATGGGTCCTGTATTCAAATAAAGTTCTTCCTGGACAGGAAACATTGTTGACATACTAACCAAAAACTGAAAAAACGGGGTTAAGACTTTGACTTAAGGTAAACATTAGACAAACAGATTAACTGATTTTAATCTCAATGAATAATTAAAATCTGTTCTAATATCTAAACCAGGTTAACTACTGGAGAAATTAACTTGGATACTGATATTCCCAATTCCAACATTACCCAGGTTTCACCTTTATCTGTTAATTCTATTCTAGCTGTACAGCTATTAACAGAGTTAAGGAGGCACAATCAGAAGCATCTTCTACATATAGTTACTTACAGACTTAGTTATGACTTCAATTTGCCCCTTAAGATAAGTAAGGGTTTGTTCAGATTTTTCACTGTAAAGCTCATGGTCTTGTAACATCTTCTCTGAATAATCTTTTATTTTCAATACTTGATTTTTTTAATGTTATTTTGGAAGCCCTTGCATCCCTGCTATACACAGTAACAACGGACTGGTTTTATGTGGCATATGGAGCAATAGCCCCACACTACTCCGAGCCACAGTCTTCCTGCCTCGACCTGCAGAGTCTGCAGTTGCTAAGGCACCGGCCATGAGGCTGCGTTCAGCTGAGCGTTCAGCGGTATTGCTGGTAGTCCTTTCAGAGTCACTGCCTGCCACAGGAAAGTCACTCCCTCAAATTGTGCAAGATTCTTTGCTCCTAATACACGACTCAGCGGTTCTGCTCCTAATACATGACTGCTTCTAAAAGGACAGTATTAATACATTAAAAAATGTTGGTGGTATCCCACCAGAAACTCTTCCAGGAACTGTTACATAAATATTTTCCATTTTAAGTAACATTTTAAAATAGATTAAAATCGGTTTTATTTATTTATTTTCTATAGTGATAATTAACACATGAAAACCAGCCAGAATTACCATTAGGAAAGTTCACAATTCTGGAATTTCAACTTCCACAGAGTCAGGAACCAGAACGAGAGGGAAGTGGGAGGTGTCCCTGCCCATGGCAGAGGGGTGGGAACTAGTTGACCTTTAAGGTCCTTTCTAACCCGAACCATTATATGAAAAAAAAATATGTCTCTGCCAGTTTTAATCATAACTAAGTAGGATCTGTATTGCCAGTATTGGTGATCACTGCCCTCAAACATTAGCCATCTTTCAAGATAAGCCGACAGCCCTAAAAGAAATTTTAGAATTAAGTTTCTAAAATCAAGATACAAATATTTCAACAGTATTACAGTGCAATCCTTTTTCTATAAGACAGGTAACAGAAATTTCTATCAGTGTAAAGGACAGTTCATAGTGTACTTCCCTGCACTACTGTTCAGCTGCACTTAATAAATTTTAACATATCTGACAAACTCACTGCTGTATCAGTTTATATTATGGACCATACAATTTTCAAAAAAGCAAATCCAATGAATAAAAAGCTAATTGCAATCTTCTTTTCCACTTGAAAGTTGAACAGCAGCAAAAATACTGCTTTTATCAGTTTTCATTTGTTAGTATTAGGTATGCAGCTACATAGATTTTTCCAGTTCCGTTACAGAAGTAGCAGCTTTGTTTTCACCCCCTCAGTATCTTTTTCATGAATGTTTTGCTTCCTCTATACAAATGCATGTTCTTGAGGCACATGTACATTCAGTACAAGTGAAGATAAGGCTGAAAACAGAAACATGGATTCCCTAGCAAGTTACTTAACACTGCTGCAGCCACGACTGCAAGTTTCCTTTTACTACTTTGTTAGCCTTCATTGTACTTCTCAGAGCTCAGTTGGACATTGCTGTATTTGGCAAAATATTTTTTCTATCTGTCAGAGGCAGAATAGCGTCTATTCCTGTAATCAAATAGTCAATATTTCAGAAATGGCTTCTATGATATTAAACCTTGGTGCTGAAATTACATAAAGCAGTTGTGTGCTGTAAGGACAGTAAGCCTATTGGATATCAAGTGATTTTAAAAGAATGACTCAATGTTGGCACAGTTCCCCAGCTCATATACATAATTTCCTTTTCCTCCCCTCCCTTGAGTCAGGAAGTCTCCTAGATGCATTTTTACTTTCCCAGCTTGTTATGAATGTGGGAAGAATTTTCAGTATTACCTGAAGAAACAAAACCTGTATGAGCTATGCATTTTGAAGTAAGAGAGCGCCAACAAACTGAAAACCAATTACTTTCACCTTCTGTATTAGGGCTTATGGAAATCTTTACTAAGTTAAAAAAGGGAGTTAAAAATGTGAGAAGTGCACCAGTCTAGGTATTTTTAAAAAATTTCAAACATATTCTATGCTCATTATATTCCTACCTTTAAATTGAAAACTGCCTTTAAAAAAAAAAAATAAGTTCAATGTCCAACACGCATTTCACGATCTCCCATCACTTCAGTAAGCAATGTTAGCGAGCTAAACCATGGAATAAAAAACCCATTCCTTAAATTTGTGACTAATATTCTGTTTGAGTCACTTAATAGAACTAATGATTACTTAAATGCTTGTACACAAACAACTGTTCTAAAAAGCTGATTAAAAATGCTGCTTCTGAAGTAGCAATTATTCTAATACAACAAAAATCAAAGCACTGCCATGCGTGAAATTAGGTCAAGCTAACTTAAGGATATTCTGTGTATGTTGTCTGTTTTTACACTAGTACCAAAGAAAAGCATGAATAGGGCAGAAGTTTGTTCTAATTCACATGGATATCTGAAGTCAGAAATACAGGTTTTCACAATTTACGTCTGTTTCTTTGTAAAAGATGGAAAAACGTATGCTTTCAACTGACATCAAATTACCTGTTGCAGATGGCATCTATTGTTTCACCTGACAGAAAATAAGATTTCCTAAAAGCAAACTCTCTTTGCAAATATTTAGTTTCAGGGTTGCTTTTTTATTATTCCTTAATTGTTAAGTGTCTAAGAGAAAAACAATGCATAGAGATTAATAAAGAAGAATCACAGTATTTATGTATTTACTCCTTACTCTCTACACCTTCTACTCTTTTCCATTCCTAGCTTTCTACTACAACAGTTTTGAGATGCAGAAGAATATCTATGTCCACATTTGTTCCAAGTAGTCAACTCATATAACGAAGACTGCAAACTTGGTTACTGAGTCCAGACTCCTCCCATTCTTTTGGTGTTAAAGATGAAGCAAGATAGGAGTTTGAAGAATGAGTCCTGTCACAGAGCAACAAGTCAAAGGATAGATGAGCCCCTTTGGATAAACAT
Organism: Dromas ardeola; assembly: GCA_013398915.1. Lineage (NCBI taxonomy): Eukaryota > Metazoa > Chordata > Aves > Charadriiformes > Dromadidae > Dromas > Dromas ardeola. The sequence goes on from VYZM01023085.1 coordinate 29,448, forward strand.
GACTGGCCAAACTGGCAGAGTAATTCTGAAGATGCTTTCCTTCCTCAGAATGAAAATACAAAGGCCAGACAGAAGCAGGACTCTACTCCTTCCTTCCCAAAGAACTGTGAGCACTAGTTTAACAGGTAAAGCTGAGGAATTCTGTAAGCATTTTAAAAACTCAACATTGGTCACCAAAAGCAGTTTTGTAATGCAATTCTCTTTTGATCAAACACCACGAAACTATCTCACTAACTAGACTGTGCACGGCAGCACTGGAAAAAAATACTCACTGGGTGTAACTTTCATTTCCCAGTAACTTTGATATAAGTTTTGTTCTTACTTTGCAAACACTAACATTTTAGAGCATTGCAATTAAAAAAAAATAATTCAAAGCTAAAAAAAAAAATAATAAATCAATGACTTAAAAAAATCCATGAGCATATTCAGCACTAATCTATGAAAGCTATGATTCCTGTTTTATTGAGATAATATCCTAAACATACTCTAAAATTTATATGGGCTGAAAACGCTTAGTTTGGTCTGCACTGTCTAGCATTTTAAAAACCAATAGAATGTTAAAGACAATACAATCAAGCTGCCGTAAATAGATCAAATAATGTCCTTTTTTTTTTTTTAATCAGAGAATTCTAAGAAATACCTTTCATGTTGTCTGTGGAAAAGAACTATAATTCAGAACTATGAGTTAATGAATGTTTATTTCACAAGGTTTACGTAAAAAAAAAAGTATATAATGCAGCCTGTGTTTTATCGCATGTCTTGTTTTAGTGCTTCAGTTATGGCAAGTAAATTCAATTTCATTTTCTAACACACATTGCAAAGTTTAAACCAGTACATAGGCTAGCAGGTGCTAAATTACTATCCCTTTTGTTTACAAATTAGTAGACCTGCTTCACTTAAGATGTTAAGACAGTGCACACGAAGGTTTTTTTTTTATTGTTGTTTTGTTTTGTTCTCCCTCCCTCCTCTCCCCCTCAAAAGGTATTTGCAGGTTCACAGGAGGAGAAACATGAAAAGTGATTTGAGTTTCAACGATAAAATGCTCTGTCACATTGCATGTTTACATGTATTGTTAAATAGTTCTGAAACAGTGCTCAGGATAATACAGTTCTCCACTACAGATTTTTCTCAACTTAAAAAACACCAACTTTTATGTTTAAATATATGCTCAACAACAAGACAAATTATACAAAAATATATGTCTACTATGACTAATTTATCATTTAAAATTTGAAATAACCATAACATTAACTGTAACTCAAAAGTGTTACTATTCTTAATACCATTTTCAGAAGTAAATTTAAGATATTAATAAGCCTGAGTTATTTTAACTGTTACCCTACACATAATCATATTTTTCAGTTTAAAGTACTCCATGAAAATGTAGCTATTTAAAACTATGCATAATTTTAAAAATACAAACATTTTTAATAAAACGAATGTCTCAGTTTTCTCAGTGAAAAAACATACAACTACGCTCATACATTTCTGGAGGAAAAAAAAACAGTAAGTTTTGTAGCATTTACATACAGGTAAAATTTTCCAATAAGGCTAAATTATCAACAGGTACCTTAGAAACTTACACAAATTATGAGCACACCAAAAACTTTTTTCTTTTAAAAAGAAAATACAAAAGGCTTTGTATACAAACAGCACTTATCCCAAAGCGATGAAAGACTAAAATTGCTCTGAAATTAGAAGCTTAATTAAAATAAAATTTCCCCTTTTCTCCCTTATGCTTTTAAATAAGAAACTAAGCTCACCCGAACAGAACGAACACGTAGAGCGAGAAACTTAAACATGACTAAGAAACCATGATGTTTAGATTTTCTGACTGAGCGATCATAAATGTAGCAGGGAAGACCAACCCTGGCCTTTTTGCTGTGACCAGCTGTTCCGGCAATTAGAAAATTTCCTGCCAGGCAAGTCAGACACAGCTGGGGGGGTGGGGAGAGAGAAAGGAGGGAAAAAAGGAAGAGGAAAAAAAAAGCATTGATTTTTTTTTTTTTATTCCTCCTCCCTGCCCTGTGGTAAAGAAAAACTGGGCAGCAGTGGTACTCATGTTGCTGATGCTACAGAGATCAGCACAGGGAACTTAAACAGATTGCCTGATAGTAACATGCTGTTGCAGATGTTATTTATTCCGGGTTCTCAGAAAAGAACAAAAAAAAAAAAATCAACATCTATTTCAGAAATCATGCTAGTATGCCACATTTCACTAGTTAAGCAGAATAGCAACTATTTTAAGTCCTACATGTGATAATTGTATTTTTATGACTTTTAATTTATTTTGCAAAATATTTTAAGATATCATAAATCACTACTTTTTAGATTTCAATGCAGAGAATGCTGCGTGCTTATGCTTAATGACTATTTTTATTTACTAGAGTTGCTAGAGGACCAAACAGACCTTGCGCATAGCCCTTTGAAATCCTGCACATAGAAAATGCTACACAGATGTTATAGAGGTTAGGCCAAGACAGACTGCAAAAATTATTTGAATTGGATCACCCAGCTCGAATGTCTGACTTATGCACCAATATTATATTGCTCTGTAGAGAGTGAAAAATTTCTTAAAGTAATAAAAATACCTAAACTTTCTTTCACTATTTAAAAAAAAAAATCTTCAAATGTTTCTAAGAATTAGAATTCAATCTAATTACTTTGAACAGCTAGAGATGAAGTTTTTAATTTGATCTCTCTCTAGAGTCAGTACAGAAGTTATTATCCTGAATATTGACAGTACCTTTACATTTTCTGATATTTATTAAAAACGCTGTATTACACAGTGCATGCTCCATTAGAATATGGAGCAAGACTGCAAGCAATAAATAAATAAATAAAGGCAAGTACCAAATTTAGTCAAAGGCATATACAAGTACTCAGCTATAAACAGATCCAGGTGATTCCATTTAGTGACTCTGTACAAAGGAAACAAACAGCAAAATACTGTACTTCTTCCTGCACAGGACATTAAAACAAACAAACCCTCCCAACTACCTCCCTTGACTGGCTTCTAAAAAATAACCAGATCACTGCAATTTTTTTAGATTTTAATTCCTCTTCAGAAGACAAAGCCAGTAATTTATTTATTTTAAGTGACAGAACATGTTACTTCTATCTCTATACCACATCCTGGCTGTCTAGAGTACTAGTTTCTAACTTTGCCTTTAAAACCTGGATTATATGTCTCCCCAGTGTGAGCAAAGACCCTGTTGCCCAAATGCAGCGATGAAATTAAGACCCCTCATTCCTGGCTTTATCAGGACCCCACAAGCAAAAACGTGCCTTTTTTGTGTTGTCTCGTACTCCTCTAGGTTTTTATTTATGTCATACCCACAGGGATGAATCTTTCAAATTCTATGTACTGAATACGTACTATTATTATTATTATAGATTATACAGGCATTCAGTAACTACTACTACACCTTGAGTCCTCAGTTACAATGTACTCTTTTCAGTCTAGTGTGTTACAGCCTTTTCGGAAGAAACAGCCTCTACCACAAAAGCAGTAACAGAGCATAAAAAATGATTCAATATCTGTTTCGGGATAAGCAAAGCTTCTTGAACACAAGGAGGTTACTGCAACACAAGGATTTCATAAATGATACAAAAACTACTTGAAGCTTTCCTCTCTTCAATTGTTTTAAACATCCAGCTACTTCCTCCTCAAAACTGAGATAGCTGAAGAATTACAGTTTAACAGCAAGACAGTTGTTTACACTTTGAAGACTTAAAAAAACGTTAAATAAACAAATGGGAGACCATTCAAGCTCTCTGCCTTACCTTGTCAAGAACGTGTATGAATGCACTAAAAGCAGAGTGATCAGGAATCTCCAAATCACTAAACTGAACTCTATGGTAGCTAAAAGCAGAAATGGAGAGTAAGTGGTAAGACCTACACTAACAATAACGTTCTTTAAAGCTGAAAAGTTATTTACTATGGGTAAATAACCATGTTCTTCTGTTTTCCTTGTTAGGGTATGAGTGTTACTCTGCTGCAGATAAGCTGTATCTGCTAAGGGTGACAGGAATAAGGCATTTCAACTGTAGCATTGGTACAATTACTGACTACTGCTCTCCCAAACCTTTTATGTGACCTCCCAGTGGAGTACAAAGCGGAGTGCTCAGGGGTCAGCGGGGTTACTTTACAACAATAGTTCTCCTATAACTGGCATGGGTCTGCAGCAGGTGGAAGAAATTTCTTCTGTTCTGGGAGAATAAAGCCCGCGTGGTTCCCAAAGAGCACCATCAGCCAACCAGAAACATTAAGATATATGCTACATAATTCATTTTGAGAATCTCTGAGAAGAGAGCTTGCCCTTTTAAATATTCCTTCGTATGAGAAGGAGACAGGTTAGAGGGCAGCAGTCCCCAACAGGGAAGTCTGTGATAACAAGGACAAATTGCTCCAGCAAATTGCTCCCCTTACCTTGAAGTCTTTGAGAAGGATTTGTATTATACATGTTTATCACGAAACACAACTGTCTCCAAAACAAAAGGAATTTGCTATGCCCATCAGTGACAGTTCTGTCAATTGCAGAACTCCACCTGCACGATGCATTTTGTCCTCCAGTACAGAAATATAAAGTGAGTTCAACTCTCATCTTCCCCTCCTTTTCTTTTAAATTGGATGCTCTGAATTTATAAAAATGAAGAGAAAATGTGATCAGACTTGCTGTCCAGACATTCAAGAGAATGGGGCTCACAGCCTCCACAGCGAGCAGCACAACTGAAAGATGCTGAAGGATCTCTCAAAGCGGTACAGAACACGTGGGAATCTGTAAGTTTTACTGAATAAAATGTGCATGACACAGTGGGATGCTCACTTTCACACAAAACCAGAAAAAGTTGAAGCATTTCATCTAAGTGGAGTCCATTAGGTAGACTGACAATCTTCCTATACCCTCAGTCTGAGAAGTGTAATAATGCAAATTAAGTCTTTATGCTGCTAGACAAGAAAGGCTCTGTAGTACGGATTGCCTTCAATTATCTGGAAAAAACAAAGATGGAGTACACGTAAGGAATGAAAAGCCCTCTTTGATCAAGGTCAACAGTCGTGGAACAGAGCGCTATTTTTTGGAGTTTTCAGAAGCCGAATAATATACTTCTCTTCATAACAAATATGTTTGTATAGCCAAGGCTGCAATATTCTATTAATCAGGGGGTGTGGCAACTTCCATCTGCTAGTTTACAGGCTTTTCAGGGCTACCATCTGTTTTCTCTTCATGTAACATGCAAGCAGCTTGACTTCTACTGTTGCTTACAGTCTCAAATTATTCAATTTTCTGACCATGATTCAGAAAGTATGCTGCACCTAAGGCACTAAGTGCAAAATAAGCCACTCAGAAAATCCATTAGAAGATAGTAATGAAAGAGTTTTGCTGTAACCTTTCCTCAACACCTGATGACATCTTGGGGAAACAAATATTCCAGGGTTTGCCTCCTTTATATGGGTTTGATATCTAACAGTTAACACCTCAGACCAAAGGCTTTGCACTGTCTACAAGGATGCTGTAACTTCTTACACGTGGACCTCTAAGTCCATTCTTACACAGGTAAGATGCATGCACTTCACTGTAAGATTCTACCAAAATTCATGCGGGTTGTAGCACAGCACAGTGCATTGGAAGATAATGAACTTCCAATTTCATTACATTAAAAGAAAAAAAAAGGTATTCTCCCTTTTACAAAGGAAAATCTGAGCATGGAGAAGGGAATAACTAGACTCAAATTTTACAGACGTAAATGGTTTGCTTGGGAAACTTATTTGTTCAAGAATCAACTTATTTGATTGTAAAATAGAATTAAATACACATGTACATATATTTAAATGTATTTAGTAAAATACATTAGGAGGAATTAGGGACCACCTTAAAGTCCAAGTTTAGCATTTGTAACCCAGATTGTTTCCTTTACGTCATTACACAGTGGACGCAAGTGTAATAATATTACCCAACCACCTCCACTGGGGAGAAGGTTTACTTTTTCACCCCGGTTGTTTGAGCCTGAACTGCCTGTACTGAAAAACAGTAATATTCAGTCTTTGCAGGTTACCAAAAAGAAATATACATGAGTTTTTTCTGCAACTTACAAAGTACTACTGAAAACAACTTTCCACAAATGCTTGGAACCTAATATTTTTGTATGTTTAGTAATTATACTTAAGCTAGTAGAATCCAACAGTAACACATCAGTTGTAGTAAGTGTTTTAACAGATAAATTGAATCCAGGTAAGAGAACGGAACAAAGACAACAGCACACGCAATATGCTCTTCACATATATACAAAATGGGGAGCTACTTGATGGACCAGCTGTAGTTTCTGGTTAGCTTTAGCTCGTAGAAAAGCATGCATCATGATTGTAAGAGCTCAAAACAATTAATTTGCTCAGTTAATTTACTCAGTCTCTATGGACACAGAGATACAAAAAGCAATGGTAGACAGCACAAGAGCAAGAAAGGTAGCAAATAAAAGGCTTTAAATAGCTTCCCCTCTTTCAGTAATGTTCACTTAAGTTTCCACATTAAGTCAAGCTTCAGACAGTTAACTACTTGCTCTTACATTTATTTCCTGCTGGACTTGGATCTTTTATGAGACACATCAGATAAAAAATGTTGACAGCAAGCTATACAACCAGATATATCCAGTATATTTGTTGTAATAGAGCTGGAATACTGAATCATTCCTCTTTTAAGAGAAGCGAGACTTTGAACCATATAGCATCTTGGACTCCTCAGAAACGGGTAAAAAGCTCATGCTTTTCTTAAAACAAACTACCAAATTTGAATCAAAGCTATGCAACTCAGACTCTCCTGCAAATTAACTTTACTTTTGACCAAAAGAACAGGGATGTAAAAAAATGAAATTTATCTTTTGATACACAGAATACTGGAGAGATTTCCTATGTAGATAAAACTATGTTAGGCTTTAATATTTATTTTAAATTTCTTTTCTGATTTACATTATCAGCATACTATCCAAACACTTAACACAGCAAAAGGATGCAGTATTTCAAGTTTTCACCTTCACAGTTCTAAACAGAACTATTGCAACTCACTATCTTGAACTTGCATACCCTACACACCTACCAAAATATTTTATTTTCTTATCTGATGTACTGGTATATGCAAGGCCTGTCACTCTACTGTTCTCAGTTACAGCTGAGAAATTTCATAAATTGTCAGTGACCACATAAGTGCTCCAAGTCCATTTCAATGCAAAGTTAAACAGAATTTAAACGAGTTTCAGCGTTAATCTAAAATTAGTGTTTATCTTGCACCAAAAGAGACATGAAGCACTGAAAGAAGATCACATCCCAGCTGAAGTAGTATTTTATTAGCTGACAGACAGCAAAGGCTAGCTTCCAGCTATAACTGACTGAGCAGCCGTAGCAATTTTTTGTGTAAAAAACCCTAGATCATTTTACATCACTATTTGCAACCTTTTACTCACCACAACCTAGAAATAAATGCAAAATAAATTCCTAAAATACTGGTCTGAGGCAACAAAAAGCTAAAACAATCTTAACCATGTAGCTCAAGCATGACAGAAAGAATATTAGAGAAATGTTTTTTGATGGTCATTATCAGGCTCAGTTAGCATGGGTCTATGAAAGGCAGGTCATGCTCGACAAGCCTGATCTTCTATGACAAGATGACCCGCTTAGTGGATGAGAGAAAGGCTGTGCATGTTGTTCACCTGGACCTTAGTAAAGCCTTTGACACTGTTTCCCACAGCATTCTCCTGGCTGCTCATGGCTTGGATGGGCGTACTCTTCGTTGGGTAAAATACGAGCTGAATGGCTGGGCCCAAAGAGTTGTGGTGAAGGAAGTTAAATCCAGCTGGTGTCTGGTCACAAGTGGTGTTCCCCAGGGCTCAGCATTGGGGCTGGTTCTCTTTAATAGCTTTGTCAATGATCTGGATGAGAGGATTGAGTGCACCCTCAGTAAGTTTGCAGATGACACCAAGCTGGCTGGGAGCGTTGATCTGCTTGAGGGTAGGCAGGCTCTACAGAGAGATCTGGACAAGCTGGCTCGATGGGCCAAGGCCAAGAGTCGGGTCCTGCGCTTGGGTCACACCCCATGCAACACTACAGGCTTGGGGAAGAGCATCTGAAAAGCTGCCTGGCAGAAAAGGACCTAGGGGTGTTGGTCAATAGCTGGCTGAACATGAGCCAGCAGTGTGCCCAGGCAGCCAAGAAGGTCAATAGCATCCTGGCTTGTATCAGGAGTGGTGTGGCGAGTAGGACTAGGGATGCGATTGTCCCCCTGTACTTGGCACTGGTGAGGCCCCACCTCAAATACTGTGTTCAGTTTTGGGCCCCTCGCTACAAGAAAGATATTGAGGTGCTGGAGCACCTCCAAAGAAGGGCAACAAAGCTGGTGAAGAGTCTAGAGAACAAGGAGGAACAGCTGAGGGAACTGGGGTTGTTTAGTCTGGAGAAAAGGAGGCTGATGGGAGACCTTATTCGCTCTCTACAACTACCTGAAAGGAGGCTGTAACGAGGTGGGGATTGGTCTCTTCCCAAGTAACAAGTGATAAGACGAGAGGAAATGGCTTCAAGTTGTGCCAGGGGAGGTTTAGATTGGATATTAACAAAAATTTCTTCACCAAAAGGGTTGTCAAGCACTGGAACCAGCTGCCCAGAGAAGTGGTTGAGTCATTATCCCTGAAGGTATTTAAAAGATGGATAGATGTGGTGCTAAGGGACATGGTTTAGTGGTAGAGTTGGCAGTGCCAGGTTTACAGTTGGATTCGACCTTAAGGGTCTTTTCCAACCTAATGATTCTATCATATTGTGTTAAAATAGATCGCTCCCCGAAAAAGCAGCAGTTTGGAAACGTCTGAAGAAAGTACAGGAAACCACTTGTAAGTAATCCTGCAGTTATCAAATCTTGAAAGAGGAATTTGATAGTTGTGGTGAATTAACCTTGGCTGGCTGCCAGACACCCACCCAGCCACTCTGTCCCTGCCCCAGCTCATTGACGGGTTCCGAGTTGGCCAGCAGTTGGTTGATTTTGGAGCCAGCAAGAACTGTCTCTGTCCTACACGATGGTGGGGCAGCCCCTGATCTCTTCTCACAGAGGCCATCCCACCTGCTACCAAAACCTTGTCATGTAAACCCAATACAGTAGATAAAGAATACAATTTTAGCAGATAAACACAAAACAAAAGAGCTCATAGGAAAAAGGTGAAGTTACAGACTCAAAACAAGGAAAATATCATCAAGCGATGGCACTAGTCAGAATAGATTAACAAACCAAAACCGAACACTCCCAAAAGCAAGTATTCTAGTTCAAACAAGAGTTCAACTAAGCACTGTAGTCTATGTTATGCAGATTATTAGAACAAATTACGTCCTTCTGGTGTTGCCTTCTAACCACACAAGTATTGTTCCTTTCTTACTCTAACAATGCACTACTTCAGAGTAATCTGTAAGCACTTGCCTTGTTTCTTCACTGTGTGTTAAAGACGGCAGAGCCTTGCATAGTATGAGGAGGAATCAAAAGCAGTTATGTAGTGCAGGCTTTTAATCTCCTAATTTTCATATCAGTTTAAGAGCTACATCTATTTTTGGTACATTTGAAAACGAGCATGGAAAAGGCAACTCCACTCATTATCTAAACTGACTCTGACCGCAACTTCTGAAGGGAGAGAAGCTCCTTTGGCATTGCAATTATATCCATGCTGCATAGATGGAAACAGCTTTGAGTGTCGCATCACAAACTGAAGTCTGAACCACATGCAATACCAGCATATGAACCCTGAACTGCAACCAAATGTGGAGTTCCAAAAATTGTGTTTTATTGGTAAGGCGATATATTACCAAGCTTAACAGTCAGCTAGTACTCTCTAACACAAAACTACAGGTAAACACTTAAGTTGCCTACATGTCTGAGGAAAAAGTCACGGGCATTGCATAAGAAACCAGAACTCACTGGTATCTTCACATTATGAAATTTTGTAAACTGCAAGTCTGACGTGAAGATAAGGAACTTAAATTATCAATGAATCTTCCTGACTGTGATCTTCTCTTTATCAGTAACCTCTATTTGCAAGAAGTCTGGGTTAAGAATTCATTTGATTAATGCCTCTCAGTTACAAGAGCTAGATACCTGGTTTGTTGTGTTCACTTGCTAGTTCAAGCTCAGAGTGACCACTCTAGGCCTATGTGCGCTTCACAATGCATTAGTTCAGAGCTCTTTAATGCTTGCTGTCCAGATCTGATTTACAGCAAACACTCAAGATCTACATTAATAGTTCAGCCTTTGCCTATTCTATCACTGTGAAAATTTCACTAAGCATCTTTCAGCATTTAGCATCTTATCTGAGGCAGGGAAGGGGTCTTAAGTCACCATCGAAATTGATACCTACAGCTATCATCTTCGAGTATCTCCATGCAAATATTTCTGGAGCCCTTAGCTTTGTCAGCTCTGAACCAATGAACAGAAATTCTTTTCCACTCCAATTTAGCCAAATTAGCAACACAAGAGGAAAGTTGGAATCCATATCAACAGAGAAAAGACTTAGGAAATCCCTGGGCCGCAATGGACTAGCTTTGCTATTCTTGAATGCACTCCAATGTGACACTTCTAAACTTTTCAACAAGAAGCCCAGGAACTCTGTATCTTGGTTTCTTATTCTATGGAGAAAGGAAATAGAAAGAATCTTCCAGGCTAATGAAGATTTATTATGCAAATAATGTAGTTTTACACAGCTCAATAAGGAAAATATGCAATAACTAATGCTAACAACAAAATGGCACAGATAGATACTGCCAAGAAATCTTACAAATAGTATGGAAAAACAGAGGTGATAGCTGCTGTTTCACCTTGCATATCAAACTAGAAGTGGAAAAAGCTACGGTGTACACTGCCACTCTGAAAGAATCGTATTTCACACAGTAAGTGCACATGTGTTTGCAACGGAATCTGTGTGGAATTTAACCATGAGAGAATCCTTCGCTGTAACATGACCACAACTGAAACCTTAACTATTAATAAAGCATACTCTGGAACACATAGATGTAAAATATTTTCACCTATGCAACAATGAGACTAACAGAAGCCAATGGAAATGCTTTGCTTGCTAGCATTAGGAAAAGTGGACAGTAAAAAAGAACTACATGTTTTTAAGGTTTGCTAAGATAGAAAAAAAGGAGCTCAACCTTCCTTCCTATTCAGGAATGCTCTAATTAGACACATCTTACTATCAAACCTTCTCACTCCCCAACCCAATTATAATTTCTACCACGTTCAGCTTTGTGCTTTCCACAGGAAAGCATACCTCTTATTAAAAATACTAGGGAGAGCCTATAGTATAAAAATATTAGGGAAAGCATAAAAGTTCATCAGAAGAAACAGTAGGACACCAAACCAGATAAGAGACTCAGTAAGCAAGAACGTCTCAAAAATATCAGGATCTTAGATTGCACTTCATGTAAAGTAAACCTAAATAACAAAACACTAGCAGCAAACTGCCTGTAAATTAAGCGATATCAGTGTGCTACAATATTGTATATCTTTATTACAACCATCTTTTACTCACAGTTTGTGGGTTGATATCATCTTCTCCCATAGGTTCATCCACAATTTGCTGTCCATTCTGTAAAAAACATACACAGCAAGTTACTAGAAATGCTGAATCCAAGTACAGAAATAAATATATTGCAGACATGCTTTTATGGAATGCTACTTTACAGTTCTATTCTCCATATTCTATTAAAAAAATAATCATTGAAAGTAAACACAGAATATTGCATATTGCTGGCACGCAATGCCACTCTTGCTTTGGTCATTATGTATTATCAGACTGGATAAAGTCACAGTAAGAAATACATGAAACAATCCGGCATTGGAAGTCTTACTGCTACACAGCTAGGCATTATCTCCACTACTACAACTTCTGCAGAAGAGTTAAACCTGATGAAGAATGAACAGCAAAAAGTCACAACGAAGAACAGATAAACAAGTTCTTTCTAAGAGCAACACCTTATGTAGCAACAATCAGTCCTTACTCTACCATGACTATTTCAAGAACATTTATAACTACAGTATAGCCTTATAAAAATCTACGAACGCAATGCTAATTTTATTATCCAACATTTACGGCTTTCTGTACTTTTCTAAGGACCATTCTAAAAAGCCATACAGGAATAGGTTTTTGAATTTGAAATTTAGCTATACAGATTGAAAAAAGCTTAAATACCTTGTTGGTAAACAAATGCTTTCTTTTTCTTGTCAGCGATACTATACTTGGAGAATCTCTAAGAGACGTTTTTCCCAGAAAGACTTAGAATGACCTTGCTTATACAATAAGCACGAATATTAGCAAGTTGTAAGAAAAAAACATGTATTTCCTAAGTTATTGTGCAGGATATCACCCGGGGCATTAAGTCTTAGTTTGGTCCTAAAGTTTAACAGCAATACAATATGATTTTAGAAATAAATTAAAAACTATTAAAAATGATTACATTTTCCACTACCACTGGAGGTGGAATTTAAGTTCCTTTGTGCATTGTTTCCCCAGAGAACGTAAGGCCTAATTAATCTATTTTTTAATGAACTTAATTTACTTAAAATAAAGTGCATGTATGAATACATATTTTCTAGATGTTGGAAAGGTAATAAAAGCTGCTTAGAGATTCCAAGATTTTAGCTTCATTCTACACCTTCCTTCCCACAGTTCAGTTTTTCAGCAGACTTCTTCTGTGGAACCTTCCTAATATTTTTCTCTAACAACTTCTGATTAATATAGTCTTCCAGCCTGCACATGACCAGAGGAGAATCTTTTATATGAAGTGACAGATTAAATCCTAACAATTTACGAACTCCAATTTTCAAATAGTGTAAATATGTTGAATGTTCAATCTCAGGTGATTACTGGGTCTCTACCAAGTTTTCTCCTGAGCATTTTTTTGCCACTGGATAAAGGCTCAAGTATGAAAATTATGGATTGCCCAAATATGACACAGGCTTTTTTTTTTTTTAAGGGGATAGGGAGGGAAAGAAGATTCAGCTTCTGATTGCGTCTTCAGTGCAGAGTTCTGGCACATGCCATTTTCTCATCTTAAGCGGCTTCAGGAATATACTAGAGACTTCTAGTATGACTACAGTCTACTCTAGAAGTCATCTTTCCACAAGGGAGGACTAGTAAGAGATCAGCTTCACATATTATAGGTTACTACAGAGGTGCATATAATCCTTATAAGCAGTCTCAGTTAAGGGGAGTCAGTACTATACCTTCTAGTTGTACAACTAACTGTAATTTGATAAGATGATGATCCAAAAATCCTAAATTCCCTTCACTGTACCATCTTTTACTTATAGTGTACAAGCAATGCATATTGTACTATCCTTCCCTACGATACATAAAAAGTTGAAATTATCAGATAGAAGACCATAAAAATACCAGCTTAGTTAAGTAACAGAAATGAGTGGTTTTAATAAAGCCTGTTTACAAGGAAGCATATTGTGTATGCATATATCATTACCATCAAGGCCACAAGTCACATACTTTCCGTTTTCTCAAATCTATGCCATATATTTAAATTAAATTAACATTTGGGTTTTAGCTACACACCTCTATATTCTGTTCATTCTACAAAAGCTTCTAAAGCATCTCATCAATAGGAAAAAATGAGATGAAAAACAGTAGAACAAATACGACAATTGACTTTAGCTGGAAAGGAGGAGTCTATAATGTCCTAACAACTAATGATGGCTAAATTCTGGGGCCTAAAATAGGGCAGTTTGTGTATCAAAGCCACATGCTCTAAACTGACTCCATATGCAGATTTTCAGAAATGATTCCTGCTACAACAATCATTCCACTGAATAATAATGTACATTAACTGCAGGTTAAGTAATATTTTCCTACACAGTAAGCTTTAAAATTTCACTCTTACTATTTGAAGGCAACTGAAACATAGTTGAAGGTGGAATACACCACCAGAAGCCTCTCTCTGAAGACAAAAGACGAGATCAACCTCTGGTTTTAAAAAGGATCTAATCTTTAACCTCAATGACTTTTTAACATTTTATCAGTCTATGAGAAAAAAACAGAGCAAACTTTTGCAACACAAATGAACTGTTTTGTACAATATGGTTTTCCTGTTTAATCCTGAATTGCTTTCAGTTACTTTTCAGTTGAATTCAAGCACTGCATTTCAAACACACTTACTGGAACTAGGAACAAACTCACCAAATCAGCATGTGCGCTATGCGGTCATGTCTGAGCCAGATCACCGGATTAGCAGGATCTTTTTAAATAGGTCTACCCAAGCAATGATTATGCTAAAGGAATCACTGGATGGTAGAACCAGTTTTTCTCAGAACAGTCTGAGCCATGTAAGGTAAAGAAGAATATGTACATATGATTTATGGTTTGCTGGTATATGATACTATTAAATGGAAAGCAGCTGTGTATTCAGAAACTCTACAAAGCATACTGCCTTCCTTAGGAGTTAAAATGTAAAGCCAAAAGGTTCCTATCGGAAGTGGCAATATATAATCCACTGTGGAGCGCGGAGGTCAGCAGCATGCTTAAGAGGTGAACCAATGAAATAGGTTCCATTTTCCTGGGCGTAGACTCGCTCTACTATTTAACTAGAACCACGGGCATGTCTCAATGACGTAACAGATTGGGACTAGATATAATAGCCTGATTAATACAGAATAAGAGAAGGCTGAATCTTTCACATGTACAGATTGGTCTAATTCAAAAGACAGAGACTTCGATTGTTCTTCAGCTGCACTCCTCCTGTAGTGGGACACTAAGCAAGTAGAATAGATCAAAGATCTGCTTATTTCCAGTACTCTGACTCCAAAAGTAGAACGTATTTCAGATGACAGCACAAGAGAACTATAAGAAAAATAACAGAAAAGGTCCACAGAAAAGTTCTACTTACACCTAAACACATCAGCAATCAATTTACGCCATGAAAGGAGCGTGCATGTTCCTTATAAAGGTAACCTACAGAGTGCTTTTCCAATTCACCCAAATTCCATTTCCTATCGTTTTCTAGTGGAAACAATCATGTTAAGTCAGCTACAAATTTCACTCCCAAAAGCTTTTAAAGCTATTGCCACATTTCACTAATTTGGTAGAAATGAGTACTTAAACACAGTTGGGTTTCAGCAGTTTTCCTGAAGACACATGGACAGGAAGACAAAAGAGATCCTATAGGTTCCCTAACTAAGCATAAAGCAGAGAAACATCAGAGAATCTGCATCAGGCAGCTGATACATGAATATAAACTGACAGAACCTCTGGCACAAAAGTCAATCAACTACAAAACAGGAAATCAACCATCAATATTTCTAGCAATCAAAACTTACAGGTTTAAACCCTCTGAACTCTTAGGGTATAATCAAGTACTTGATTTTCCTGGCAAAAAGACAGTTGAAAGGCGGCTTTTTTTTTTTTTTTTAAATTCAGATTATTTCATTTCTTGACCAGTAATGCACACTCATAAATAACTGTACTGGAAGGGACCATGAGGTAGTAAGTAGTGGTGTACGTCAGGGTATTGGTATTGAGAAAATATAATCACACTAAATCCTTTGTAAGAAAGGAGTACATCAAGAAATGTAGCTCACATCCCACCCACAATCAATTAACCACTTTTTGTGAAGCAGGGAATATCCTGCACTCTACACACTACAACTACATATTGATCTACAGTCTTAATGCCACTTTATTTATTTATTTTATTTTTGTTCCAACATTTACCGAAAGAGGTCCAATCATCTGAGAAGTCTGGCAAAATTGTACTATCTTGGGCATTTGCACAATAAACCTAATGCTATTCCCACCTATCCTGATTAGCACTGGACCCACATGGGTAATCTTGTATGTAAAATACACCATCTTGCATCCATAATAGCAATTTGAATTTACCAGTTTGATGCAGAATATCTTATTCTATAATAATATCAGGTACTCATCATTCCCATCACACAGCTTTTTTTACAGGTATCCAAACCATATTAATTGAAATATTAAGTGGACAAATCATAATGTTTCCTGTAGTACTCATTTTTTCCTATTTTTCCCCATTAGTATCATAGAATGGCTTGGGTTGGAAGCGACCTTAAAGATCATTTAGTTCCAACCCCCCTGCCATGGGCAGGGACACCTCCACACTTCCCACTAGACCAGGTTGCTCCAACCTGGTCTTGTTTCATCAATAATATTACAGATTGTATACACTTGAAGTTTTTAGATTTAGTTTAGTCTCTCCATTCTCACGTTCTGTTTGCAAACAAAGTTCTGGTAATTTAGACTTACTTTGCTGAACTTTATGTCCCTTCCTACAGTTTAATAGATTTTTTTTCTGAAGGACGTAAGTTTGTCCCCAAAGCTTCTTCGATATTAAACACCACCAAATATCTTCTTCCAGCCCCAAAACATCTCTGTTTTGTATTTAGACTATTGCTAGACTATTTTGGGATGTTTAAGTAGCCTCTCTGCCAAATATTTCAACTTTTTTTCCCCCCCAACTATGTTTGTCAGTTATTTTAAAATCCCTTATGAAACTGATACCAGTTATAGCTTTTGGTATAATTCTTCCTCCATTAACCTCAAGGTTTCCTAATTATTAATATTGGGCTTGAGCATAAAAGTTAGTAAACAGTCTTTATGCTATTAACAGAGTTCAATATATAACTACTGAATACTATACTGACTACTATAATTGGTGCCTTTTAGCAGAACTATAGCCCCCCCAATTAAGATATAATTAAAAAATGTGTTATATTCTTAGACTTAACAATTGTACAAATCAAGAATTATGAACCGTGTATCAGTGGAGGACAATGTTTTTAGTACACAGATAAGCAGACAAGATAAGACGTCTGAATCACACCATTTAAAAATCATTATCCAGAAGTTTTAACATGCCAATGAGTTACATAGGCAATGGTTTAACTATGCTTTGGAATTATAATTTAAATAAATTACCTAGATAAGTCCGAAGTTTCTCCCAGGTAATTCCTAGTTTTTGGCTACCAAAACTACCAGACTTACCTAACAACAACAATAAATATTTCAAAACACACAAAACCTTTTGGTATTTTCTATTATTTAGTCATTAAAACACTGGCCATATATAGATCTGAGCACTTACACTCAAGGGACTCTCAACTGACAGATGAAGTTTAAGAACTGTGCGATGCTTGAATTGAGTAAAGCTGTAACAACGCTTCTGGCTTGTTTCAAAGCAGCACAGAATACAGTATTACCACCGAAACATTCATAACAAATTTGCTGTTCGCAACACAAGACACTGCATGGAACTATGTTCAGCAAGAGCCTTTCGAACTGCACACGCTCAGACTTGCTATTCTAAGCAGCAATGAGCTACCCTGAGAAAAAATTTGTGGGTCCACAGAAAAATAGTTGAAAATAGATTGAATGACCTTTCAAGGTCCTGTCAGTCTATCTCAGTGCACCAAGGCATGATCAGCTATTCCTACAACACCGCTCACAAGACATTTATGTCTAACCCCTTCTTAAACCTTCAGTAATGGAGTTTTCACAATCTATTCCAGTGCTTAACTAAAATATAAGGCTTTAATAGGATCAGAATTAATGACTTGTGCCTGAACTCCTGAGCTGTGAAGCCACACAGATCCAAAGCACTTACCTAAATCTGGACCTGATTAAAACTTATTATATGTAAGTAGCAGAAGTGAGCTATTATCTTAGATCTCTTTAGTTGTTCTCTCATAGCATATATTCAATACATTTTGCATATACTATGTGAAAAATAGTACACACAAGTTTTAAAAACTCCTTAATTTTTTTTTTTTAAATCAAACAAAAACCTAAAGATATGAGTCTTTATTTTTATGAAACAAAATTACTGCAAGTATTTCTTTTATATAAAAATTAAACTTTATTGACTAAGGTGACTGACTTCTTCCTTTGCTGACTATTAAAAGAAACAGCAGGACATTGAAACTTGCCTCTGTAGACAATCAGCCTTAGATATAAGCCATTAACATGCAGATCATTTAGATATAAAGCCAAACTTCCTTAAGTTAGGATACTGGGGCAACTTTAACTATGTGATTTCATAAACCCTATCTACTTTACCACCTTCTTCTTATCTAATATGACTTAAGAGTATAATTTAACAATACAGAAAAGCAGTCCCATTTCCTCCACTGCGATGCATTCCTTGGCATTGGCATGTGTCCAGCCCTGTGCCAAGTCATGTCAGAAAAGGAAACTAAAAAAAAAAAAAAGTTTGCAGCTCCCAGTGAGGTAACTCAGCTTGAAGTCAGACAAGTGCCATGGCATTATCCAAGATGCCAGACATACAGTATGATAAAATCTTTGTCCAGGCCAACCACTTTCTGTAGCTAAAACAAGCTCCAAATCATGTATGTTCATTTGTTCAGGAAAAAAAAAAAAAGACAAGGAAGTGAAATTTTCATTTAGTTCCCTACCTGTATGGGTGGTAAATTATTATACTTAACATATCAATTCAGCAGCCTTAGTAAAAAAAACCAAAACAAGACAAAACCCACACCACCTATTCTCTGTTCATCTGCTCCAAAGAAGAAGAAATATATGCGTAGAAATCACTTACTTCAATATATCCAACCATGGCTGCACATATGAAAATTAAAGAAATTCCTCCTCTGCTCACACGCATTATCATAAGGGTGACTCTAGCACCTGATAGTATACAAATCTTATCACCAGGACTGTATGTGCACGAGAAGGCAGGTATGCTTCATCTTCACTGCCTCCTGCAATCCCAGGCCCACTGAAATACCCCATGACTGCCTGGGCTCCTTCCAAAGGGGCCTGGGATACAGATATGGGAGCACACGCCAGGTCCTTACCCCATGAGTCAGGGGGCAGCCAAGCGGCACAGACAGGTTGGGTGCTGCAATTCCTTACAAAGCAGACACCGGTTTCTTAGAATCTCTTTCCATGATAAATGACAAAGGTTCAAATTTAATATTGAAGTCAACTAAAACATTACTCGTTTATGCTCATGTTGTCATTTAGCTGTTTTAATAAATTCTACTAAGAAGAAAGACTGAACTATGGAGCAACTTCACTGTTTCCTAAAATTCAGGATTTACAAGGTGACTATACAACAAATGTCAACTGCTGGAAGACAG
The DNA here is from genome assembly GCA_013398915.1 of Dromas ardeola. Taxonomy (NCBI): domain Eukaryota; kingdom Metazoa; phylum Chordata; class Aves; order Charadriiformes; family Dromadidae; genus Dromas; species Dromas ardeola. The sequence continues at coordinate 48,593 of VYZM01023085.1, forward strand.
AAGGAGAAAGACTTCCCATTAAGTGAAAAAAAAAAATTTAACATGCAAGTCAAAGTTGTAACAGTAAGTAATTTTGGTGATCATGTTATGTAAGGAATGGTAGAAATAATATTCATCACGGTCTGTTTGCATCTTGACATCACCACCTTTTGAGCCTGCAGGACAAAGAAGATTTTATTTTTCAAAGCTATCTTTTGCTAGGCACTTAAAATCACAACAAACCATTTTTTGACATCTTCTCTTAAACTTAAACATGAAGTTCCAATAAATTAATGAATTAAATTAAATGTTAAATGGAAAGTTAATTAGTTTAATGGAACCTTAGAAATTGTGGAGAAAACACACCTAGACAATAGTGATTTAGAAAACACATGCCACTTTTTACACAACTGAACTGCTTCACTCAATAAATAAATAATAATAACAAAAAAAGCAGCACATTTCCTCCAAAAAATGTTAAGTGGAGCTTTAAGCATACCACAGGGGGTTCCTTGCATCAAAGGCAACATATGATAACTGTTACTGATAAGAATGAACTAACAGTAACTTTGTGGTTGAGTCACTGTAGTAGGTCCCTGGAAATCAGAGTTCACCTCCCAGCTCTAGAACAGACCCCATGAATTATGCTGGATGGAGCCTCTTTTTCCCATCTGTTACACAGGATTTTCCCCCCACTCTGTATCCAATGGGTGAGGCATTTAATCTTATTTCAGAGAATAAGGAGAGAATAGGTATCATGCATGCAAGTGTATAGCACAATACTTGCAGTAAAACTCCCCGAAGGTATTCTAACTTCTACAGTTTTACTGATTAAATTATTCCCCTCTTGGAAGTCACCAAGGTTGAAAAAATGATTGCAATGTTTTAATCTTGCCTGAAAAACTGCTTAAAATTTCCATTATTGGAATACTGCTATGATTTAAAAAAAATAAAGAGGCAAAAAAAGCAAAAAAAAAACCCCAAACCCCAAAGGCCACAAAAAACACAACCCCAAAACTAGTATCTTGAATGAGTTCTTAAAGTTTATAAATCTGACAACTGCCAAGATCAATCAATTTATAAAGCTAACATTTTTGATGTGCAGAAATAATTGAACGCCCACCTTAGTCTATGTAATCAGTGTGAATCTAAACCGAGCATTTCAAATGACAAACAACTACCGTTAGTGTGACAGATCACAATCAATTCAAAGACAACAGACATGCCTTTAAACACGTCAGTCTGCTTACATCTACTTTGTGTTAGATGTCCCAGCCGTGGTGAGAAATATTACATACACTAAACAACACAATTACAAGCTAAGAACTGCCAATATCATTAAAAAAACTCTAATGGAACAATTCCAACAGTCAAACTCAATGCCTTCTGCGAGGAAACCAAGAGCTGCGAAGCGCACGCAATACTGCAGGAAGGTACTGAATTCAGCAGAGTAAAGCACCTGCCCCCTCCTACCCCACCCAGCTGAGAGCAGGACATCAGTACTATGTCACATAGTAGGAATGCATTAACTAAACAACAGTACAGGTAAAATTGTACCATTAAAGATCTGAAAAAGGTGAAGAAAAAACCCCACACACTTAAACATCTTTCATGCGGATGATATGTTTCTCAAGATGGTATTTACATACATATAACATCTGCTATCTGTCTCTCTATCACCGTGGTTTGTGGAATACAGGGTATTCAACTTATTTAGATGAGGATTAAATTGCCAACTGCCACTTTGAAGCGTAAGAAAATGTCACTCCACAAATCTGCAAGAAAACCCAGACTTCAGAATGCACTGTATTGACCACAGGTATGTACTACAAGCAATAGCTGAGTGCTGCAGAGAATTCTGCCTATATCAGAAAGATGACGGGTAGTCTTCAAAATCCACATATACCAGTCCTTTTAGGTGATTCTACTTTGGCTTTGAATTGTTTACCTCTGTTGGCTATACAAGAAATGACTGTAATTATAGCCTTTGTCCCTGTGGAGCATAAGTACAACACTGATTACAGAGACTAGTACAGAATGTAAAGAGACAACTGCAACCACAGCTAATGGCTTCAGGTGGCAAGACATCTGATGAATTCCAGATTCCACACCAGAAGTATACATTGACACAGAGAATGTCACATTGACATCAGAATGGAATTACAAAGCAAAAATTACATTATACCAGATTCTTTAAAGCATCAGCATGACCGTTAAATGCTAGCACCCCTTGTCTCGTGTAAGGTTCAAATAATTCTGGATACAGAAGATAAAACAAGGAATTCTGCAAAAGAAGATTCATACCATCTATTTAGATACCTAAATAGGTAATCATAAATCCCCTGTGAAGAGCAGTGGAAAAAACTGAACTTTTTCCACAGCCAATTTAGAGCACCTAAATTAAACCTCCTAAAGATAGAATGCACAAATGCTTCCCAGAAAGTCTAGCAAATGGCATCTCCTTACGATGGCCAGCTCTTTCAGTGTACTGGTGTCCAAAATTTGGCTGCCATAACTGAATTCATTCTCCTCCAGTCAACATTAATATGCCTAGCTGGATGTACAGATCAAAGGATCAGGCTAGTTATTCAGGCATTCAAAAAAACCTCACATCATCAATACTTAATTTGCTTGAAAGCAGATGACTTGAATTCTCGCCATGAAAAACAAACCTATGCTTGTTATAAATCTTGAGCAGACCCTGAGTCAATAACAGACAGCATCATTCCACAGGCTTTAAAGGTGTTGTGATTTAAAACATGAAACTTTAAAAATAAAACAAAACCACACATTACACTATATATGCTATTTTTAATATAATTTGTCTAACAACTTCACACATTGAAAAAGCTGTCAGAGATGCAATGTGGATCACTGACCTATTTGTACCTGCAGAAACAGAAGTCCTGCAACAGATCTCTGAAAACTATAAATTCATATTTTATCTAAAAAAATTTGCTTGCATTATTTCTTAAAAAGGACCATGTTCTACAGATCTGCTGTCCTGTTACCGCAGTTGTTGATGGTTAATTATACTGTCTTCCAAAGTAATGCTAGTTAAAGACATTCTATTCCTCCTACTAGATTTGCTCACATACCACAGCAAATCACCTCCTCGGTGGTACCCGTAGAAAACCAATACAGGACTGCACTGGGAAACAAATAAAAGAAGAATTAATACAACTCACAGAGTTGTTAAGACAAGGAAAGTGTCTGAGCTAAGTTTTAAAGCTCAATAATTCGTAATTGCATGTGGATAACACAGTGTTACAAGAACCATGTCAGCAAATCTGAGAGGTTAGAGGGAACTCTTTACCTCATTCAGTATTACAGCTAAAGACATTATTACTATCAAACTATGACTGAAACCACAATGTGTTTCCAGGTGGATGTAAAAAATATTTTTGCCCAAGGATACTCTTGCAGGATAGGGTCTGTAATTAAGATATCGCTCTGCTAGAGATATACAGAACTTATGCAAATTGAAAACGAAAGTTATGTATTTGACTGAAATTTATCATTTTTCACTAAAACATTTCTTAAAGACTCATTTCAGGTAAGCAACCTTTCTAAGTCTACCTTTTTCCTTTTGAGGGTCATCTGTGAAGCTTTTACAGGTGCAGTCTGGTCTTTTCAAGAACGGAGTGTTTATTCTAGACTAGGGCCTTAGGCAAACCTGTCAGTTCATTGCTGTTGCATGTTTTGCTAGTGGTCCTAGAAAAATTTTTGGTGATAAACTGCTGTTGACTCATGTCAATGTAAGTGTTTAACTATTTTTCTTAGGAAGAGGTAAAATACACTTGTTTCAAGAAGTTCGTGACAGCAGTTTAAAAATAAGTCATGTCCAAAATACACTAAAACAAGTAACAAAATCATGCACCTACATACATTTCAAATAATGTAATCTATTTTGCTGCCTTTCCAGCATATATACCATTATTGAAGTGATGCAGACTACATGCAGTGAGCATGGAAGACTAAAGTAACAGTTAAGATCTTTTCTCTAAACCATTAGTCTAAGTGGTCTTGCAGAAACATCTCCCCTACCCCCAAGCATCACACTACTATTGTAGTTACTCCTCATTAAAAAAAAACCAACCCAAAACATAATCATCTAAGATCACTTCAGAAGTCAGTGAATAACTGGCAAGAATTTAAAACTAACTACAGTAACTAGCAAGAATTTAAAAGACAGGTCTGCCTGTCACATCAGAACTGCAGATTCTTCTGACCCCCAGAGATGCAGTCACTTTAAGCAGAAGGAAGACAAGACAAACATCAAGAGGACAAATACTTCTGATACTGCAGAAACTTTGCATTGGTCTTTCTCTCTCTCTTTGGTCCGCTCACTGAGGACTAAGTCCTAACCTTGCGACTAATTGTTGTGAGCTGGCCCGAGTCCATACCGTTCAAGATCAGCATCACTTGAAGGAGCCCGGCTGCGAATCAGCTGGAGCAGATTCAGGTAGAAGCTGCACTGTCAGAGGCAGCTATTCCTTTCCAGATGGGAGCCTGGTCGCAAAGTAGCACATGCATGGTGGGCTACTAGGCAATCGCGGAGCAAGCACGACTGGCTGTGTAGGTGTAGTGTTTACATAGATCCCAACCAACACAGTAGTACAACCGTAGGAAAAAAATGAAAATAACCGAAGCCACCTATGGCCTCGGTGAATCTAATTTCCAGCCGCTCTCATTATCGCAGCCTAGGAAAGCCGACACCCGTCCTGCCTCCCAAGGACGAGAGCACAAGGCGAACTCCCCGCTACCGACAGCGGGAAAACCAGACTGCGCGGCATCTGGGGGATGTTCCCATCAGCGCCGCCAAGCACAAAGCTTCACCCATGCGAAACGTCCCTGCGGTTTCCCAAACGCTTGCGAAACTGCGGAGACAACCCCATCCTGCCTAGATAAGGGGGCAGCGGCACCCGGGCGGGGACGGGCCCTCCGCCGCCGCAGGGGGAGCCGCGGCAAGGCGAGGGCACCGGGCAAGGTGAGGGCAGGCCCCGGTTCCCCCCCTCCCCGGGCCGCGGTTGCGGAGGCGGCGGGGCCGCCCCGGGAAAGGAAACTCGCCGTGACAGTAACCAGACACCGCGCTGGAACAAAAGCGCCCGAGTCGGCCGCGGCCGCAGAAGCAGGTTACTCCCTCCCGGGGAAAAGGGGGGCGGAAGGGGAGGGAGCCAGCCCAGTCCCGGGAAACACGCCCCGAGCCCCGGCGCGGGGGAGCCCCGGCCGGTCCCGGCC
>VYZM01023085.1:55008-82125 GCA_013398915.1 Dromas ardeola
GTTAGAAACGCGTTGGGAAGCTCGTCCAGGGCCCGGGGCTGCCGCTGCTCAGGCAGATGAGGTCGGGGATGGGGGAGACGAAAAGTTTGTTCGCATCAAGAGATGAGCAGGCGGAGAAGTTGGGAGGCGAGTGAGGACGGGGTGGAAGACGGAGTGTCGTCCGGGATATCATTAGTCAAAGAGGGAAAGGAATTAAGATGCAGGAATTTGTTTTTATGGCAATGCCATTTAAGTAGTGGTTGGGCTTGCATGCGTAAGAGTTGCCTCGAAGTGGGAAAGTCATACTTCTGCAGGCCAAGAGACGTGAAGATAAGGCTGTCAAAAAAACCCCACAGGTTCTGAAAATGGCCCTTGTTTTACTTTGTATCCTCAGCTCTTAGCTAGTACACAAACAGCTGACTTAAACTGAGATCCTTGTGGATACGTAAGACGTATGCGGTCTTACATGGTTCTCTTAAAATGTTAAGCACTGTAATAAACACCCATCCGTTTGCAACGTCGGATGGCTTGGCTGATGCAGAGGAATCCTTGGAAGATTAGATCAGCAACTGAAGATGGGTACTGGTGTCAGACATCTCGCTGTCAAAGCCAAATTTTTCAGAACTGTGTTTGAGAAGGCTGCTTCATTTTCAACAGCCCCCACTGTCCCGAAGCATTTCTAGGTTTTTACAAGTCACATGCTTGGTTCCGTCCTTGGTAAAAGTTAACATTCTTTAAATATTTGGAGTTTTTTGGGGGGTGGAAGGAATGGCAGGAGTGCTGGTAATTAAAAATGTGTGTGTGCGTGCACACACTACTATGATGAACACAGGCTACTTCTGTTTCTGCTTGGTAGCATTTTTGATCCCACTTTATACTCATGTAAGCATAAATATCTATCTACAAAGAGGTATAAAGAAGTGGATAGGCAGTTGCTCATAATGAATCAGACTTCAGCTGGTACTTCAGAGACTTCCATATCTGGAGTAAAAGGTCATAGTTGAATGATCCCTTGAAGCCATCACCACTGCCAGGAGAAGCAGCTGTGCCCTCCCCTTGCTCTCTGCTGTTCAATCTGGCCCTTGCATCAGCCTCTCTTTTGAAGTGGTGCAATTGCTGGTGCTGCCACGTGGTGAGTTAGACTGGGGAATAGGTCTACCTCAAAACTAACCCTACCCTTTTTACCTTCTGTCGTCCTCAAAAAAATCCCCCACCAACCAAACCCTATCAAAGTTTGAGTTAAAGATTCAGGAGAGGTCGGGACTGCTTCCTTCAAAAACAGGGGCAATTTGTGAAACTCTGTCCAGTTATGAAATTTAGAACAAGATAATAGAAAACAGATAATTCGGTAGTGCTTGGCAGCCTTTATGCTTATTAGTGTAATGTTAATAGCAAGGAATAATTCTTCTGTAGTCTGATCAGCACCATGTCACTTCAGTCTCAAACTGGCTGCTGGAATGTTGAATAGAAAACTCATATTCACAGTGGTCCTACGTTATGTGTTTGACACAAATCAGGACTTTTTAAAAAATCCTTGAGTTCACGTAAAAATCCATGATGAAAAAATGTTTCCTTCCACCCCTCTGGAAACATCAGTTTCTGTTCCCTCACAGGGATGATTCGCTTTACATTATCAAAACTCATGCATTTGTACCTGCATCAACTATACAGTCAGGTACATACATCCAAGACGTGCCATTAGGGAGAAGAACCTGAGCAGCTGAAAGGTGGCAGCCACAAGAAAAAACCCTAAACCCAAGCTTGCATTTAACTTGCATATAAAGAGGGATTGTTCAAGCAATCCCTCTTTATTTAAGACTTCCTTCCTCTAAATAAAAAATTCCATGATCTCCTCTTTTCCTCGCATAGTTGTCTAGTCCTTTCCTGCCGTGAGTACCTATCCCAAATTACTTGTTTGATTTAAAAACTTTTTAGAAGGAGAATGGGTGTCACATTTCAGTTAGCGTCTCTAAATTTTGTATGTTGGTCATCTTTTGTCCTTCCCTGTATGCGTCCTACAAATCCAGATAAAGCAAGGGCAAAGATCTTATGCACTAGCATACAAGAGGGCTGCAAACAACAGAAATCTGACCTTTTCTCAGGCACTGAAGTAGGGAGGGTAGGCAAAAGTATGCCATTCAATTGTTCAGGGGGTTGAGTATTACACCACGTATTTAAATTTTATAAAGCAGAAAGCTGCATCAGGATTTTAATAGGAGCTACTATGCAAGAACAGACTTCAGGGCAAGAAAATCATCTGGAAATTGTCTCCATGGGGAAGAGAAACATATCAGTTAATCTCCGGGAGATGCGGGGGATTCTGACTTTCAGATCCTGCTAAGCTCAGAGTTGGATTGTCCTCCCCGTGAGAGGTAAGCCGCTGAACATATTTTGCCTCAAGACGGCAGCTCCTGTTTTTCATTCCTTTTGTTTCGGGCCAAAGCAAGATCGTGCTTTCACCTGTGGCAGCAGACCTTTCCTTTTACCCTCTTTCCCTCTAGGCGCAGCCATCGTTACTTGACTGTAGTCACCACTAATAATTGTCCGTCGCCAGACTCGGTTGTGGGAACTGATTTCACCTTTGCAGAAGTGGTTGCAATCGTATTGCATCCACACAGATGTTTTACATGCATTGCACCAGAAATTTTTATCACATTCATTAGGAAAAAGGGTAGCATATGGCACTGAAACGACAGTGCTGTATAAAATCCTGTTAACCTGTCATCCTATGAATTAGATGGGCTTCACAAGCTGCGCCATTTTTTGATCATGCTTCTAAGAAATCTCGCTAAAATGTCACCCTATTGAAAGGGAGACAGCAGGTTAATAGGACTTACCTGTCTTTCCCCGCAGAAGGTGTCTTGATGTGCGAGTAGCAGAAACTGGGGAAGCTTGCTTATGGTTGGTGGTATCTAATGCTTTGCCTAGCTTTGACGTAGTACCTACTTACTCTTTGCAATTAAGGCAGAATTTGTGTCAGAGTTAGTAAATCGCCATAGTCATACCCCAAAAATAAGTAAGTGTGAAACAGCATTATTTTGCGAATGTTACTGTCAGAATAGTATTTGGGAGCTTGAACTTGCATTTTTTAAATACAAATAAAAGCGGGGACAAAAACAAAGCAAACTATTTATGGCAACAAACCCCACAATCCGACACTTGTCTAGAAGGTGTATTGGGTGTGAATTACAATGCAGTATCTTCTGGGTTAAAATGAATAGAATATGAAAAAAATAAATGCATTCCAAAAGTGTGAAATTCAGTTTCAAGTATTATAACCATAGTACTGAGGTGTATAATTTGAATTTAATGCACAAGAAAATATATAGAAGCTACTGTCTAAATTTACATGGGAAAAACCTCCAAGGAGTTAAAAAAAAAAAAGTCAATACAACTTACTTGTATAGCTAGTAGATGAAGAGAGTCTCTTACTCTCAAGACACCTGGATTCAATTCCTAGCAGATCACAAAGGACAATTGTGTAATTTAGTAAGTCACTTAGTATAGATGAGATTCAACTAAGGAGACTTAGTCTTTCTTAATGATGTTTTCAAAAGTGTGAAGAGGCCTTGATTGGAGAAGTGTAAATACATCCTGCCAAAATAGACTAAGGAAGCCTTAGTGCTAATTAGAACTCGTTGCTCCATGCTTTAGTTGCAAATATAAAGAACATCCCCTTAACCTCATTGGGATATTGAAAGGATGGTTTCAGTGATGTTTGGAAAGCTGACAAAGACCGGGGGAAAAAGACAAAGTGCTGCAAAAAGTTCCCAGCTGGTGTGAGTTGTCATAGCTGAGACACCAGAAGGATTGGCTGTACAAACCAGGGTTAAAGAGAGTTATAATCAATAATTAAAAAGGGAAGAACTGAAATGAATGTCTATTGTGTATTAAGGCTTAGCCTGACCTTTCAAACATCTGCTGAAGGGTGCTTTCACCATTACAGGCCCCTGGATGATGGAATCGTACAGGAATGCAAACATTTCCTACAATTTCCTCTGGCAGGCTCTTCTTTGAAGTTCTGATCCTGCAAGTGTAGTAGAAGACATGATAATGACAATAAGAATACTTCTAAATCCTACGTATATTAGAGATATGGTGTCTGACTCACCGCTTAAAACTAGCTTTTCTGGATGTATGTATGTTTACATAAAATTGCAGTGAAAGAGTAAAGCATAATGGATCAGGCTCGATGGTATTTATGAGTTTTATCTGTGGTCACTTACACGAGCAGGAAATATTGTGGCTGTGGTTTCTACATCCTGAGTGGAAATCTGGAATTCAATAAAATATGGTCTCATTACAGCATACCTGTCTCCAACATATGTTCTCATTTTAGTGTTTCTGTACATACAGATAGCTCAGATTTATCTTCTGAATGACAAAGCTTATCCTGTTCACCGCAGAGTATGAGAAACCTTTTGCTGAGCTTTGAAATCTTACATGAAAACCTGCTATCAAATACTGAATACAAGTTGTCACCCTGTTACGGTGGAACATTGAGAAGCAGATCAGAATGTCAGATTGGGGTATTTTGAGACAAAAAGGAAGCTAGAGTATGAACAAGGATCGGTCTCCAAGGGTTGGTGTTCTCCTGGGTTAAATATGATACAAGCTAGCAGTTCACAAGAATAAAAAAAAAAGATATAATGGTGATAGAGGTAGAGTATTATATTGTATTGTACAAGATAGTATAGCAATAACAAACTTGTCAGCGTCAGAAGCCACTGCTATAAAGCACCTGGAGGAGGCCACAGCATTACATATGCTTTACCTGCCTCCTCCCGCACACCTAGGAGTTTAAGGGTCACATGCCTCTCTGTTATTGTTATCAAATTAGGTCAGAATTAAAGAGTCTACTGATAAGTAACGCCTAGTTTTGTGGGTTTTTTTTAGGCTCTAACCTTACTGCCTCAATTTCCTGATTTCTGTGCTCTCCCAATTAAATAGTTTTAATGTCCTCCCCCATCCCTTGGTGTCCTTGAAAGCTACCCACCAAATCACCTACTCTAACAATCTTACTCTTCCCTTCCTTTTATAGATTATTGAGTGTCCCTTAGCCAAGAATCCCTTTTAAATCTAGAAGGCTTTACTTTCCTTACCCTTAATTACACTCAACAGGATTCTCCTGACTGAGCTAAGAGCTGTCCTTTGTCCTGCTTGACAACACCTGATCATCATTCCGAGCAGTCTGCTGATCTGTTCTGAAATAGCTGCTGGTGAAGCGATCAGACCTAAAAATACAGTTTGCTGCCTCTACTGGTTTGAAAGACCCGTGTGTTCTCTCAAGAGAGTTCACGCGCTCTTCCACCAGCATCTCACATTTGTTCCTTGCCTTTTCCCCTGCAGAGAACCAAGCAGTGCCATCGGGGGGGAGGGGGGTACAGATTTGTGACCATGCCCATAAATGTTCTCCTGTGATCAATAAAACTTGTCGCATCATAAAATGTAAATCACGAGGGGTCATAGTTGTGCATGTTGTACAACAGGCTGTATGTATGTAGTATTTTCCCCGCCTCCCTGTATGATGTCTGCTGTTCCAGTGCAGCTGCGGAATTCCTCCTGTGAGCCCTGCCCCCCTTGTAATTCAGGTATGCGGTGGATTCACACTCCCATGTATTGTTGATATATGACTTCTGTGAAAAAGGAACTGATGGTTGACTTACCCTGAAGTGTTTCTTCACCACTCAGTATGAGCTGGGGGTTGGCAAACTCCAAATCGTGCTGGCACCCTTCCAGGTGTCCATGGGTGATTTACTGGTTAAAAGTTGCCAACTCTGAATATGGGTATTTCAGATCCCCAGCAATCATTCCAGGACCATGTGATGACACAGTTCCACAGTGTCATTTCCATCACCCAAAATCAGTGGGTGGCATGAACATGATGGAAGCCAGCTCGTTATCTGGAAGGAGTAAGTAAACGTGTTAGCTGAAATAACCCTATCCCCCTCATGGATACCGTGCTCTGTTCCTGCTGTATCGACCCATTTTGTCCTATTTGGTGGAGAAAAAACATCCTCAGGGCCTCACTCCAGAGTCACAACCTTGCCAAAGGGAGTAGGGAGATGAGGCAGCAACATTTATCCAGTATTGCAGAGCAGCTGAAGGCTGTATTAAGGCATGGTCCCTTATTTGGAGCTTTGGTGTTGCAAAAAGGTATGTATGCCGCAGGCAAGTCAGAAACTGTAAAGTCTGTGCTGTCTGAGCTGTAAAAGGTTCTGGGCTATGGTGTGGTTAAGCCAAGAAGTGGTACAGACTTGACCTACTGCTAGGTCAGGCAAGATCCTCTAGGTGGAAGAGGGGAGGTTGTGGAAGATTTTGGCTTGTCAGTCATTCTCCAGTAAGTGAAAAAGAAGGTAACGTAAGATGTAGGAGGAAACGGAAAGGGAAGGCTGAGAATAGGAGATGGCTCCTTAAACAGGGAAGAGGAAAAAGCAAAACAGTTTTAAAGAGCCTATAAGGAGCAGTTGCTTCTTGGAAAAGAATAGCCAGTTAATTCTATATAAGAATTTTTGTGTCAATATTTAGTGAATCACAGGAAAACAGGAAGGCTGATGTGTTAACAGTGATAAGCCATAGAGAGCAATTGTAGAAATCTGCTAATATTTTCTTTTTTAGAGTCACTTGATACAAGATTAATGAAACAAACAACCATTCAGTGTCTCATTAAATCCCTTACAACCAGATAAAATTTCCAGTGGCTTCAGCTAAATGTTTGCAGTCAGAAGCAAATTTTCAGCTCATGAGTGGGCCTACAATTTAATAGACCCTTTGGTATTACATCACCACAGACAGTAGAAAGGATTAGGCGAGTTGTCAGGATTATATTCCGCCTCTACTGATGCACTTTCAGCAAAACTGGAACTTTGTCTGACTTCAAAGAAGCTATTTTAAAAATCACAATTTTCAGGAAGGAGTGACGTTATTTTGCCTGCTTCACCAGAATGAATGCTCCTCTGCTGCACACAAACGAGCTGCTTGCCCTACTTGAACAAAAGCTACGATGAGGGCTTTGATCAGCGTTGACAGTGTTCCTGCAGTATTTCAGTGTCTCATTCCTTTGTGCTTTCTAGAACCACTACTAATGATGTTGGTTAAGAGAGAGTGTAAATTGCAGTAAGATGGCCATCTCCAGAGAGTGCTGAATCGGTCTGTTGCAAGGATTCTTTAATTATTAATTTCATTGCTACAGATTTTTTTTTTGGTTTAATAGTTTCTCAGGACAAAGAGATCCTGTATGAGCTCCTTAAAGCACCACTCATTTATATGACAAAATTTGCCCACTTTAGTCCACAGAAACCCCTTTTACATTAGTGACACATCAGTGCTCTTGTTTAAAGGGTTACATTCCACACTGTGTTTATTTTTCCTTGGAGACAAGCAGGAAATCTGTCACTAATTTCCTTCCAGCCAGCTCTGACTGCCTTTTCTCAGTCTTCTTAATCCTCTGTATGTTTCTTCTCCATTTTATCTTCTGAAGGCAGACGTGGTTCTCTTAACTTTGTTCTGTGTTTCTTTCAGGGTATTCTTCATCCTTCTCACACAGCTCCAAGCTGGCACTTGGCCGAAGAAGGAGGTCGCCTGCTCTCCCCGCAATAAATCGAGCAGATCTGAAGTGCTCACCCACCTTGCGTACATCTATTTCCTCACTTACCACCTCTCCTCTTTCCTGCCCAGTCATCTTTATTTTTACCTACCTCCGCATTTCATGTGGTGTGTCCAGAACTTTGCTTCCCCTTTTCACCCCTAAGCCCTTTCTCTTAATAACTTCCCACTTGTTGTACAAGAAACCTCTCTAATCCTCCTCGTCAAGTCATCAGCTTCTCATTAAATCATGTACCTTCAGGAGCTGTGTATTTGCAATTCAGCATTTCCTCTCTGTTGCCGCTGCCAGGAGTTGCAGTCCCGTTGCTGCAACGTTCTCATCGCCTCGCGTTCTCATCGCTCACTGATAAAACCAGACTGCTGCCATCTCCCTTGACATTTCTGCACCTTCACTTCTTTCTGCTTCTTACTCAGGTTCGGCTTCGTGGCTCAGCAGAACTTTGTCCTGGCTTATTTCACTTCTCTCATTTTATCCTTTACCTTGTTCATGGTTCCATATCATTCTGCATCTCCTTTCCTGCTGCTTCGCGGCCTCATACATTTTTTATGTCACTTTGTGCTTCAGGCTTCTCACGTAGAAAGCCCTGCTCTTTCCCAAATCCCCTCGAGTCTTCTTGTATCCACCTTAACAGTGTCTCTCAGCCGCTGTCCCAGAAAGTGTATCTTTTCCAAGTTAGAAAACTCTTCAAAGCACAGCTTTTGTACTGTCAAAAATCAGAAGCTTTTCCACCTCCACTTTAAAAGTAAAGAGTGCACTTGAGAGAGGTATTTTTGCAGATGTGGAGCCATATTCATGTCCTCTGGGGCTTACAGGTCGGGCATCTAAAGACTGACAGACTCCATATAAGGTCACTTTTGAACATTTTGGCAAATGGTTTAAACTCTTCCCTGTTTTATTTAGATGCAATTCTAAAGTATTTGGAGGACTTGTTCCCGCTTAATACACGGCTAAGATTACTGTAAACCTTAGGTATCGGTGTTCCCTAAAGACAGGAAAAAAAAGTTTTACTCTGTTACAAGCCTTTGAAAAATGTGTATGTACTTTTAAACATGGAATGACAATTGCAAAAAATACCTAATTTGAGTGAGTGGGTGCAAAAGCAAATATATTAGGAGTAGGCACGAGAACAAGTTAAGCTTCCCTTTCTCTCTTATGCTTCTCCTTTCCCAGTGCTGTGGAGACTGAAAATAACTCCACTCTCAGTGATGTCATCACCATTAGAGGCACGCTGTCAGCTTAATTTGTTTTCTGACTTCAGCAGGGGAAATAGAATCTGACTGCTGACTCACTTGTTAGGTCTGAAGTAAAGTAGTTATGTTTATTTCATCTATTTGGCCGTGAGTTTGGGGCTTTAAACATCCACCTGCTTTATAGCCGGTACAGGTACTCCTATTCATGAAGGAAAAAGGAAATGAAGAGTCTGAAATAACTCTACACTTTATCATCATAGAGAAGATGTTGTCTAAAGCAGGAATATATGAGATTTTTGCAGAGCCCCCCTACTGAATATCTTTCTTCTTTCATACTAGGCCCCAGTGGTGGTCTAGCTGTTGGTTGTCTGGGATGGTTGAGTTGTCACCCTAACCTCACTCAGCCTCAGCAGCTGACGCAGTACCGGTGGTGTCAGCAGAAGATGGTTTGGCTGCAGATCCATTGTACAGATGCTTTTATTTTTCTTTCTTGGCCTGACCCTTAATGTCTCCGCAAGCCGAAGTGAAGAAATCTGGTGGAAAATCAGTGTGTGAATAGATCCATTTTTGTTCCATTTCATTAACCTTTGTTTTCTGTGTACCTGTGAGGTTGGGCAGTATTTCTCTTGCCCACAAAGAATATTTTTGATGTCTACATGACATATTTTACATAGATTTTGAAAAAAATGAAAAAAAAGTTTGCAGTTTAGTTTGGACTAGGAAAGCAGCAGCAAATGGAGACTTTTCCTGACAGCATAGTTTTTTTGGCTCTCCTTCTGTATTTAAGTACCCGGGGGCCAGATCCTTTGCTGGCAGAAGATGAGAGGGGCTCTAGCTTTTTTAACCACTTTGCATCTTGTGGGGATTTAAACCTTTGACTGCTGCTGACTCTCCTAAGCAAAGTGGAGTTGCGACCATAATCAGAAGATAAGGCATATTTGAATGCAACAAATGGCTCTAAATATTTAGAGCAAGGAAGAACACACACAAGAAATAATAATAAGAAAAAAAGATACAGATTGTTTCAGTTGTGTGGTTTTCCTCAGGATGTTTAAGTAGCGTTGCCTTAGTTTCAATTTATTTTTCTGTAATCCTTAGAAGTTATTTAATATCAGATCTAATCTCATCTTCTGCCTTTAGCTTGTTTGTTTTTAGTTCCTCCTTCTAGAGTTTACGTTGGGAGCTACTCCTTGCTGTTTTTTTACCCTTTTGTTAGGACACAGGAGAAAAACATGCTGGCATATTTCTAAATTCTCAGGGACTCAATGAATCATTGTTTTATTTGTCACACTTTTAATCATGTGCATGCGTTTTAATGATAGAACTGTGTATTTCTATAGGAAAAACCAAGGAATTCTAGAAATTGATGTCACAGCAACATTAATGATACTCTTTTCTAACTTTTCCCCCAGGGATTAATTTCAATTGTAGAATGTATCTTCATATAAACAAACTGTGAAAACTAATGGCAACATTTCATTTAAATACAAGGTACATGGGAAGGTAATGTACTAGTACATTAAAACAATGAATACAATTCTTTTCCCATCAAAATCATAGGCATAAATCGAATAAATACCAGGAACAAAACTTGATCTAACTTTTTAACTTTTATTTTAAAATGGCAAAGTCCATACAGACAGAGGATTGCTGCACAGCATCCTTCAACTTAGGAGCTGTCAAAACAGCTTTCTGGTATAACACCTTGCATTTAAAAGACATTGTGTACTCAGAATCAGATCCTGGCTCTGTAGCATTTTTAGGTTGCTGCGGAGAAGACTGTCATCCTAATGCTGCAGACTATGGTAGTCTAATTTAATCCTGGTTTAGGAGTCCTCCTAGATTCAGGACAGGATGAATGCAGCATGAGGAAAATTTGCACGACTAGATCAGATAAGAGAACCAAAATTTCCATGCTCTAAGGGCTCTATGTCATAAACAAGACTAGGAGGGTCTTCATCTTCCACCCCACAGTGGCATCTAAAAGGTTGATGCTCAGCCTTGCTTTTTAACTCTGCATACGGTTTGGTGAACTCTTCACACAAACTGCTCAGCATCCTGTAAAATGGCCTATACTTGTGGCTTTTGAAAGGCAAAGACCACTGAAAGCTCATGGAAGTTTTGTCTGACGAAGAACCAAATAAACTTTATTAAATAGAAACCTCAGGATCTGGTCCAGAGAAAGCTCAAGTAAACGATTCTTCACTGTTACTGCTGGCAGTTACTGAGCTTGGTAAACAAGCTGAAGGAGATTTCAGCTAAAGAAACCCTACATGGAAAAGGAAAAATGATAGAAGTGATAATTAAACAGCATTACAAGAATTAGGAACTCAGCCTTCTTGATGGATAGATGGTTTTTAAGTTCTTCAAAACCATAATCATTAGTGCTTTGCTACAATTATATTGTTCTATTTTGTATTTGGTGATGTTTAAAAAATTGTAACAACTGGATTGAGTGTCATACCTCCATAGGGGTGTGTTCAGACTCACTGAATTTCTACACCTAAAGTCTGGAGGGGCAGGAAGGACACCTAAGACATTTCTGTTTGATACAGCGTGCATTAGCTAAACGTGCATACAAAACATACCAAAATGAAGAAATTATGGAAGGAAAATTCTTCTAGCTTTATGCGCTGTGTAATTTTGCCTTACAAAATGGAGTAAAGCCCAAGTTTTCTAACGGTAATGTCTCATATCACACTCTGAAATAAGCTATGTATTTGTTTTATCCATTGATTTCTGGCACGGATTTGTCCTCCTGCTTCTCTCTCATGTGTTAACTATTTGTATGAGCAATATTCAAAATAGTACCTGGGCAGCAGCTGATCTGCATGCTTTATACTTGTCAGCAAAGCAAAGAAATACAAAACCCAACCCAAGTTCAGTAAAAGGTAGTTCAGCTTGACTTCTTAGCTGGAGGAAGAAGCTAACACTGGTGTTAATTACATGCTTTTAAAAATGCAAATCTTCATTACAGCTATTGTTCCCAATTCAAAATCAGTTAGATTTACTGTCTATCACAATTACTAGCTGCAATTCTTAAGCACCAGGAACTGCCTCCGTACAAAAGGCTGCAATCAAGGACTTGCCAAAATTAAATAGATGCGTGCATTGACATGCTTATTATAGCACTTATGATGTAATAAGTGCCAGGTGGATGCATGGGCTATGACAGAGTAAAAAATACAGAGCTATCGCAGCTTTATTAGTTTGTATTGTTTGGTAAAACATATCTAATGCCCTTTTTTCAGAGGCCTTGAGACAATGTGCTTTCAAAAAACTTTCTCTAGGATGGAGAGGTAGGGTTTATTAAGGTTGAAAAGTGCTGGTTCTTCTAGCATGTCTGTAGCACATTTTGATAGTAATGCAGCTAAACTTCACTGTGTGAAAATCATAAAGTAGGATGTGGCAATTATCATTAGCAATTTTGTTATACTGAGATATGCCCTGTTAACTTTTAATGGTCTTTAACACCTGCAAACAATAGAAAGATGGATACACATGTAGCTTATGTATGGTGATATATCGGGTCACTGCCTAAAGATAAACTTGAAAATGTGAGGAAAAATGTTAGGCATTTGAAATCAAGCTTAGCATTGTATCTGGAGGAGGCTTTCTGCACTCAGACGGTACTTTCTCAAGTGGGACAACAAATGGTTGAGTTTCTTGTGGGCAAGCCCCTGCTAAGCTTCCCAAACCCCTGGGGTGCCACTGGCAGGGCCTGTGTCTCAGGCTGCTACTCACACACACACAGACGTTTCTCACCATCCTAAATTCCCTGTTACTAAGGGAATGCAAATACGAGGAAGAGAGAACGTATCTGGCAGAAGTCTCTTGTCTTGCATGAGATCAGTGTTGTACAAAACAATTATCCAGTCATTTTAAGGACCTGGTGGGGATCCTTCGGCTTGGTGCCACACAGCTCTGCCCCTGATTTTGAACACTTCTTACCCAGAAAACAAGAGTGCCCCTCCTTTCTGCTCACAGACAGGCATCAGATGGCACGGCAGGAGATACCCATCAGCCCTCCAGCCCACCACGTCTTAGAGATAGCCTTGGGTGTCTGGACAGACTTCACTGCAGCCTCAAAGCTAAGGGGTGCAAGAAGGGTCCAACCAAATCAGGTGAGAGCTGACCCTCACAGGAAGAAGCAGAGAGGTGGCTGCACCTAAATATGATGCATCTTTCAGATTATTGCATGGGAAGCCTCTGTACGCTGGCTGACGGCGGGCAGTCAGCAGTGTGATGGTGAACCTTCACTCCTTGGCCTGAAACATTAAAAAAAACCCCAACCCCCAAACCAAACAAACTAAAAAAAAGTGACTCCCAGTGCTTCAAAGTGCCAAAATACCTGCAGGAGGGTTGTGGTCAGAGCCAAGGCTGGGAGTGGGCCTGAAAACAAAACTTGGAGGAGGGCCAGCTGGGCAAACTACAACAACCAGGAAGTTGCTCAGATAAGCAGGTTCAGAGAAAGTCATAGTACCTGCCTTCCTGGTCCTGGAATGGATGGACAGACCTAGACCTATCTTGCTCACCTGCCTTGTCAAATCAGACATGACTGCTGGGCTCCTAAGCCTGGGATTTTCATGCAGGAAAACAGTCAATTAACTTCTAACCATGATTTTCTTTTAGGTAATGACAACAGCTTTTCCACAGATAGTGTGGGCTTGTCCCACATCTGTCTCGGCTTTACCCATTTCAAACAAAGAGAAAGAGCAGAGAGGTGTAGTCAAAGGCCGTTTCCCCACCAGTCCTCTAGGTCTCCTTGTCCTTCACATCCCTACACTCAGGAACCATCTCAGAAATGACCCTGGAAGAAAAGGCCTGCACTCAGATCATAAAGAAATGCTTATAAACCTTTTCCTCTTTAAAGCTTCTGAGTGAGAAAAGCCACGGTGGTGAGTATTTATTGTTTCTTTGGTATCTTTGATAAGTGTTTTCCTCAGCAGCTCCCCTTACCCCACCTGGAGCCATGGCCTGAGCTGTCCCGTAGTCTGTGCTCTCAGGGTTTCCCCAAAGCGGTTCACCAAACTTTAAAGCTGTCTCAGGTCTAGGTCTGTCTGTCCATTTGTTCTAGGACCAGGAAGGTGAACAGTAGTCTAATTCTTATCTTCTTCCTAATATCCCTTCCCATCCCTGTTGTTGACTTCCAGTTCATCCTTTTCTATCACAACTTAACATCTGGAGAAACTTAGTCTAAATGGTTTCTGTGAAAACACCTCATGTATGTCTTCAGTGTTGGGTAACTCAAGGCCGAGGGGGTCAGTGTTTACATGGAGTGAGTGAGCCTGATTGACAGTGTGGGAGCTTTGGTTTTCACTTGTTTGGGTTGGCCAGGGATGGCTGTAAGCTCAGAGAGAACTGGGGACACAGTGGGCAGAAATGGGACTTATAGGGCTAGCATGAGACAGAAAAATGGCCCCAGAGTCCTAGGCAAGGGCTGGATAATTACATGGCAATATGGCCCGCATGTGTCCCAGAGTCTGCATCACCTTTGGTTTTAGACATCAGGTTAGTACTAGAGATTTATTGGGGATAGATGGGATGAATCATAGAGTGGAACTTATCTGGCTAATTGCCTCAGAGAGACACTTTGAAGTTGATGAGCCTGGCCGTCCTTTAGGTGGCTACAATTGTATGAATGAAACCATTCCCTGAAGAAATATCCTGGGTAAAGTGTTGTGGGAGTGCCAGGTGGGAGTGATGGAGGGGATAAAGTGCTTTGGGGTATATTAACTGATCAAAATCTGTCTATGAGCCACTAATGAGAAGCTTCCTTGAAGCTCAGTGCTTAGATGTGTCAACTGAGGCAATTTTAGGAAAAATGAGACATATTCATGCAGGTGTGTGTGACTCTGCCAAAACCTGATCTGGAGTATTGTACGCACTTCTGAGTATCAGTGACTGAGGGAGAGGGAATTCAGACAGGAACAGGTGCAGAGAAGTGATGACGGTAATGAAAAGTGTTTTAGAGAAGACAGCTTGCTCAGCTTAGAAAAGCAAAGGCTGAAAGAGGTCGTGGTTACTCTCTGTGAATGCAAAACAGGTAAAACACCTGGAAGGGAGGGAGCCACTTATGCTAAAGAACAATACTGGCACAGGAATGAATGAGAGTAAATTGGCCATGAATAAATGTGGATTGAAGGCTAGGATGGTTTATAACCACCAGAGCAACAAAGTTTGGGTTGTTTTAAAACAATGGAAATAAGAGAGGACAGAATCTACGTAGTTTCGAAACAGAATTTGGCTGCTTTATAAAACGGAAGATGCAGGTTGTTTGCCTGTACTAGCAGACAGGTAGAACTTGATACACTGGGAAATTCCATCCAGTCCACTGCTCCTGGGTCAGTCTGTAACCTTTCTACATGACCAGACATCGCCAGTGCCGATAACAGATGAAACTAAAGCTAAACTAAAATTGAAATACTAACGACTTGGGTAATTATTTAGAAGATAATATGCCCCTGTGATACCAGAATCAAGTCCCTTCCAACAGCGTTCAGGTACTTAGGCTACATGCACACCTGATTAGATAGACAGCTAGGGTAAATCTGGGAATAAAAAATAATGCCTTGTAAACAGAGATTACATTGTGGAAGTAGCATGGCAAACACCATTCACCTAGAGCCTTGAAAGCAAAGCAGTAAGACATTAGGGAAAAAGTCTTTTCATTTCTACATGGTCCTTAAAACTCAAAATAACTCAAAATACTCAAGGACTACAGACTTTCACTCTACTGCAACCAAGACAGCAAAGCACCGCACAACTTCTGAGCTCTGAAAGAAAACCTTACTGGTGGCTGATCCCCATGACTGGAATAGGATATATTGGATTAGATGGGCCAAAGTTGTCCATTTCTAAATTTCTATGATAGTTAATTCTGAGAACTAATGGCACTTCTATACCACCTTCTCTTCAGTGTATTATTCATCCCCAGGAAGAGGGATCTCATTTTAGGATCTCTGATGCTAAAATTAGCGTTTCTGGTAGCGAAAATCTGTAGAGTGTGATCCTCAAGGATCAAAAAGAATTGTATAGAAAGGGAAGAATATAGATGTTAACATTAAAACCAACACTCTCCACCTTTATTTTTTGCCCACAGACTAAAACTACTTAAAACATGTTGTTTACTGCACTCAGCAACTCTGCAGGCTTAGTACAGGGATGGCTTATTTTTTTTCGTGTGGAAAAAGGAGTCTTGAAGTCTTTCAGATGAGAACAGTCTCAAACATAACCACTTTTTCATCAAGTTCCACATTTTTGGGTCTGAATTTCAGCACTGAAGATTCCAGATGCTGCAAAAACATTAATGTAGCGCAACATAGTGTTAAGCCATGTCTCACTGATGCAGACTGTACTGGTTTAGCCACCCAGCCTGACAAACTGCTGCCAGTGCCAAGCCAATATATCTTTTTTTTCCCATAATTATACCATTTTTATCCCAGAGTGAGATTTCTCAGACACGCTATTGTTGTCAGGGACATAAGACTCCATTACCACTATGCTGAAAACTCTTCCCTGCCCCCACAATGCATTCAAATGGATCTTAGCATTTACTAAACAGCGGTTTCGTAATCACAGATTGAACAAAGTGTAGCTAAGCTTAATGGAAGTGTCATAGTACAGACGTGGTCATTTTCTTAAACTCTAAAACAAATATCTCTGAACAATACTATTTTTTTTTAACCACCAGCATTCCCTCCAAAGACGCAGATGCTGTATCAAAATTAAAAAAAGAAATCTTTGACTGGAGTAGGGTAAGACATATGGGTGTCATGCCAGAAAAGAATTAAAACCAAAAACAAACTGGAAAGCTGTATAGCACGTAAACCATCTTCCAATTCCATCAGCAATTGATAAGGAGTAATTTGGGTTGATGTTCCTGTTATTTTCAGAAAGGGGTTCAAGGGCCCAGATTTTTTAAGAAGTATCATTTTCATTGTACTAAGTCTCACTCTAATTGATAGAAAGGCTCTCACTGATCTAAAAATAGAAGATCATCTAGCCTCCTCAATGGCAAACTACCATGGAAAGTCTTATGAAGTTCAGTAGCAGCCACAACTGGCAATGCCTGATGGTACGGACAGATAATGCTTACGCATGGCAGAAAGGCGCTTGCTCCTTGGGAACTAGCACAAGCTCCCAACTAGCAGCAGGCTCCTGCTTGCAGGCTGTCACCCTCGGGGTGGGGGTTCACCCTCCCAGGTGCCTGCTGGGAGGACAACACAGGATCTGGCAGGAAACCCAGGATACTCCTGGTCTGCACAGGTGATGAGTCCTTGTGGAAATAAATGCCAGATGTACTGAAGAGGGTCAAGGCTTGACTCAACAAGTCACAAGCAGGGAAGAGCTGGTGGCAGCTCTGACCACACAGGGCAGCCCTGGCTGCAGCAGCCACAAGATGATGGAGGTTGGGGTCCAGAGGAAAGGTGGAAGGTGAGCGAAGGACCCTAGGCTTCTGGGGAGCAAACAGAGGCTTGTTGAGGGATTGCCTGGCATGATTCCCTGGGGAGGTGCCATAAAGGGAAAGGGTGCCCAGGAGCGCTGGCTGGTTTCTAAAGGCAACTTACTGAGAGCTCAGCAATGAACCATCTTGTCATGTGGGAAAACTGGGAATCTCAGAAGAAGGTCTGCATGGCAAGATGGGGAGGTTCTCATTGAGCTAGCACACAAGAAGGGAGTGGAGAAGAGGTAGAAATAAGGACAGGCAGTATAAAGCGGTGTTAGGTACTTAATGTCAAAATCAGGTAAAGCCAAAGCCCAGCTGGAGCTGAGGCTGCCAAGGTGCACTGATGGGAACCAGACAGATTCTGTGTGAATGCTCATTTCAAAATAAATTCAGGGAAAGCACGGGCCCATCGATGTGTGGAGAAGAAACCCAAGTTACAGTGGAGCAAAAAAGGCTTAAGTATTCGATGACTTTTCTCGCCTCAGTCTTCACAATCAAAGGCTGCTCTGGTACTGGCATGATTTGGGATGGAGAGGGGCAGCCCTCCCTCAGCGGTGAGGGGACAAACAAGTTAAAGACTTGAAAGGAGCTGGATGTACTCAAAACCATGGGGATGGGTAGGATTTACCTGAAGTTGCTGGAGGAGTTGGCCAATGTGATTGCAGGATCAGAATATGGGGAAAACATTTTTAAATTAAGCTTTTTTAAATAGCAAGGGAGCTGTGAAGAAGAAAATGGAGCATGCATGTGAACAATTTTAGCTGTAGCTGAGCTACATTAGCTGCACTGGCTATTATAATGAAAGAAAGTCCCACAACAGAGTGTGGGCCATGGGATTTCCTTTTCATATTTCTTGTCCTACTTTTAAGTTTATAAGACATTACATACAGCAGCCTTCATTTTTAAGACCTGGGATTTGGTGCATCCTATTTCTGAAACAGAAATGAAAGTTTTGCTGAATTTGTCACTGAGGGAAGAGGGAAAAATCCAACACCAGGTGAAATGATACTTTTAGAAGCTGGACTTGACACAAGCTTTCACAGCTGTCCTGGGTGAGATAAGCTGGTACTCTGGTGAAATACTCAGTTGACATCTGGGGAGGAAATGCTGTGAGGAAGTGAGCTCTTACCACCAGTGGGCCGAGTCCCAAACTTTCTAATCTATTTTAGCTTAGCTAAATGCTCATTTGACTCAGTTGGATTTCTCTTCAGAACTTAGCTATGCACAAGGACTACGAGTCATGACCAAAATGACTCCCCCACAAAAAAAAAAAAAAAACAACAAACAAGCAAAAAACCCACAAAAAACTACGGACCATTCAGTTTGTGAATTGTCATTTGTGAATCTCAATTTCCACAGTCTGGCATCTGATCTGCCTAAGACTCCTGTCACGCTCCTTCTGGCTCATCTTTCTCTGTGTTCTTTAATACCCGGCTACCAACCTTGCTAGCCGTGCTTCCCAAGAAGCTTCCTCGCTTTAGCAAGAGGGAGTGCAGACGGGCAAAATCACACTGTCACCTTTCTCCTAGAGGGGCAACTGATTTGTCTGTCTCTTCTCTGCTATTTTCCCAGAATTCGTAGAAATATAATTTCTTGGAGATCAGTAACTCTCTCAAGTTAAGGTAGATTTAGCCAGCGGGTTCAAAAGTGAAGATGGGCAGACAGACAGCGTGGTCAGATAAGCCCCATCTCATTCAGAAACCAAGCTAAATGTTTAGTGAATCTAAGAAGGAAGAGAAAAAAGGAAGCTTAGGCTGGGCCTGAGTGATACAACTGAGTCTCTTTTCCCTTTCATTTGTGCCATTGTGAATTCTGCTAATTGGTTTGAACAGAAACTGACCTGGACCCTAATTCAGCTATGTATATTTCAAAGAAACACATTTAATTTAGGAGGTGAATAGTGAACTTGTAATTTAAAAAGAGGAAAAAGGAGACATTATAAAAGAAGCAATGATGCTTGTTCCCTTTTTTAAATTTCTGTTTGATATTAATATTTGGACATCTATTGACACGGTGATAACTACTTTGAGGAAAAATTAAAGGAAAAATGACTGGCTTTGGGGCTAGGTGAGGATATAAAACAAATGCCTTGATACACTGGAAGAAATAGAGAAATAGAGAGAAATGTTATAATACCAGTTAATAAACAGTGAAAGGGACTCATTTAAGACTGAATGCATAACCTCGGCATTACTATTTTCTGTCTTGCTGTGCTTAGGCAGTTTATATGTTCTTTAAATGTATGCGCTTTTAATGAACATACGGGTGATAAAGTGTCAATGTATATACTGTGATCAATTCCCTTTCACTTGGGTTACCAGCTGGACATTCTGAATGCCTATGATGAAATGGAGTTATTACAGAGCTTTAGTCTCCTTATTTTTTAAGCCTAAAATGATATTAGGATCTTTTCTAGCAACATCATCCATGTTAACAAACTTTCAACCTTCTTCCTTCGGATTCAGCACAGGATGAGCACTTGCTTTGTTAGTCTGACCACACAGTTTCATAATCATTAAGCACTGGTGTTATCAGTCCTTACGGACTTCATTTGGCAGGGTATGAGCTAAGCAGTCGTTAAAGCTTTTATTCAGGCAAGAGCTTAAGCGTATGCTTAAAATTATGTGAATTCTGTCGGACAAACATGTCCCTTTCCCGAGTCGCGCCTAGGGATGCCGTGATTCACCATGCATATTCAGGCACAAGGGAGAAAAGGCAAAGAGAGAAGGGGAGAAGCTTTTCTGAGACAAACTCATCTTCCTAGGAGCCTGCAAATGGCTCCAGGCCACTGCAATATGCAACCTCCAGATGTCTGGAGGTGAAAACCAGGCAGGAAACAACTCTGCAACTTACATCCTTGAGGAGGTAGAGAACATGCAGGCTCGTTAAATAAGGATCCATGGAAGTTTCCTACTTCAGGGTTATTGTGCTTAAATTCACAGGCTATAATTTAAAAAAAAAAAAAATCAGACTAGGCGTCCTCTGACAGAAGGGTGTCTACTGCCTGACAACGTTCTTTGCTCCTGCTTCTTTTTTCCTCCTGTCTTTTCCCCAAAATGGGTCTTCTGTATTATTCTTTCCAGATGTCTTTGTCAGGGGCTCAGAACCTTCTCACAATCTAATTTATCGCTTAGTTATCACTGACCTCAGGTATTCAGAGCTGAAATCTCGTGTGCCACGGACAATAGCCAAGGATGTCCGAGAGTGACACCTGAAAGTGGCCGGTCAGGCTTCATTGTTCCTGTACACCCTGTCCTCGATGCAAGAACTGTCCTTGCCTCCTTCCATGGGTTCTGTGTCAACTGGGAGGCCAAACACAGTAGAGAAGGCAAGAGATACCCAGACTCAAAATGACGGTTTTCAGCCTGACCTCTCTATGCAGATGCCTGATGAGATATAAAGCCAAACAGAGAGACATTTCACAGAGGTCTGCAGTAGTCAGGGCTGTTTGTTGGGCTGCCATACGCTGTACAGCTTTCAGTCCTAGGCAATAAGCTGTGAAACTGGCTGAAGCATAATATGATTTATAGGGAAAACTCACTATATAGCACAAATAACTAACTATATACAGTGGAACTTCATGAGCTTATAAAAGCTGCTCTTGGTTATATAGAAAGAGAATGGCGAGGATCTGAAACTGAACTGCTAAAATCCCACTTTCTCATCTGATTTCTAAATTCCACTTTTGGGCTGTACTTAGAGCTGTAATCAGTGTTTTGAAAGGAGTTAATCTCAGAGCATGAGGAGTGACTAATACCATTATTCTCCTTTTAGATTGCTTGCACAGAGTTTCTCTTTCTCATTAGCAAGAAGAATTCTCTACCCAAAAGGCCCATCTACTTGCAGGCTCTGTGTTCATAGTCAAGGATTACTTTCATTTAAGAGATTACTTGGATAATTTTCAAAATCTGCTCAACGTTTTCCTTTCCCATCTCCCACTTCTTCTTTTGCCCATATTCTCCTCTGGCTTGCACTTCACAGAGTGCTCTCCAAAAAGGAGAGGGATTGCTACAACCTTGCCTCTCTTCCTCCAATAGATTTGAAGAATTAGTGTGGATATGGTGAGTTTCAAAATTACCCCTCTTGTGAGCTTCCAGCTCCATTTCCCATCTCTAAAGAAAGGGACACCCTTTAATAAAGAGGCTATCACCTCCATAGTCTAGAACTCAGCAATTCAAAAGCAAGTAAAAAAATCTGAACTTTGCTGCTGCTCAGGAGTTATGCATTGGCTTAAATGTCAAAGTTAACAGTCAAAATTATGCACGGGCAGAGTGCACATCCACACATCCAAATCCAGCTTGAGGCACCTACGCTTCAGAAAAGGGAAAGCGTTCCTTGTCTTGCTTCTTTCCAAGATGTTGGAAGTTAACTCATCTGCTTTTAATAAGCTCCCCGTTAATTGCAAGACAGTGCAGTTACCAGTGGCTCACGCTTCAGCAGTTTGTTGCTGCTCTTTTTCTACTTCCCAGTTTCGGAAGAGATCACCACATTGGGTTTGAACTTCCCTTCCAGCAGATGGTTGTCTCAGTTTCCCAATAAGTTACTTCAGCCTTGTCAGGCCTGATAACACTTTCTCTTCCTAAAGGCACTTGCACAGAAAAGCCTCTGGCCTTTGCAGTTCCCTTCTTGGGGCCGTCGCAGCCTCTCAGGGGAAAGCAGCGCGTTTGGGAGGGCAAGGGAACAAAGCTCATCCTTAGGAATGTATCTCGACCCAAATATAGAGTTTCTCAATCCTGATAAGCCACTCCTGGAATGAAATATTCCCATCTCTGACCTGTAGTTAGCAATTGCTGTGAGCTTAATCTTCATTTGTGCTTTATCGATTTTACATTTCAAATTTGTTGGGAGTTACAGAGGTTTGATGTAGAACGTACTTAGCTACAGGAATCTTTTTATAGATTTCAAAGAGCTCTTTATTATTTGACAGTCTTCATTCAGTAGGAGGTAGACATTTCTGGCTCACAAATTGGTAACATTATTTTGTTTTTCTTTCATAAGTAACACTTAAGTAGTGTTTCTAATAATATTGCAGCTAAACAGATTCTAAATATGACAAAGTGTTGACAACAGTGATGTGCAGGGGAAGTTGTATAATTGAATAAAATCTTCATTTCTTATACCCAACACTTTAATCTAATCCATCCATTCAAAGCCTGGAGGTTTCTTGGTCTTTCAGCTGCACTTATCTGATAAATGAGCTCTTAAAAATAGAGATGGGACTAAATTCAAAAGGAGTATTCAAACCTCTAAGTACTGGGAGGGTGTAGATAAACTGGAGCTTATATTAAAAGCAGCTGCTGTGCTAGCAGTCTACAAAACCAAAAATAGGCCTGAAGTCGAATCATTTATTGAAATATCGTAGTATTTGGTTATGGTGTAATCTGGTTCTCCATGTGTTATTCCACCAAACAAAACCCGATTCCAGTTTAAGATCAGTATTGCTATCTTCTGGAAGGCATATGCTGTTGCTTGTACACGCTGACAAGCTACACACACGTGTGCTAGGAACCGGCTGTGGCTTTGACAGCTGGTCTTAACTAATTGCCTCCAGCAAGATAAACATGGTCCTGGAGTTTGATCAACTACTTTTTAGGATAAGGGACAAATGGAAGAGAGCTATGTGCTGGGGGATTCCAGGAGATTAACAGGAAAAAGATTAACACTGCAAGAATATTGCTGTATCAAGGGAAAAATACTCTTAAATGTTTTATGCTTATAAGGTGCATTCTATACAGGTAATTTAGAACAATCTGCGATTTTACCTTTGTTACATCCCACAAAGAAGAACTCCTTTCCTGCAGTGCCATTTTATTCAGTAATTGTCCCAAGCCATTATACTTCCTACACAGCAATTCACAGATTCAGAATTGCAAGTGGGAAGGGAAACACATTGCTTCAGTTTGTGGAAGAGTATGTACCCTGCTCCTGCTTGGCATGAAATTTTGATCCGATTTATTAGCAACTGCCCATTCAATCTACTCTTACTATTTAGCTTTGCACGTGAACTTGAGTCTTGAAGAAGAATTTGCCTAATTCTTTATACTGCTATTGCACAGGCATAGACTTGACAGATGCACCTCACTCTTCTCAAGCCAAACCCAAGTGTCAAGAGGAATAACATGAAGAACGTTGAAATTTGTTGTGAGTGAGATCTGGGTTTGTGTTTTGTGGCATGCCCTGAACTCTAATTTTCCACTAAGACAAAGGAGAAAATTCAGTTTTCACTGTGGATTTATTTCAGTTGCATGCAAATTTCTGGATGATGAGGCTGCTCTGACTTTTCAGCATCTATAAGGAATAGAATTATCTTATCACAAAAGAGAACTTTGAGAATAGGAAGCTCGGAGAAGCCAGCAAATTTAACTTCAACATGATCTGAATTTGGGAGAATTAATGTTCCTGCTTGCCAGATATCTCACGATAGCTCTACCATTAGCTGCCTTTTGTGAAAACCCAGAACATTTTCTCCCCAAAATATGCACTAAAACTTCCTGAAGGACAAAATTGATAATAAACAGGGTGAACCATCCCCGCTCTGGCATAGCACTGAAAGGGTAACGCCAGGCTTACAAAAGCACAAATGCAAAGTACATGAACACATTTGCTGTACAATTACTCTGTTTGTGCAGTCAGTTGCAGTAATTGGATAATTGGGTCCACAACTGCCTAACTGCATTGGTAACTACTCATTACTAAATTATATGTGAGCAATGTATAAAAAGCCCCAGTGTCTAAAAGCCTTTGTTACAGAAACTTTTCTTTCATGAAGGCTCATCCTACTTTAAAAAAGCATGCTTATGCACCATGATCTTTTGTTTGTTCATTCCTTTTGAACCAGGAGAGTGTAGACAGAAAAAGAAACACAAAGGAATGGGAAAAGAGGCTGTTGTAAACACAGGCTGTTGCTTTTCTCTTCTGCTGATCTACAGAGCTTTTCAAGGAACGCCATAGGAAGTTAAATAAGGAGGTTTTAAATGTCCAGCCTTTGAAAGGAGCATTCTGACATGGTCTTCCAGAAACAGGTTGTTATATTTTTTTCCTCTCCCGGCTTTTTTCACAGCTCTCATTTCGGTTACTTTCATAGGAATAAAGAATGATTTCAGAATGTCCTGAACCTCAAGCAGTTTTGAAGGACTGAGCCTTGGCAATGGCAAACCCATGAAAAGACAGGTTGCCATAAGTGGCCACTGCATGGAGAGTTAACAGAGAGTTACCAGCAGGACCACGTTTCACCCGAGAGCTCTAAAGAGATGCAAATGTGAAATAGCTGAACTACTAGTTGTCATGTATAGCCACTTATCTCTCACCTACAACCAATAACCTGGATGCCAGAGGAATGGCAATGTAGTAAATGATGATGCCTGTTATTGAAAGGAGTTGCAGGCATTTTAGAAGATTACAGGCCGGTGCTGGACATTAATAAAATAGCAGAATTATTGGATATGTAGGCAAATATATGTTGGGCAAGATTCTTCATGGTTTTGTAAAAGGAATTCATTCCTCAGAAATCTATCAGGGTTCTCTGACAGAATGAACAAGCATGTTGGTACGGGAGATATACCTGATATGGTCTCCTTGGACTACTGAAAGCCATTTGAGAAGATCACTCACCAAAGGGTCTTAAAGAAATTAAGACTGGGATTTGATGGACAGTGCTGATGTGGCTATGCAATCAATTAAAAGAATAAGTAGTTAATTTTCTCACCAGTGGGAGCTTACTACTGTGGTCCCACAGCGACTTATCTGAGGAGCCCTGCTCTTCATCGCATTCACAAATGAATGGAAAAGCGGTGGAAAATGCAGTGGCAAAGTTCAGCGACTGTTCAGAACTCTTCCTGGGGGAAAAAGCAAAAGCTAGCAAAGTGTGAAGAGTTGTTATAACATCTTGTGATACTGAGTAACGGGGCGGGGCGGGGGAAGAGAATGTATGAAAATATAAAAAGAGTTCACAAGTGAAATCCTAATTTAATATATGCAGTTGCAGACTCTGAAAAAGCTATTATCAACTAGTACAAAGATTCTGAAGTTATAATAGCAAGTCTGTAGGAACATCAGCACAATGCTGAATGGCAGTCAATATGAAGCAAATTACTAGGGAAGGAAGGGAGAACAACCCATAAAATGATATTAGGCTACAATATCTTGAATGCTGTGGACATTTTTAGCCCTCATATCACTATATATATAAAAAATAGGACCAAAAAAGGAGCACAGTAGAGTGACAAGGACAATCATATGTATGAAATAAGCTCAATAAAAAAAAATCAAACATACAAGGACACTAGCTATGAAAATAATTGACTCAGAGGAGATATGAGAGAGAGCTATAAAATCATACATGGGATGGAGATCAATAAGGAAGGATCATTTTGTTCTTCTAAAATAGGAGGGAGCATCCAAAGAAATCACCAGAAAGCAGCTCAGCTGTAGAACCCAGGGTATTCTATGTAACAAAATTTACATTGATTCAAACATTGATTAGATAAATTAGTGAGAATTTAAAAAAAGAAAAACAAAAAAAAAACCAAAACAACAAAACCACAACAAAACATCAAAGCCTATTTAACGCTGAGATGAAACATGGACCTCTGGCTTGGGAAATGATTGTCTAGCACATTGCCAGAGGCTGGGGAGTATTCTGGGAGAGTATCTTCATATGCTTGTCCTGTTTTTGTAACCTTGCCTATGTGTTTACTGTTGTTCACCATCAGATACTTCACTAGATGGCTTTAGTACAGTTCTGAATGACTATTCTTATGATCAGTACAGGGATACTATGAAGTAGGAGATTTTCATTAGGAGACTTTCACTATGTTAACAATATTGCTGCTTCCACTGCCCTTTTATGATGACTCTAACTTTTGAAGAAGAGAAGTGTTTCACATTGATAATACTTACCTTTTTTTTTTTTTTGGCATATAGTTGCTATGGCAATAAACAGTAACTTGGCACAGATCTACATTCTTTTTGTTTTCATGGGTTTCTTTGAGAAACTCCAAAACTCCAAATGAGTGACAGGGCATTTCATGAATGAATTTCACTTTGTAACCTGCACACACAATTCTTGAGCTGACAGGAGAATAGTTTTATAGTAACTAACACATATCAAAACCAGTCACTGTGTAAGGGAGGTTTTCACTAATACATGTCAAAACCAGTCACTGTGTAAGGGAGGTTTTCAGCTTACCTGTTGCAGTATCATGTTGAAGAACAACCAAATGTCCCAGCAGGAAAGTAGAGGAAAAAAAAAAGGTTTGCAACTTATTTTTAAAATAATTCTCAATTTTTGCAATTGATGATTCATAAAAGGGCCAGTGTCAGTAGGCAGCAAACCTCACGATCTTCAAACAGTTTTGATTATAGTGTTGATCTCAAGTGCTGCCTTTTTTTTTTTTTTAATGCGTGCAAGCAGTTTTTTATCTTTCTTGTTGTGGCTTCCAGATTTTATCTCTGTTTATTTTGCTTTTTCACCATAACACCAGCATTTTCTTGATCTGGGTTTTAAAAGTCCCTTGCTTTTTTGCATGTGTGTGAAGACCTTTAGAGAGGCTCCCTGATTTTTTTATATCTGGAACATTATCCTTGTCCTTTTTCCTTCCAAGAGCCCTCAAAAAGTCACATTGACACACTCGCATGAGATGCAGTGCCTCAGAGAAACGTAGTTTCCCTTCAGATTGCCATCTCAGTGACTCAGCCAGCTTCTGAAGATGATCAAAATGAAGACAGCACAACCCAGGGTCTTTCTGGAGTGCTGAAAATTTTACACCGTGAGAGTTATTTGTTAAGTTTTAAAACTGGAATCAGTTTTATGTGATAGCACTGCATACTTGCTAGTGGATGAAGTTGCAGACAAATAAATTATGTTTGTTCCTTTTTCCTGGGGGGGGGGGGGC